>KK112808.1:189286-232227 GCA_000611955.2 Stegodyphus mimosarum | reverse complement strand
CCGATTTTCAGTTTCTAACTGGTGAACAATTAATGTCATTAGATTTAAGTTACTTTAAAGGCAGCAGCTGATAACTTAACACTTAAACATCCGAATGATATGATTGCTGAAGAAATTCAGTTAGAAATATCTAGTTTTAAAAACTATGCTATTTCAATAATTCCGGTCACAAAAGCTGCTACAAGCTTAGAACTTTTAAAAATAATTCATGATTATAGTTTAGTTCAGTCCTATCCAAATTTGGAAGCAGCTTTAAGAATTTTTTTAACGTTACCAGTTACTGTAGCTAACGGCAAAAGAAACCTTAGGCAAACTTAAAGAACTATATGAGATCTTCACTAAGCCAAGAAAAAAGTTTCAAACATGACCATTCAACATGAGTTAAGTAATCAAAGAGACTTTGAAAAAATTATTGATGATTTTCCTTTTTTAAAAAAAAATTAAATTATATATGCTTGAAAAGTTTATGCCATAGATGTTTGAGCAGATGTTTTATTTATACTAAATATTATTTGCCATTTTTCAAAAAGCATATCTTTAATGTTTACCATTTCAAAATTGTTAATCATTATACATGTTTCCCTTTGTGGAATACACAAAGATAAGTTATAATTAAATATTACTGTAAGAGTTATTGTATTTTCACTTAAAATAGTTACTTTTTAATGAGCATAAAATATATATATATTTAATATGTATGATTATAATGTATATATATGCAATATGCATATATATATATTGCGCATGTTTGTATAATGTTATGTTTTCAAACATCATTTAGTATTATTTATTCTTCCCTCCCCCTCACACACAAATAGGTAAATAAATAATCAAATAATCTTGCATTGTATACAGGAGCCCACATTTACCGCTTTGCCTCAGGTGAAAAAATATGTACGCACGGCTTTGTGGGATACCACATTCCATTCACTTCTCTTCTGCATATTAGGCACTCTGACTAGCCACCACTGCATTCGAGGTTTCATTCATTCAGCAGTCACATTTATGAGAATTTTTACGTTTCCAACAATGCCATACCTGCTATTTCATCTTTCAAAAGCCAACGCCAGATCAGATCTACACAACATTATATTATGTTTTTTCAATACACATGGTATTCAGTTCCTGCTTTCGACGGCATGTTCTCCAGAACTCTTACCAACTGAAAACATCTGGTTAACGGTTGCAGGGGGACTGCCACAATAACACCTACTCTCCAATATATCGATGAATTTTGTCATCAGATTGAAGGCGCGTGGACTGCGATGCCCAGAGGCGTAGCTAGGGTTTTCAGCGCCGGGTGGCAACTGAAGATTTTGCGCCCCTTTCTGTGTGCCAAAAATGAAAAACATTTCATTCTAAAATTTCTTTTAAATTCAATTTGGCGCCCCCTGGATGCTGCGCCCGGGAACAGATGTCCCCCATTGCCCCACCCTAGCTACGCCACTGGCGATGCCGTAACTGCCATCCAAAGTCCGACTCCATACCCAGCCATCTAACAACTTCTATATTTGCAGGAGGCGACATGTTCAAGAAGGTACTGATTTCTGCGTGTTTTGGATCTCAAAATTTCCAAAATTTTCGCTATTTCATTTTTTAATAAAATATTTGTAAAACTTGTCTTGATAATTTGTCTTGACAAGTTTGTGGCAAAAGAAAAACTTGTCTTTTGTCTTGATAATTGCTGTTAATCACGGTGTAGCAATTTCAATGGGCAGCAGCGTGATTTATTTACAAAAACAAATATTTCTATACCAAGTATGTAATGGCTTTAGGAACTTCTTTTATTAATTGTAACGACGATACAAATATTCATAAAAATCATCTGTTCTAATATGATTACATGAACAGTTCTATGATATTACGAACTGAATGTACTTGAATCATATCAATTAAACATATTAAATTTAAGCTATAGATGACTGCCGAGGCCGTCGGTCAATGGTGACTTATGAATTGATGATCGCTAGTGTGGGGTGGTGCACTAAACATACAGCACAGCAAAATTAAGCCAAATGCTACTAGTTTTCTGTCAACTGGTAATTCCTAGTATGGTATGGTGGAACAGATATAAAAAAATATAGGATGGGCATAAAATAACTTCTCCTATGAATGAGTTTTCATAGTGACCTGTGGTTCAAATAACAGGAAAAAACTGAATATGTAAAGGATCTGCATTTGTGCAGGATATAAGGATCTGCAGGATCTGCATTTGTGAATGATGCGAATAATCGTCTAATAAGGACAATGACCACTTCGCTTGAGTAATTGGTGTTTGTAATTTTCTGTACCATACATGCGTGTCATAACTGTCGTGATACAGATTAAACACATTCATATTGATGCATTTCTCTCATTCCTTTGTAATACCCACTTCTATTTCGCTAGTACTCCTGTGTCGGTGTTTCTAAATCTGTAGGTATAATTCCAACTCCATTTATGGGATGATCACATTGTGGCGCAAAAACACTGGTGTTGCTGTTGGAAAAACGCGGTATATTTATTGTCCACATCATTCTCCAGCACATAGCCTTGCAATCTCTAACTTGGATTTCATGCAAAAGGTGTTGCGAGGTACATAAAGATTGGAAATTGGGACATTAAGGTAGCTTCCATGTTCCAGATACTTGTGTTTTCAGAGTGCTGTTGCAGTATGTTTTTAAACAGTGAAGAGATGGAGCTATTTTTGGAAGACTGTGCTTAATCACAAGCACGTGGAAGTCCATCTCATCTCTTGTTGTTTGATAATGCAATCAGGGATTTCAAAATTAAATCCTTACTTATGTATGACTTCGACAATCCACAAGCCTTCATGAAACTCGAGGCGTAAGAAAGGCAGTTAAACATAGTCCAACAACGAATCCTTTTTGCTGAATAAATCAACGAGATCTTCGCTCTGAAAAAAATTACCTTTCAGAAAGGAGTTCACTACTTGGAGTCTTGCTGATTATGGACTTGCTCATTCTCCCAGGTCTTAAGAGAGGGACTCTAATACAAAATGTCAGGTTTCTTCCTCCTAGCACTAATTTCTACTCCAGTCAATGTATCAGCAAAAACGCCTATACCAAAAACAGTTTCAACGATGCTTCGAGATGACTGAAATAACGTTACCCTCTGAATTTTCAAAGAATTATTTCCTCATCGTGTTTAGCATGCGGTGAACTAAGAGTACCTCCTTCAATTCTGTTCGATGGAGATCTGCAATGATTCCGTTCTTCTATATACTACACAAAAACCTCCAGTTGTCGATATTATGTTGCTTTTAAATCACGGGCTGGAGATCAATGTTAACGACAGTCAAAAGATGTTGTGGAAATATGTCAAGGAACTGACCCCCAATGAAAAGATGGAAGTACCTCGAGAGGGTCAGAGAGGAGATCTTGTGGTAGGAAAAGAAAACTATGAAAAATCTCACTTCGAAGAAGACTAGATATGACGTACAGTGCAACACCTCGTAGAAAAGCACTATTCGAATAAAACTGCAGTAGTTTGAGCGTTGAAAATTATTTTATGATAATTCGATATCATATTTCCCCAAAAATCTCTAAAGAAGGCCAGAGCAACTTCTTTAAAGAAGGCATTTATTGGATAGATGAGGATTACAGTAAAAAAAAGAGAGAAGAAAGAAGAAAAATACAGATAGGAGTGATTCCTTT
The DNA here is from genome assembly GCA_000611955.2 of Stegodyphus mimosarum. Lineage (NCBI taxonomy): Eukaryota > Metazoa > Arthropoda > Arachnida > Araneae > Eresidae > Stegodyphus > Stegodyphus mimosarum. Next base: position 228,571 of record KK112808.1, on the reverse strand, counting down.
AATTAGTCATGATAATTTTCAAAGGAAAAATGCAGGTTAATTTATTTTATGTATTTTATTTTATGTTTCATAGTAACCAATTTTATATAAATAATTTTATCTTATAGAACGGATCATTTGAGGACCTATTATTTCTTATGGGGAAATTCATATTGATATATGAATGCTTTGGATTACAAATAAGTTTTCAGAATGAAATTATGCTTGAAAACAATGACACCACTTTATTAATATTACTGTTGCCTGTATTTCAAAAACATTTGTTACAGTTATTACTTTAATGTTATTCCTTTTACTTTCATATTAGAGTTTGCTATACAATTATACCTTGCATGTTACAACCATGAATTGGAAAAATCACTAATTTATGCACTAAAAAAACTGGAGTAAAAACATGAAGAAAAGGGATATGCGTCTAAATACGGTGGTATCTTTTCGCTCATGCCCTAAACTAATGTCATTAAATTCACGTTAAAGTGAAGTTTTCGATACTGTACGAAAAATTAATGCTCACTTTCAGTAATAATACTTATTTGATAAACATGTTATACGATCATTCTGCATCTTGTCCAGGGCGAATTCTGCAAATACTTTTAAGTAATTACTTTATACTCATTAAAAAAACTGAGTGTTTTTACTAATTGAAATGCTTGCTTCACAATACCTACATAAGAAGTTAGGTTTTTTTTTAATTATTTCAGAATGTTCTGATGCACAGTGCTGAAATTATTAGTATATAATTCCTGCTATTTAAAGATAATTTACAATTGGGGGTCAATTTCTAAGATTAACATTTAAGGAAATAGACTGCAAATTCCTTCTACAAATATTTTGTGTATACTGAAAAACTTAAAATTATAATCAGGAAAGAATAAAGAATACTAGAGAATAGAAAAGTTTGATTTGATTTGGTTTATTGAATTATGGCAAAGTATGCTCGGGTTATCAGCTTAGGAATAGGGATGCTTTCGTGGAGCCCTTTCTAAGGGGAAACTGGCTTGTATACACGTTATGCGTGAGGAAAACCAAGAATACACCCACGCAACAAGCCTGTTCGCTTGGAATGGAACTCGGATCAAACTACCAGTATTCAGTTATTGTATTACCTGGCCACTGGTGAACCACTACAGAAAAGTACAAGTTCACAAATTCTTGTGTTCTACAATGTCCTCTATTTATAGAAGTCATTATTAGACAAGTAACATTTTACATTCACATCACTATGTAACTGTAAATAATGGATTATCAATGCAAGCATATTAACAAGAGCTATCATCTACATTTAGTTCTTTTTATTTATAGCAGTCATATAAAGAAATAAAAATAAGTACTTGAGGTTCTTGTTCTTGAGCTCTTTCTTCTGCACGCATCTCTTCTAAATCATCGTCTACATGAACTGTACATCGAAGTCTTTCCAGTGCTAAAAAGGTGAAATTAATGAGTTAAATTCTTATTGAAAATCCTTAACAAACACAGCTCAAAGTTTTACAATAAGTTTATTAAACTCCGATCCAATTATTAATGTAAAGCGCCAAGAAAAATAACATATAACTCATTTAGCTCTTCAATCGGCAAGGTTAGTTGAGAGAACTTTTACATTCTTAAGAAAAGAATTGATTATTGATTATCGGCACAGGCTGAATAATTAATTGTAATTCAGTTATCCAGATCACATTTTTTCCTAAGCAACAAAAGTAAGAAACTTGTATTCTTCATCACGTGAACTGATGGTATGGGGTGCCAGTGGTATACAACCCGTTTACATCTAATCCGCATGCCAGTACTTTCCCTAGCTTCAGGACAACGTGAGGCCACGTGTTGCCCACACATTGTCCTGTGTTTCTTCAGCAGACTATATATTCGACTCCTCCTTGGTTAGAACATCTCTCACCGCCGAAAACATCTGGTCAATGGTAGCAGAGAGACTGGCACAATATCTGCGAGCTAGTATGACAGATGAACTACACTAGAATTGAGTCCAAGCAGAACTGAAGCCACATAGACTACAATACTCGTAATTGCTATTTAAAATCTATTGACTCCATACTACGCAGTATAACAACTGCGTTTGCTGCCAGGGGGGATGCTCAACATCCAGATTTCTGCACGTTCTGTGTCTCAAAATTTACTAACGTTTCATCATCTCATTCTTCTATGGTAAAGTATTTTATTAAAAGATGATTTTACTCACTGCTTTCTTTAATGGTGTAACAATTTTAATGACCAGCAGCATTATAAGTGCCTGCTAAGGAAACGTTTCTGGTAATTAAGACAATAAAGATGCTGCAACTTTCAAGTAATCTACACAAAGCACTAACAATTCAGTAACTATAAATACGGTGGTACATGATACATATGACAATGTAATAACAATTAGGCACTTTCGGCACCTTAGGCTATCAATACAGCTTCCCGTTTAAATTAAAAATATTAAATTCAAAGCAAGTATACTATTCTTTTAGTGGCTTGTTAAAGCAACTTAGCTGGCGCCCTCAGAAAATCGGTCCCTTAGATATCTTAATTATGTTGGATACAGAGCCGGCTGTGATATTAATGATTACCTTCTCTGGCAGAAAGTTCCTGCTGTTTTGTGATGAGCAAGTAACGCGGACTTTCAGGGCACATGGGAAGGAGTAGTAGCTGCAAAGCTGCAGGTATCACAGCCACACCTGGGGAAAGAAAAATACATAACTAAAGTAAGATAAAAATATGGTAATTGTGCAGTTATATTCAATATGAAAGCTAATCTAAAATATTTATCTAATTATGTATGTATGTATGTTTGTCTTTTAAGATATTACGTAAACTATTCAATTTAGTGTCTTGCATGTAACAAGAAATCAAGAACATTTCGTTTGGACATTAGAACATTAATAAAATATTAATAAAATTAATAGCATGTAAAATACACATAATCCAAATTTGTGGAGCAAATGGGATCAAAGTCATTCAGATATTTGAGATTGAGATATCCAGGTAATTGGGCTACCTTTTCCTGTATATCAAATACTGTAAGGCACCGTTTCTCAAACTGAGGTTCATGAACTAGAAGTGATACTGAAAGCCTGCCCTTGTGGTCTTCCCAGATTAAAATTGAAGTTAACTATGTATACAACACTATAGATGGAAATCTTAAGAGTTTGTAAATTACAGATGGCAATGATTTATCACTTTTTCAACCAAAACTGACATTATATCAAATGTTTATTTGTTATCCTACCTATGGACTTTTCTAGTCTTAGTAACAAAAGAGAGATTTAAAGCTCTATCACAGTGGTGCGCCTCGTCTTCTTTCGACGCATATCTGGAGTCATTGGGCTCATTACCAGTGAAAATAGTTATGTTAGTAATTTGAATTTGGCAAAGCCACGAGGGCTATGTGTCTAAGCTGAAGGATGCCTTCGTGGAGGTCTTTCTGAGGGAAGCTGACTCATATTCACATTACACAAGGGGTGAAACCAACCAAGCAGCCAGCCCATTCACCTGGTTTCAAATTCAAAGCAGGTCGAACTACCAGTAGTTAGCGTTCGTAACCACTTGGCTATTGATGGTGCCCAATGAAACCGGAATGCCATGAATTGAGCAAATATGTTTTAAAATTTATAACTAAGTTTGCTTCTACGTATCTGGTCGAGAAGGGACTTTCATCCCTAACTCAAATGAAATTAAATACTGAAATCGGCTTGATGTACGCGCCAATCTTAGGCTTGAGCTTACCAGCATGCATACAAACACAGAACAGCTGCACAAAAACTGGCATGCTCACACATCTCATTAATGTGGATAAAAACATTTACTTAGTTTTTAAGTTAAATATTATGCAAACTCTTATAGTCTTAAATTATTAAAAACAAATACAAATTTTCCTCTATAAACTTAATTACTACTTATAATTAGTACTACTAATTATAAGTATATTATATCAACATAAAATTAAATTAATTTTAAATGTATTTTAAAAATATAAGTGCAATGGTAGAAACATACTGAAAAAATATTGGTTTCAAAGAGGACAAGGGTAAGGTGATCAGCAGAACATTTATTTTATAAATTATTTATAATTTATAAAAATGGTCCCCAAAAAACGTTTCCACGTTCCATAAACACAAACATTCTTGGTAAAATTATACAATAAAACAGCTCCGATTTTACTTGTCTAAACATGCAATCTATTTTCCTTCTAATTAAGGTAAAGCAATGCAGTTTATTTTTATTAATGTAAATCTTGCAACTAAAACAATAATTTAGCCTTCACTTTTACTATTCTCAAATTATATTTTAAACTAAAATACTTTATTGAAATATAAAAAAAAATTAAAAAATATACAATATTTAAGCTTTGCACTTGTATTCCTCAAATTAATAAAAATATTATAAACAATTTGATACTTCATTATAGCGGCTCTCAAAAATTTAATCACTAATCAATCGAGATGAAACATGTAGGTAAGGTACACGTGGCGAGATTTTGGCGAGGTATCTCAGTCGATTAGCAGCTTATCTGGGGGGCCGCTTTAATAAGGCTGCATCATGATTTGATTTTAATTCTACTTGGCCTAGAATTAGCAAGCAATCTGAGAAAAGTTCTAGATAACTGTAGGTCTCTGGGCTCAATAATTTTTTAATTTGTGAATTATGCTGAGATCTGATAAGTCAACCTCAGTTTTTATGATGATAGAATTGACAGCCCTGTGATATTTTTAGCTTGGATCAAATTTGAACTACTCAATTCTGTTCGTTTCGTTGGTTTATCTAATGTGGCAGAAAGTTGTTTTGTAAATGTGATCGCCAATGCAAGTGATTTAAGTGATTAAGTATGACAACATCCGACATCAACAGGCAAGGTTAACAATGGTGTCATTGGCGTAAATGTTATTCACCCATTAACCGTTATATATTATAATTAAATATACCGTAATAATTTTACTTCATTATCATTAATTAAGCAAAAATCATAAAAATGTCATTACTCAAAAACTTACATATACAATACATAAAGAGGTATAAAATAACATGAAAAGAAAATAACAGACGATTATGCTGTAATATAATTTAGCATATGTATGAAATGAACAAATCGGATGTATCAGTTTGGTATACAAAAATTACCTTCAGTATGGAGTATGAGTTCTCCTAAGGGTAATACATACGGTGATATGTGATGCTGTCAATTATGCAGTTTATCAGTTCCGTAGGAAGTGACAACCATTGCTCTTGCAAGGCAGTTACAAAAGTGGCAAGTGTCTGTAGAGGAGGATTGAGAGCAGATATAAGTCTTCCTAAAGCATTCCAAACATGCTCGATAGGTCCGGCGACCGAGCTGACCACTCCATGCTCTGAACTGTTTGCTCCTGAAGATAATCATTCGTAAAGTGAGTCCTGTGCGGTCTAGTGTTGTCGTTCTATAGCAGGCAATTATCACCTATTGCCCCTGCAGAAGGTTGCACATAAGCATCAAGTATGTCATCCCTATAGACCTGAGCATTCATCGTCCGACGTGGAAAGATATGGAGGTCTGTGCGTCCACCTAAAGCGATACCACCCTCAAACACAGACACTGCCTCCTACGCATGTCTCTCTTTCAGTGATGTTTGATAGGTGATAATGAGTTCCAGTTTCTTCCCTAAAACAAATAACGCCTACTATCGCTTTGGAGGCTAAGCCTGAACAAATCTGTAAACAGAACAGTCCTTCATTGGTCAGCCATCCAGTGGGTATGTTAACGTGCCCACCTCAAACGTTCCCTTTAATGACGTGACGGCAAGCAAACCTCCTTCGTGAAGCCTAACAATTAAATATAAAAATATAACTATTTTAATTTAAAGCTAAATTCTGAGAAACGTATAATTTATTTTCTTGGCTTTTACTATCAGTTTAAATATTTTTTCCCAGAAACAATACCAAAGCCTTCTAAAAAACAAACAAATCTCATTTCAATGTGGAATGTTCCCCCCTTAATTTTCTTTATTTAAAACTGAGATGTAAGAACAGTTATTTAAATATTGTACTGCGGCCAGTTGTAACAAAGCAAATACAACAGATTATAATACGAAATCTAATTTATTTCGGAAGATTTGAATACCAAAGAAACTTACCAAAAAGATAAGGCCATCGGTCTTCAGTACCTAGGATGTGCTGAATCCCGAGCACCATGGACAAAAGCAGGCCAACAGTCACACCCAATTGGTTCAAAGTACCTGCCAAAGATGTTCAGTCATAAAGTAAAACACATTTTTGGGCTATATTAAAAACTACTTTGAGGTAAAATATGGTTGCTCATAGAATTAACTCGCTTGCACGCGAGAGACCAAATTTCCTTTTTTGTCATATTAAATCTGCATAGCGGAAAATGTAACATCTTTCTCGAAGGATTAATAAAATATTAGAAAACAAAAGAATCATAAGGTTAGCAAAGCAACAACGTTGCATTTATCGTAGATTTAGGCAAGAGCTCATAAGTTATAGGTGAAGAGGATTTATTTGCACAAATTGTAATCCTAGACCATGTACATCCAATTACAAAATTTATCAAAATAAAACAAAAAGGAATGGAAATTCTAGGTACAGTGGTAAGCTTTTAATGTTTTATTGCAGCTTTTCTATAATTTTCACCAGTTTCCACCAGATTTCAAATTAGAGTATAAGTAAGTTTTAAAGTCTAACCAGAGAACGTTAGCAGCTTAGGAAGCCATTACTCTACTTTAGACTTTTTGATGTTGCAATTTTGTTTGGCAGTAAAAAATTCTGTTTTGCAGTGATTCTCGTCGCGAACAATTAATTGAAAGGATGGGGGATGGGGGAGGGCAACTGCATTTGATTCAATTTAACTGTATTGTACAGTATTCATTTACTTTTATCATCGAGCTATTTTATATTAATTAGTTTTTCTGTCTTTCGCGCTTAATTAGCTTTCATTTTTCCGCCAGAATGCTGATTTATAGTTCACGTTTTTTCAAATGAGGTAGAAAAGAGACAGCATTTAAAGAAATCACAGCGTGTTCTGTATGCTGCAAGCCACGTTGCTAGTTAATTCTCTTGAGCCGTTTACCTGCGGCTTTTTCTTGCCATTAGGCTTGTCACGCTGTAGGTCTGAGCCAACTTGCGCGCATTTTGTCTGTGTAGCCCTTGGGCTAATAAGTTTTTGATCTACGACATAAATGTTGATTGGTTCTGTAAGCACAAGTCATGCCTTCTGTTGAGTTAAATGAAAAGGTTCTTTACATCTTTCCTACGCTCTGTTGTGATTTCCAAGACATAGCAGTATGTCTCTTTACGTCTTTACAAGTTCCCATCTGGTGTATGTTAGCAAAGAGATGATACTCTATAGTATGTCTACCTGCAAATTAATGGAGTTGGGTTTACGTTTTTAGTTAGTGTAGATCCCAGATCGACTTGCTTGTAAACAGTTTTAAAGTTGCACCGGGGTATAGGTCTTTTAATCCGTTCCAGATGCTTACACGTATCCAAACGAACTTTTCCAATAAGAAATAAAAGAAAATAATCCGTTCTTATAAAATCTTTTGTTATTTAATATTGTTTAATACTAAAATACATATACAGTAAGTTAACTTTACATAAATGAAGCATAGCATATGATATTATGCATAATATGTTTTTCTGCTTTCTAAATCAAAAACAGTTTTCCAACATGCTGTAGCGTCTCTGTCTTCGTTTGGTATACGATTTCATCTCCTTTGCCTATAAATAGAGTTTTTTTTCACAGTCGTAGACACCGTTGTATTCGGCATGCGGTGTGGAGTAACCAAGTACCAGATATGCAATCCATCTGCATACTTTTCAACAATCTGTTTTTCACATCCAAGGTGATCATAATAACTTTCCTAAAACTCAGTGTTAGGAATTAACGCGAAAATTAAGCGGATGATGTTAAAAAAATCTACTCGAAAAAACACAAAATCGTTTGAAAATTCAGGTTATACTGCGAATTGTTTGCTAAATAGTAGCAATAAGCCTACTGACGCTCATGAGTAGTCGTAGGAATTGTCTCGAAAGAGACGAACAAGTGCAGTGCGTATAGTTTTAAATCATCGGGCTCGAGTTGTAGTCCAAACGAACGCTGCGTATCTAACGAATATTTTTGCGTCCTAACAAAGCGTATATCAAGTTAAACGTATTTCAAAACAGACGTGCACTGAAGTACCGTTGTATTTTAGATTTTAACTTAATTGCTATCGTTCCAGCTAAGAGATCAAACGGGACGAAAAAGCCCACGGCTGTCTCTTTGTTAGTTTGGTAATGTAAAGTTAATAGCATAACAGATTAACTTGAATTTTGAACTTAAAGGCACAGAACTCAGAGAATTCTGTATCTTTTAGTGCAAAATTCGCTGAGATTAACTTAATTTATAATTTCGAGAGGCAAGCTTCAAATTTAATAAATATTATTTTAACACATACTGCATTCATAATTAACACAACACAGGCAACTTCTGTTTTGTAGATCATCCCAAAACTGAAAATTTTCATCTTTTAAGAAACTAATTCTTTAAATTTGTTCCAGAATATCTTTGCTGGCAGAAGTATGAAACTTTAGAAATTTTGCCTACTAAAGAATATTTTGTCAAATAGAATCCTTGTTCTACAAGGAATATGAACTAAAATTAGATTTCACTTTTACGAAACCCACCACACCCATCCTGTTGAATGTGTTTTGATAAAACTCGTTTATTTTGGTGAAATTTCATTTTTGAAGTAGTTTAAAAAATGTGTCAGGGTTTTGAGTTTCCAGTACAATCCTGTCTTCTATAAACTGGCGCTATTGCCATTCAATGAAGAACGTAAGATCTTTTGGTTATTTTTTCTAATATATTTTTAATCTTTTTTTCTCGGTTCTATTTATAGTTACATGCAGGATAAAAAACATTGTAATGAAAATGCCCACATGCTTATCAATATATTCCCTTTCTTTAACTTAAACACGAATATACGTAATTTAATATTTAGATATTTCTCTTGTTCCTACCATTTTACGTTTTAAAAGAAAAACAAAAACGAATGCTACTGCTTTCAAAACGAATTCTTTTGAGATGGGTTATTTTCATCCCGTAGTGAAGGCGCAGGTTAATGAGTTGGCAACAGCAGATAACATAACGCATGCAGTTCGTTCCAAGACGGGTATGTTGAAAACTGTTTACCATGGACTGCTGTGGGAATGACTTATTTTTTTTTTCTATTCTCAAGCCTGATCAAAAGTAAGAAATATCCAAAAGCGGATTTACGAGGTGGCTCATGTCCCAATTGCAGTGAGTCTCATATTCCAATGGCCGCTTAAAATTACATTTCGAACTCAAAGAAAAGTATTGTAAATGCGCACAAAAATCTTAAATCTGTCTAACATCTTAAGACAAGAAAGCACCGAAATGATGAGAAAGGCTTCCCTCTTAAAATGTCCGTCCGTGAATAGTAAAAAACGTACAATATTTCATATTATAAAAGAATTTTATAGAGTATTAAAAACACTGCCAATATCGGAGAACTAGGAGCGCTCTGTACACTCAGTTTTTAAGTTCTATTTAAACTGAGTTTTTTTATTCTTCGTCTGGAGGTGAAATATTCAGCCATCTTTTATCACTGTTGCACATCTATCTGCCTTTGGTTTCTTGAGAGGAGAGGTCCATATTTCAAGAAATTGTGTTTAATGATCTTCCTCTTCTTGAGGACCGTCTTGAAGTAGCACTGATTGAAAAAGAATTCACAGATTTAATTTCAGTTTATAGGGATGTCGCTGTTTGGTTGCGAACTACTCCTGTCCCTATATTTCTAACTAAATAAATTTTTGCTTTAAGATATATAGAATTCTTCAATTTTCATACTTCTCTTTTCTCTGCTCGTTGTCTTTGTTTATCTACGATTTTGATGGCAATGGAATTTGTGTACATTTCGTAATAGGTAACCGAATTCGAAGACGTTTTTAGGTCATGCGTGCTTTCATTATTCAGGATGCTCATTATGCAATACCTTTGCATTTTTGTCATTACCATAGCTTTTCATGAGGGCTTACGAGTAAATCTAAATTCTTGCAAGATTTAATTTCTCTTCATTTTGATTTCTTACCTCGTTTAGCCATTTTATGCATACATAATTCTATTATTGACATTCGAAATAAATTCTTTTGTGGACAGAAATTTCGCATATCAAACAATCGTACTTACCTAAGCCCCCTCGCAGCTGGACTGGAGCAATTTCAGATAAATACATAGGCACAAGAGCAGTGTTCAAACCTAGAATGTACATAAAAAATACCTGCATAAACTCAATACAATTATTGCATATTCCAAACAAATATTTATGAAAGATAACAATTTTTAAAATTCATAAAGTACAACTTAAGAAAAGTATATGTTGGGGATAATGAAAAAATAAATTTCTCTTTAATGGAAAATTTTCTTTTTCCCCCTATCTGAAAAAATAGGAACAATTACTTAAAACTCAAAAATTAAAGCATTCTGTGAAGAGGCATGCAACTTATGTGACTGGAAATAATCTTACAAATTGCATTAGTACTACAAATATTCATAAAAATTATCAATTAGATGTAAGGGATGTAGTAGAATATTAGTTTTAGAACGAACATCACACAGTTAATAAAACATCAAAACTGTATTAATACTAGTATTTACTTTAAATTTATTTCAGTTACTATGGAGTCGCGGTCGGCGGAACATAGCGTGTTCACGTACGATGTCTGTATTAGAATCGGCGACTCTGTGATTGCATTCCGCCGTTACTTCACTGCAGGCCGGCATGGAGCAGTTTCAACACGCAAAACCATCTTTAAAATCGTTTATATACTTTCGAACCACAACCCCTATAACTCCCCAAACACCACTTCGTGTTGAATATTTGGTAGAAATACTAGAAAATGCGGTGCCAGCGGGAGCTTTTTTTTCAGCGTAGTCTCTGACACTTGGTTCGGCGCGACTTATTAGCATTAAGTTTGGAATCGAATCGATTAGAATTTTGAAACCAATTTTAAATTGTCCGCATAAGATTATCTGCGTTAATCAATTTTTGTAACAGATTATGTCAACGGATAGATTTTGCTAATGGATGGGCAACAATTTCAATATGCGATTTTTTTGTATGCAAAGAAATTAAAAAAATAAATAAAAGCCGCTAAATAAGCAGAAACTCTTTAAGATGGAATAGCTTTTCATTCTGTGGTTTCCTGTGACGCAAATGTAACACACCTTTCCATATCTGTTCAAACCTAAATCATTAAGTTTGTTGTTAAATTAGCTGTGTAATGTTCATTCATTAATCAATACAATCCTATGCATAATGAATTTAATGCAATTTTAAACTATACAGCCTTCACTGCTATTCCTAAAATTCCATCAGTGTCCCAATACAAAACTTGCATAGAACCAGAAATGTTATCGATGATTCCAAATCAGGTCAGCTGTATGATTACTCCAGCTATTCTGTGACCAGCGAGTACAAGGCCTCCCGAAATTTTGAAAAAGCCAAAAGAAATGTTCAACTTGCTTAGCGAAAGACAGAAGAAAAAAGACTATTAACCTTATCAACTATGTTCATCACTGTATTATTAAAATCATGGTTAATAATGAGACAAGATGGATACTCAGGAGATGTGAAACGCTGCGTAAGCTTTAGAATAAAAAAAAAAGATAAGAAATATAAATTATGTTGAACTTAACGGCTACGCCGATGTAGTTAGGGTATGGAGAAGGCAGCTGATGTTTGTTAAAAGAACAATTTCGCATGCCAGGATTACAGGATATACTGATTTTATTAATAAGATTAACAGTAAGACATATAGTTATGATCTGAAAGTCGGTCACCGTTAGATGCCCATCAATCGAATCTGGAAACTGAATTGTCAGAGCCGGCAAATTACATCAACGACTTCGAACGTGCTTTATTTGGAAAACTCTTTTCCTTTCTATCCCACGGGGCAAAAACTGAAGTGATATGGTGATTAATTTGAACGTTATGCTAGGATATTCCCAAAAGAAATAATTCATTAAAAACACTTCAAAGTAACATTAAAAACAATTACTCAATTTGGAAAAAATCGCTATAACATATTTAATTTTTACTGTCAATATGAATGCGAGTTAAATGTTTTAAGTGGAGGAAAAAAAGAAACTCGGCAAAAGTAAGAAATTGATAAAAATCTGAATTAAACCTAGAAATCAACCTAATTAAAAATTGAATTAAATTTGTCCTTTAAAGGCGCCTTTCACAAAACTGGATACAGCTGTATTATATTTACACTTTATTACTTTAATTTACTAACATCTGAAACCTATGCAATTAAAAGCATTTTTGGAATTATATCAAGTTCTCTCACATCAAGGAAATATAAAAGGGAAAATTTTCAGATCAAATTATATTATTCCCCCTTCTTAATTATACGCCCAGCCAGGCTTACGATTCAGACATTATTGCACTTGTATTTGTAACGTCTAACTGCTACCAAAAGTTTCTTCATTTTTATTGACTCTTTCGTTGAGGACTTACCGCAGTTGAAACCCATAGTCAAACGTCCCAGAATGAGCATTTCAAAACTGTACGAAGATTTGCTGAAAGTCATGAGCGCAGCACCAGCCAAACCCATGATGTTGTTTAACAACAGACCACCTTTCCTGGAAAGAAACGGATGAATAGTAGTTAAAAGTTATGTTCATAAAGCAGTCTGAATTTATGAAACAAAACAGAAAGCAAAGTAAAAAAGGACGATAGAAATAATAGCTTTCACATTTTAGATATAATTGCTGTATTTAGATGCCAGTTAAATAATGCCATAAATTTTCATTAATTAAAAGTCATTGAATGTCCTCAAAATTTGCGAAGCTTAGGTTAGCACATTAATGGTTAACACTGTGGAAAGCAAGATCCTGAATTCATCTTTCCTGCCGCCTGGCCAACAACCAGTTCCCAGAATACTGCTATTTGACAAAGCGTAAGATCTTTATTTTTCAAATTGTAATTGCATTGTGTAATAAACTGAGATCTAAAAGCAATAAATGTATATTAATAGTTTAGATTTTTATTTTACATTTTATTTTATCGTAAATCCATTTAATAATTATGAACATTTGAAGCATTACTGTACTTAATGAATTACTTACTGTACTTAATGAACTACTTACTGTAGTTAATTTCTAATGCAATATATTATGAATCTCAATATAGAATCCTTTGCATTTTTTATTTACCATAACAGTTTATGCTATTTGCCAAATCGATCTCATTTGTTGCCAACCACTGAAACAGACGAGATTGAATCTTATACAGCGTGTTAAAATTTCGCTAATACAGAGGGAATAAATACAGAAATGCGGAGAGCAAAAGTAATCCAAAGCTTCGAAAAGGTATAATTTTAATACTGAAAGAACTATCCTACTTAATTTTTTGACATATATGCATAATCTTAAAATTTTGGTGATTTGAATCACACACTGGATTATTCGCAAACCTGCTACAAGAGAACTTGGATACTTCTCGAACTAATACGTGAGATGTATCCGGTTTCATAGAGTTCAGTGAAACACTGATAATATATTGAAGATATTCAGTATTGCGGGTAGTGTATACACTTGGTCATTTACAGACCTCCACTGAACAAAATCGCAGTCCGTCAGGTCTGGTGATCTTAGGGGTAACTTGCAAACAACTTAATCATTAGCTCCAGCACGGCTTACCCATCGATTTTACAGGTTTTCATTTAGAAACATACGCACAGCATTATGGCACTGCGGCGTGCTCCGTCGTGTTCTAGAATGCAAGCAACTCTTTCTACAGTAAGTTGAGGACTAAATCACTGGAGCATCAATTTTAAGTATTTTTATTCGTAATTCTTTTTTGCTTAATAAACGCATCTTATACTCGATATTCTGACGCAGCACAAAACACGTTAATTTTGAGGAAGTCACGTTCACCGTTCAAAGTAACATGCCACAACTCGATACCCCAGATCCTTACATTGTTCCAGTTCATTGTTTCATTTAAATGGACGGTTTGGTCATCCCTAAAAATAATCGTCATTAGCATGGCTTCGTAGTCCATCATTAAAATCTGGAGAGTTACGCAAAACTCTTACTTTGCCTTGTCTTGTGGGTACAGTCTCTGAACAAACTGCAGCAGTTATGTGTAAAATAACATATATTTGCGTAAATTCTTGCTTACTGTTTTCAGTAGTACCTACGTTTCTCTGCCAGCTTTTCGTTTTGATTTTTCCGAGTTGCGTACAGGCTTCTTTCATATGATCTACAACGTCCTCCGAGATAGAAAAGTCAGTCAGTATGTCCTGTTCTTTATTCACAAATGCAACTTGTCTAGCTAAATGTTTTATACTCACTTCAAAATGAATTCGTATACAGTAGGACGACGTCAAAGTTTCGCTTGAACGTACGCTGCAAATAATTTACACTGCTTATTCTTTCCAAACTGTAACACGTATCTGCTTTGTAGTTAAGGAATGAACGTGATATCGCTGCCCTATAGCAGGTGGAATTTCGCTTAACGGTTTTCAAAGGAATGCAGGAAATATTTTTGAGTCAGTTCAGAAGCGGATATCACATTTATCAACTTAAAAATTTTTTTATTTCATGATACTTTGAAATCAAGGAATGTTCCTTATTTGACCCTATCTTATAGAAGAGAAAATTTACCTAAAATTTTTATAGATTACTTTTAAAGATATCTGTACTTAAAATTGTTTCAAATTAAAATTAACTAGTTAATTATAAAATTTTATGATTTTCTGAAGTTTTTTCTGCCAAGTATTTTGATATGATTTTTTATTTTTCCATTTGCATTTCCAAGCATTTTTTAACTCATCTCTGTTTTCTGATATCATAGAAAAAGTCACAGCTAAATGCAAGCAAGGAAAACTGCTATTAAAACATATGTGAAGATATGCTTCATAAACGTATGACTAAGCCTTCGACACATGCAAGATAAGTGCAGGTTAAGTTCAGGATATATTTGTCTTGTACATGTGAAATGGTTTAATAAATGCAAATCTGTCATTTAAAAAAACTTTCAATTACTTTTAAATACTTTGAATATTCCCATAGAATATAAAGTTTCTTTTTGGTATACACCAAGAGTTCACTCTTGGTGTATACCAAAAAGGACAGAACGCGGGGAAAACTTCCGGAGTGAAAACTTTTAAAATCAAATGCAATGAATGTATAATCAATCTTTTGCTTCAATTTTGTGGTAAAATATGTCATTGAACGGGACGCATGTTTCCAAGTTTTGTCTCGTTGTACCCATATTTAATTTTCTCCGGAACTGTAAAATCTGTTTCCTTTACGGTTGTTCTGGAGCAGTTACGCATATTTCTGGTATTCAAGAATTCGGCACATTAGTCTCTCTTGTCAGGACTGGAACCTAAACATATAAGGCAGGACATGACTTCTCTTTTTCAGAGCTGGTCCACTGTTTATAATGAAACAACAAAATGAATTTGTTAGTATCAAAGAAATAAAGATTCAAAATTTTGAATTCTTTACGGAAGGGAAACGGCTTTGGCTAATTTTAATACTTCTGATACTGATATAAAAAGAACATGTTTAAAACAGTTTAGTTTCATTCCTGCGATTCTAATGTAAATGATATAAATATATATTAAAAAATATATTTCTCGCTTACGAAATTTTAAAAAATAGTTTAAAAAAGATTGAAACACGAAGAAAGAGAAGCAGTTAAATGTGATAAGGTTTGATGTTTTAAAAATAGAAGCTGAACTTTGTGAGGTTTGTCAATTTATTTTAATAGTTCATTTTAAGTTGAAAAACCTTCCCTATTATTCACTTTTCATCCACGCTTTTCATGCCAGAATGTAAATGAGATAGCGAGAGTTTATTCAGAAGGTAGAATAAAGAGCTATTTCAGCAAGAGTTTTCGAAGTTATTTTTAGAGTGTGTCTGCCTAATCCAGGCCCCGTTGTGCTGTGATTATTACCGACTTGCATTAGCGACGTTGAGTGTTCCAGCCATTAGGCTTGTCTCGCCGATTTACTACAAACCAGAGCTCTTCCTGAGCGTTAAAGTATTCTGTTAACCATTAAGCTAATCTACCACACCTTGAAATTAGTATTTGTTACGTTATTCTGTTAAGCCAGAAGCGAGTGGCCTCTTGTAACCCAAGTTGGGTCATTGTTAATTTTATATTTGAATAAAAGGGTCTTATGCACTCTTCTTCTGATTAATGTTTTGTTTCACAAGGCTAGAAGTTGATTCTTCAAGCGTCCTTTTAAAAGTTTATGTTCCCAAAGAGACAAGACTTTACAACTTAAACACCAAAACCAGTTAGAACAAGTGGAAACTTTATCGCAGCGATTAAAAATTAGTTGTAATAATAATAAAAGAAAAGCCTAAAATATTTGTGAAACTCAAAGCAAAACCTCTAAACTAACTAATGACACGGAAAAAAATGAATTTGAAAGTAGCTGTTAAGAATATTTTTAACGTTTCCAGTTACTGTTGCTAGTGGTGAAAGAAGCTTCAGTAAACTTAAAGAAATAAAAAAATATAGAAGATATTTGAAAAAATTTCAAATATAGCGATACTACTTACAAAACCAGAATGAAGCGAACGATTATACTTTGAAAATATTATTGATGATTTTTGCTTGGTTAAAAAAAAAGGTTATTGAAAATGCCTAAAAAATTATTGCAGTATTTTTATATTAGTCATTTTGCTGCCATTTATAAAAACAGAAAATTTTAATGCTTTTATTCCAGAATTAATGCAATATATGCACTATTTTTTAATATACAAATTATGATTAGTTATTTTAAGAATCGTGGTACGATTTGAAATAACTATCTTTAATGAATATAAAATTTTACAAAATAGTTAACTTGTATTGGATGTGTATATATTTCTTCTGTTTTTTAATTATTTATTATTATTTTATCACTTTTTTTCAACAAATGGTCAGTTTTACCCGTCTTAATGTTAATTTCTAAATTGATAACAATGTAATCAAACTTCTTGAAAAGTATTAATAATCTTTGTTGTCCTTGAAACTGTTGCACACACGGAATGTTAAGTACGGTGACATATAAAAGAAGTATTTCAGAGAAAAAGGTTTCGTAGTTCAATAATTTCGCAACTGAATTCTACGATTTATTGCTGAGTATGTTTAAATAAAAATAGTAAATGATGAATATATAGTACAACTTCAGTAACTGAAAATTTCAGTAACGCCGAATAAAATTTTTCCATCAGAAGAAATATGCTGAAAACTAATTTTAAGTCACATTTTTCGTAAACAGAAATATTCGACATGGTCAAGCGCTACTCTAATGTTATTGAAATCTTTTCCTTTTTCTTTTTTTTTTCTCGATAAAACGAAAACGGATAGTTCTAGACGAAGGCGTTCGCGCTTCAAACGCCTTTTGTAAAATCTTTAAGTCATATGAATTACCTCCGTTCTCTTCTCATGATTATTTAATCATCTTCAAGGCAGCTACATTTTTGCTCTCGAAAGAATTTTAAATTGATTTTTAAGTTCCTTTAGTTTAGAAATGAAATCTATATTTTTGTTTCCAATAAAGCAAAAGGCACTTTCTGACACTTTCTTTACATTTTTAAATCATTTAGTATATTCTCAAGAAGTTGAAAAGTTATAACTCTAAAATATCTTAATATCTGTTAATTAATAATTCCATGTAATATTTCTATTAACAAGGGAAAAAAGAGAAATACTAGTGCGCTCTTCGTTCGTATATTCAGCAACATCTTTTGTTATGAGTACGCAGAATATAGTGAAATGCTGCAGTTTGGCATTTTGGTGAAAATAAGGTTTAATTATGTTATCACGTTAAAAAGTAATGTAATTATCTCAATGCATGCGTTCTCTTCCGAGAACAAATTACGGGTTTCTGGTTTACTGTAACCAATACAACAGCATCGGTACTATTATCGATGTCTAGGACTTTTTTTTTTTCAATTTATCTCCACCTTTATGCCATTTCAGAAGTTTCCATAAAGGTGTGGCCATCTTCATTCAAATTTACCGTTTTTGATAAAGTAGCTCATACCGCTATGCTAACGAATTGATTTTATATAAAGGTACCGTGTATTTCTTTCTTCCCTTGCTTAATTAAACAGTTAACCGAAAGAAAATTGAACTTACATAGTAATTAGAAAATGACCTAAAACGAGAGAACCGGAACCTTAATATCAGGACATACTGCGGAGTTCTCAATCTTTTCAAACAGTGGCCGACTTGTATAATTGTGCTGACACCTTTTTTTATGGTTATATGAAGGCGCTCCGCCGTCTGAACGCGTGCCTCGCAATGGAAGCAATTCTGTTATTACACTGAATTATAATGCATATAGCGACTGTGCTTCAGAATACAGTCATGAAATATTCCGTGGTTTACTTGATCGCTTGTCCCAGTTCTGGAGAATTATTCTCTATATTTTAGGATCCCGAGAATAACTATTAGAGAAATCAGGAATTAAAAAAAAATCCGTTTGTAGTAGAAATTACGATGTTTTAAATCTCAATTGCCCCTCCTCTACAATAATAAGTAAATAGTACATATTGGCTCTTATAATAAGAATTAGGTTATTTAAATTATTTGCAGTCTACTAAATGATTCGGAAACAGAATGTTACATACATTTAATGGCATGAGTTTCGATCGAGATTTACGGAATAAGGCGACATCAAACATAATCCTGTAACTGTTCTTCTATAAGCACAAACGTCGGCTAGCTCTAAAAAGATTTATTAACACAACACTGGAACAATTACCAAAAAAAAAATACACATCGAACAGAACATACACTAAAACGAAACACCTGACATTTGGAATTAACATTTAAAATAAAAGTTTGAAATTACGAACACATAATAATGGAAAACCTATCTTCAACATAGCTGGAGGTCGACTACCGTAAGTTGTGCTTTTCGCCACTAGATGGCGTTCGATAAAATAGTTCAGTTACAGTCAAATAGTTCTGTTACATCCGTAATTATTTTGAAAACCAAGAATTTTATGACAAGATGTAACCGTGTACGATCGAATGGAGCATTCATCCCACAAAACTGTGAATATGGTAGAGTTGAAGGATAAAAAGAAATCTCATAAACCTAGCCATTTTCAAAGCTTATCGATGTTACAGTGTTTGAGTTACTGTAGAGTTTTTCCATGACCATGGTTTCGTTTTTGTAGACCATAGGGCACAGGTAAGAAAGTTAAAGGAAAATTTCCAGCATGAATACATAATTTAATAGTATGGAATTTGGAAATTCAAAACGTGCACTGAAAACCGAATCGAACCGATGCAACAACAGCAACTTTTATTTTAGTATATTTTGGGAAAGCCACTGAAATTTTCTTAATCTCGAGATTTTCAAAAATTTTTGACACAAAATCTTGGAAGAAAAGCTAATTACTAATTCATAAATTTCTAAATGTCGAGAAAGCAAAACGCTTGATAAAATAAAATTATTAGACGCATGAGACGACTTCCTAAAGTTCTTCATAATTTCTGTCAATTGTTCCATATCTGCGATCCTGATCAACTAACTCCATACAGCATTCGGAAAATGTGCCTAATGCTTCATTCTGTTAAATATTGATTCCTGATACAAAATTTCAGTTAGAGCTTCTCAAAATAAGGTTTAAAAATTTTATGAAAACTGTTTGAACACACTTTGAGAAGAATCTGTAAATATAAAACGTAACTTCTTTAGTGTCATCTTTATCACAGTATTTTAAAACTTTACGCTCAAAATTCCCAATATATTAAGGAAAGAATTTAGTGATTTTGGTCTCATTCCTATAACAGATAAATTTCAGATTTTTTTACTAAGATAACAGCAAAAGATGTCCGTTTTGGCTAAAACAGTATTCGTGATCAAACTTTTGGCTGGATCTTTAAATTAATGACGCATCTCTCTTCGTATTCGGCACGTACAATAAACATTTTGTTTTCAACTTGGCAAAAAGGTAAAAATATTTCACAACGAAGAATTTTAATGTATATGGAAAGGCTATAAAAGATTTTACATTTACAGACCGCTACCTCGTCTGCTGTTGAAAGTTTTCTCATGAAACTTTCTTCCTGCTTTGGAGAATTGCCTTTTTACAAGCTAATATCTTAGTAATTATGTATACTTACTAACATAACATTTAAGGCAGCAGTTATCAGTTACTTGGAGATGGTTTTTCACTTCTCTTTCTTTCGTTGTATACTGCAAGTTTACTTCATTAAAACGTTTATAAAAATTGATTAACGAGTTTCTTTTTGATAAAGTATGACATTCTTTAAGTGCCAATAAATACATAATGTTTCGATCAATTTCATTTTTTTTGAGAACGGAGATCATGCATTGAATTATCAAGGGATTCACAATCCTTTCATTTTGATATTTCATCCCAGTCAAATTTTTAAAATGTAAGGCTTACGGACTTCATTAAATATCTGCTATAATTTATAAATATTTTAATTGATAACTTATAATTCATTTAAATGCTTTATTCTTAGTAATGATTCTGGAAAAGATCCTTTCCGTTTAAAATGTAGTCCTGCAGATCTGTACAAAAACTATGAGCACAAATTCATAAAACTAAAATTATAAAAACGCTTCAAATATTTTACTTTAAAAAACTAGAAGCATGTAATTGCATTCTTAAAAAATATTGAGTGAAATTTGGGGGAAATGATGACATTCAGAATTAGCACATTATTTTCAAACATTGAAAATTCAAAAGGATCGAAAGGATACAATTACAGAAGCTCTTAACATTTATTAGATTGCATAATTATGTTTAATCTTTCTCGTTATACTTTCAATAACATTTTGGGGAATAAATTATCAAACAGAATACTTTCTTCTTAAGAAACGATTCCATATTTAAAAATCTCAACTTTGGAGTATGGGAAAGTATCTGCATAATGGAAGTTTTCCCTTTTGTTCATATCTGACACAACAAAATTATTCACATTCAGTGAAGAATCATCCAATTGCATTTATTCATACTCATTAAGTAGATTAGGATAAAATTCATTTTCTCATGAATCATACAAACTAAGCATCAGCGAATACACTACTTCATAACTTTCACAGCTTTTGCATTTGGGTGAACATTTGTTTCATATACGTAAACCATTATCCAATATCTTATATGGTGATTATTTTCCATAGATGTTTTTATATCCAGTTTAGGAATAATGTTATAACAAATCATATATTTGCTCAAAAGTTGCATAAAACTATCATAGCATTTTATACGTAAATTCCATCAGATTAAAAGAAATTGTGTTTTATGTCAACCAAATCTGTATTGCTGTGTAACTTTCATTTCCTCATGTATTTCCATGATACAGAATTTGCTCATAGAAATACATGATCCTAGGGTTTATACTTTTTAGATTATAGCAAAGCATGCTAGGATTATCTGTCTAAGAAGAGGTAAGCCTTCTTGGAGGCTTTTCTAAGAGAAACTGGCTCGTATTCATATTACACAGGGGGTAATTACGGAAACGCTATACAGCCAGAACACTTGCCTGGAATCGAACCCAGGACAAACCATCAGTGTTCAGCAACTTTAGTGTACATGTCAAGCTGCTAGTGGCACATGATCAAGTGGCTAGAGATCCCAGGACAGTGGGACTAAATACGGCCATTATGCGCTTAAACAAATATTTCATTTGTATAATAAATAAAAAAAGCCAGTTTAGTATAGAAATGTTACTGGTATAGGAAAAATCTGTTTGAAAATAATGTAAAAGGAAATTTTTTAAGTTAAAAATAAAAGAAAATAGTGCCTTCAATATATTTTTAAGGAAGATAAACTTTGTTTTTAATAAAACATTTCTCAAGCCCAAAACAAAACTTCCAAGAATAGTTGGGCTGTTAGATTTTAAGGGAAAAAAAGTAAGACTTTAAAACTCTGCTATCTATTTCTTGGTACGATTTTTGTTCAGGGACCAAGTATCCTTATTAATCAAGTATTTTTACTCTCTCTTACACAAGAATTTTCCCTTATTCAACAGAGTAAAAAAATTATATTCATGCTCAAC
Source organism: Stegodyphus mimosarum (assembly GCA_000611955.2). Lineage (NCBI taxonomy): Eukaryota > Metazoa > Arthropoda > Arachnida > Araneae > Eresidae > Stegodyphus > Stegodyphus mimosarum. The sequence goes on along the minus strand of KK112808.1, from coordinate 206,525 downwards.
ACAAGGTGAAGTTTTTTACTTCGGGAACTTCGATGTTGCTCGTAAACTCATTTTGCCAAATGAAAGGGTGCAATACCTGAGTGCGTGGATACAGTGTCCCTCCTCGACCGAAATATACTAACATTTATAAATTCTTAACTACCCGCGAATATTTTTTTATTTCTTATTTTTTTCGTAAACAATATTTTACTAAAAATAACACTGCAACAGTCGACGGTTAATACAAAGCAGAAAAATCTAAGTTGCCGAGCTGGCATGAAACGTTGCGTAAGAATCGCAATAAAACTGAACAGACGTAATTCATAAGCGAAAAAAACCTTCAAAGCAACATAATTATTATTTAGATTTACTTTTAACAGCTATAAAGCTTTTAACATTGTCAGTGCAACAATAAATACAGTTACTAGTACAGTAACAACTTAATGCACCTTTAGCAATGTCAAAACGTTTTTCAAAGAATTTTTCGCGAGCTAGTAATATGTGCGAATATGCACATTTTCAGCTCTTTGCGAGTTTTATTATTTACTATAAAATATTGCTTAATGATCTGCCTAACAACGAAATTTTGAGCAGTCTGAAAATTTTTTCTTTAACTTTACATGAATTGGCACAGAAAAGATAGGAATAATTCAGCACAAGACCCAAAATGGTTTGTTAATCAACAACTTCTTTTCAAGAGACAAAATGTTATTTCGAGCAATTCACGATTAAAACCGATTTTATAAATTAGAAGTTTCTAAGATAATTAGAGAATTATAAAAATTCAATTACAACTGGCACCTTCGCACGAGAGATTTGCGCGATAAGAATGGCGCATGTAGATCTATGTTTTCCTATAGAAAAAACTAACGGTCAGGAATGTATCGTAGCCTTACTACAGAAACTTAATTCAATGTGAAGCACGAGAAATAGTTCGGTTTGAGGGAGCAAAACATCCTCAAAGCATTTATTTTGTTAGCAAAATTACGAAGGCGGTTGGAGGCAAAATTAATACTTCGTTCGTCTATAGCTGAAGGGTTCAGCAATTCGAACACGGACACAAAAACTTAACTAATGCTGATCAACGCTAGAAAGCTATCAATCGCAACAATACTAGTCTGTAGAGTGATAAAATTATTCACAACAGTCACGGAGTGACCATCTCAAACTACAGAAGAGTTTGTACTCGGATCTCAATGGACAACAATTTGTCAATGATGAACAGATGCAACTATCGGTTCTACAGTGGCTCCATAACAAATAAGCAGATTTCTGTCGTCAGGAAATCGGGGGATTTCATTTTAAGTACAGATAAGTGTTTTATGGGCATACAACGACTTTTTTTATTAAACTATCCGACACAGAAAACGCAACAGCAAGGAAGAGTAGTCCGAAAATTATGCAGATTTCAGGGTGGACGCACGTTACCGAGTTATGTAAATGATGTGAAATACGCAGATCTCCAGCGCATGTTGAAGATATAAGGGAGGGAACCTGCAGAATGTTCAATTTTCCTGCCGTTACTTATGCTATGGAAATAGTAGAAAACTTGTTTCTTGTCCCAGAGGACGTGTGTAGCAGAGAATGCCAGGCCATCGTCAACGGAGGCAGTTCTAGCAGACAGACGATTTTACGAGGGGCATGATGATCGGACCGAGAAGGGCAGGTTGGTCCATACGGCAAATCTCTTGACACACGCCTGGGCGCATCCACAGTGAACCGGCTGTGGCGACGATGTTTGAAACAAGGAAATGTGGCAAGTTCGAGGAGTGCTGGTGCAGCCAGAGTGACGTCAGCTGATAAGCAGCAGCGGACCCGCAAGCCACTTCTACCGCCATCTACGACATGCAGCATGTTCAAGACACCCTGGATGTTCCCATTATCGACCATAACCATTTGCCGTCGATTGGTAGCTAGTGGCCTGCACTCATGACGTCCGTTAAGAAGAATGCAATTGACCCCATATCAGAGACCCCCAACGCGTGCAATGATGCCGGGCTCGAGCGATATGGAGGATGGAATGCCACATGGTCGTGTTCTCAGATGAGTCACGCTTTTGTTTCACGAATGCGGCACTCGACAATGTAGCATCGTGGTTTGGAGCGCAGTTGCGTACGATTTCAAGTCACTTCTAGTTCGTTCAGGACACTATGACAGCCCAATAATATGTGCATGATGTGCTGTGGCCAGTGACACTCCTCTACATTCAGGGAGTGCCCAGTGCCCTTTTTCAACAGGATAACACCCGACCACACACTGCTCCCATCAGCAAACGTGCTCTGCAAGGTGCGCAGATGTTTCCCTGGCCACCGTTTTCTCCTGCTCTCTCACCAGTCGAACACATTTGGGATGCGATTAGACGCCATTTGCAACCCTGCCACTGCCGTGTTCTAGTCTCATTGACTCTGTACCTAGATGTGTTGCTACGTGTATCGCTGTCCAAAGTGGCCCTACATCCTACGGGCACACTATTTAAAGAACATCTACCTGACGAGAACACAACATATCAGTCCACAATTAGATCAAACTTCAATAACTATGCTCCTCATAGCATCTCTCCAGAACCACCTCTCAGCAGCTCAGAAACAACCCGTATCATCAGGAACCTCAATCCAAAGAAGGCCTGGACAATTCAATAATTCAGATAATCTTTACAATTGCTCCGGAACTCATCATATCATTCTTAACAGCCTGCTGGAATTGTCGACATTTTCCCCCTGCCTATTAAAAGAGCGGAGGCAGTTGTTTTCCAAAAAAAAAAGGACAATGACCCACTGAACATCCTACCGCCCTATATTTCTTTTGCCTGCGCTTGGCAAACTTTTAAAGAGGGTCATACTGGGAAGACTGATATTCTTCCTACATCGGAATCGCAATATGAAACTATCCTAGTTTGGATTTCCGGAAGGTGTGTCCACGGAACACGCTATCTCGAATTTCCTGAAAACTGTCCAAACTAACAGAAGCAACGAAGCGCACTTGCTAATTATTAGTATTGGCATACAAGGAGCATTTCATTCCCTATCGAGGCTCTGACCACCATGGGGCGTCCAGTGGATTTAAGAGACCTAATAAGGAGTTACCTTAGTGATCGCTCCATCCAGATCACTGCAGACTCAGACATTGTCGTACAAGAGCTAGAGAGGGTGCCCCCAGGGATCTTGCCTGGGGCCAGTCTTGTGGTCGATAGTAGCGAATTCCATCATCAAGGAATTTAATAATCTCTGTAACATGTTAACCTATGCAGATGATTTCCTCATCATAATCAACGGGAAATTCAAATTAGAAGCCACTGCACAGCTTTACTTGGATAAATTTAGTTCCTGGGCACACTCCCACAAAATAATCTCAGCCACCAAGACACAGGTTATCATCATCAGAGCCAATGAGCCCCTACAACGCAAGCCACTCATCAAGCTTTAAGGTACTCCAGTTAAAATCGTTCCGTAGCTAAAATACTTTGGCCTTGTGATTGATCCCAAACTATCATGTCTTCAGCACATCAGATATGTTAAAAACTGAACTGGGTTGTTAAATAACCATATGAAACGAACTTCAGCACCCTCACGATTGCTCAAAGACTGGTATCTGACTGACACTGCGCGTTATATTATATGGAGCAGGAATATGGGCTCAGAATTTGAATACGCATAAACGACCCCTACTATTATCTCTGCAGCTGCCTCATCTCCAATTAGCAGAGAATATAGGACAACATCCATGGCGTCGTTACAAGTGTTAACAGACCTTCCGGCCCTGGATCTAGTAGCAAAACGCGAGGCAGCCCCTTCCTGTATTCTCCGACTACAACAGAATCATAAGTTATGGGGTATCACTTACCTTCACCTGGATTATGAGAATAAACTTTTTGATTTTCTCAGACACCCAGCCTTTTATGATCTGAACTCTAATCAGTATCAATTCTTCCCCACCATGCGATAATTAGCTGGCGATCTATACGGATGGATCTCGATCGGAATCCGTAACGGGGTGTGGAATTAGTATTTTACACAGCGGTAAGGAGTTACAAACATGGAAAAGGAGGTTGACTCCTAGTAGTTCAATTTTTCAACCAAAATTAACAACAATTAAAAAGCCAATCAATTTCTCATACAAGTTCAACTTTAGGGTCACGATATGTAGTGATTCACTCTCGAGTATTAAGGCAATAAGAGGCATGCCTAGTCGCCATCCAATCGCCTTTCACATACAAAAGTCTGCTTAACATTCCCCAGGCTTTACGTCCAATCCTGTGTTGGGTTCCTGCCCACACAGGCATTATAGGCAACGAACAAGCGGACACACAAAAAAAAGATGAAACCTGTAGCATGGATTTCTGTAGTAAATTTCAACCTGTTGCTGACAAAGAAGCAGCAACAGGTTCAAATCTTCCTGAGCACTATCCGCCACTGCCGAACTCATAAAAAGATCACTTTTGAGCAACTGATGAACAAATAGCATACCTCCACAACAGGTATGACCTTTAAGTTTATTCCGCAAGTTACCACAACCATGCTGTCCTATTTTTCAGAACTGACAACCTTCCTGTCGGTCCATGGCCCCTTCTTAACTTGTTTGCAAAGCTTTGGACTTGCGGATAATGATATGTGCGATTACAGGGAACAAGGATGCCCCGATCATTTTGCCTTTACTTGCATAAACACAGTGATGTACCACCTTAAAAAACTGCGGAAAGGTACTGGAAGGAGTGGACACTCCACCTATTGAAATATCAAAGTGCACATCGTAAACTTAATAAGGTAATGCAAATTTGCAAAGGACGACATTCACATCATGACTAATAATTCCAACCTGTATTGATACGTATAATAATTTACATACAATTATAGGTAATGTAACGAACGTTGTTTTCAAAGTATGTCATAGATAACATAATGCTGATGCATAATATAATGTAAAAGTCTAATGTTAAGGTATTTTAAAACTAAAGTAGTGTAAATTAAGTTAATGTACTGCATTAATTGATACTGATGCAAATTGAATGTTATGTAGTACTTGTGAATGTATTTACCTGTTAATGTAACACAACGCAAAGCGATGGTAATGTCAAAGTATTATAATGCAAACTGATTTTAATGTAATATATGTCAATGCATATAACTATGAATGAAATTAAGTGAACTATGTAAGCCAGCTAATGCAAATGTCAATATTAGTATGAGCAAATAGAGATTCATATTACAATGTAAACCATCTAATGCAAATATTAATATAAACAAATAGCGATTCATATTGACTCTAACTCGCCGAACGTTTGTCAAAAAAGATGACAAAGTATATTTAAAGCTATGACATTATAAATCTGATTACGTCCCCGTAATGCTCGCTGGACTGCCAGCCCCAGCTCTATGTGCTGCAGATTTGTAGCGCCCAACTACTGAGCTGGCGCTGTTCTCGATCTGTATTATGCATATCATTTCGAAATAAAGATCACTTATTGTTCGTTGCCGTCTCTCTCTGTTTGCCAAGTTTCATCACTTTCTAGCCACTCCTTCTTGATGTTGCATTTTCAATGTCGGGTATGTGTGTGTCGAAAAATAATGTAAGGCATCTGTATCATTGTATAACAGTGCTCTGCTCGGTTAAGATTTTCTTGATCTAACAAGTCTAAATTATGTTTCGAATCCTTCTCATAGATATAATACGTGAGTAACAAAATAAATCACATTCGAGAATTACCTTGAGGAGACTTACCTTCCAAATTTGTTGGCGACGATGCCACCCGTTATTCCTCCAATCATCCCTCCGATGGCAAAGATGGAGACTCCGATCGACCAGATGAGGTTGAGGAAGTCCTCAGAGATGATGTCGCCCGTCCGAGAATGGTAAACGGAACTGATAAAACCTTGGATCACCTGCACATATAAAACAGAATTCGATTCAGTTCATGCTCTTTAGGATACTTTTCAAGCACAACTTTTATTATGATTAGTTAGAACACATTAATTTTCTGATAAGTGGAACTTCGATCTGTGCCTTTCTGATGGTTCGTAGAGAAAATATTAAAACAGGAAGCTCTTATACATTGTATATATAAGCAGCATATTGTATGCGAGAACATACAATAAGATGGCGGTATACGCTAAGAATTTCAGTGGAGGCTACTGCACAGCGCACGTATAAATTTGAACGTCGCTGAATTTCTGTCACAGCATAACAAGTCCAAAAGACAATTTTGGCCCAACATTTGGATGTCTATTGAACCATTGAAAGCTGTAAAAAGTCGAAGTGTGACTAGGTATTCAGGGTTACATACAGCATCATTTCGTGATATTCGACGTCATTTCGAAAGACGTGAACAGCTATCCTAAAGTGTAATAATCCACGAGCAATCACAGCGACAGAGGACTAGTATGATATTGCACTAGTGAGGATGTAAGATCCGTCTGTTATTCCACATAAACGAACTTAGATCCTAAAAGAACCTGGCGAATTCTCGCAGAGGCGTGAATAAATTACCAGCACAGAAGAAGGGTGAAAATAACCCTTTATTAATTCAGAATGAGAACAGAAAAGCACGATCTTCGTGCTTTACAAAAACTCCGTCAACTAGCTGTGAAATTTAAACATATAACTCACTTCAAATCTAAAATACACAGTCCAGTCACATTAATGTGACCATCTGTCAAAAGCCAGAATAACCACCTTTCGCAGAGCGGACTGCTACGAGACGTGCAGGAAGAGAGTCACATAGGTCCCTGAAGGTGTTCTCTGGGATGTTGAGCCATGCCGACTCTAATGCCGTGGCCAGCTGCGCTAGATTACGCGGTTGAGGATCCATGGCGCGAACAACTCGATCGAGATGGTCCCACAGATGCTCGATTGGGTTTAAGTCAGGTGAGTTTGCTGGCCAGGGGAGGACGGTAAACTCATCCTGGTGCTCTTCGAACCACGCACGTACACTGGCAGCTGTATGGCACCTCACATTGTCCTGCTGGAAGATGCCATCATCCTGAGGAAAAACAATGCGCATGTAGGGGTGAACATGGTCCGCAAGGACAGATGCGTACTTGTATTGATCCATTGTGCCTTCCACAATGATCAGTGAACCTAGAGAATGCCAGGAAAACATTCCCCAGACCATAATGCTCCCGCCTCCAGCTTGGACCGTTCCGGCAATGGTTGCAGGGTGGTTCCTTTCAGAGGTTTCACGCCTTATACGCCAACGTCCATCTGTCCGATGGAGCATAAAACGCGATTCATCCGAAAACGCAACCTGTCGCCACTCAGTGGACGTCCAGCTGCTGTACTGGCGTGCAAATTCTAGCCTTCGCCGTCGATGAACAGCAGTCAGCATAGGTGCACGAACCAGGCGTCTGCTTCGGAGGCCCAGACGCAGCAATGTTCGCTGAATAGTACTTTGGGAGACACTTTTGGTAGCCCCTTGGTTCATTTTGGTGGTCAGTTGCTCAACGGTAGCCCGTCTATCTGCCCGAACGCATCTCCGCAACCGTCGTTCGCCTCTGTCATCTATGGCCCGTGGTGCACCACATTTGCCACGTCGCTGATTTTGGACAGTCCCATTTTGCCATGCACGGTACACTTTTACCACGGCGGCACGCGAACAGTTCACAAACTCAGCCGTTTCGGAAATGCTTCCACCCTTGGCCCGAAAGCCAATGATCATGCCCTTTTGGAAGTCGGATAAATCGCTTCGTTTCTGCATTACGCCAACGATTGAAATGTTTTCCGAAGCCCTCACACACCCTTTATATACGCTCAACTGCACTGTGCTGCCACCTGCCTTCTGTGATTGGTTATTTAACTCTGACATGGAAAGTACGTGGTGGTCACATTAATGTGACTGGACTGTGTAGAATAGTGCTGGATTAGCACGTTAAATTACGCCTAACAGATTGAATCACAAAAAATCAAACAGGCGTGACGATAATCCGAAATGGCCAAGAGGCTCACTAGCGTAACAGCGGAATAGCAAACGAAACGTGCGCTCGCTAGCGAAAGTATGCTCTGAATAAACTCAGAGATTCACCCGTTTAAATATCCACTTCACTTAACTTTAAATTTACATCCTGGCGAGAAAATACTAGGGGAAGTTGAGTAAAGGTATCAAACTTAAAATAAATTTGTTATGCAAAATAAGGGGAATCTTACAAGGAGAGGTCAACGACAAGCAGTAGATGAAACTAACATGCAGGGACGCGCTTCTGAATGCTGCTCGATGTCACGTTTTATAATGTTGGTGATGAGACTCCATATAAATCGGTATTTCGCTCAGCGACCAGTACAGCCATAGCAAGACGCAAGGTCAGCACCTCTGTAATAAATGACTGATGTATTGCTGTACGAAGCTAATTGTTAAACTTCCGTCCCAGTTTGGAACTCTGCGACATAACACACCGGGGGGGCGACGATCTGAAGATTACTCCCTTTACTTACGAGTGGTGTAAAAAAATAATTACTCCCTTTACTTACGAGTGGTGTAAAAAAATAATTACTCCCTTTACTTACGAGTGGTCCCACCCTCTTTTTCTACCACTAACTTCTCAAGATAATTTCCGCTTGGCCTGTATTTTGAGTACCCCGATGGTAATTTATTCACTCCTGCGCAGACACTACACGCTTACAAAGATCCATGCCTTCCTCGAGATTCGAACTTGGGCCCTTCTGTAGGGCAGTTAGCGTCACTAACCTCTATACCGTCTGGACGGCGGCAGCAACCAGTACAGCATATGCCACTAACGCCTACCCATCGGAGACGGCACCTACTATGGGCAGATAGAGATTTTCGCACTGATGGTGCAGCGGTGGGTCAGCTGGGGGTTTAAAATGTCGGCTGTTAAAAACCATCGTTGGATTCACTAATTAATCATTAATTTTTATGCGACATGAGAACTGCATGCAACAATTGGGGAACTCAAGAGTAGGGTAAAGTGCTCTTTAAGGATGAAAGCTGATTTAGTGTCACCAGTGTTTCCAAACGTTTAAAGACACACAGAAAGCAAGACATACGCAATCGCTTTTCGAATAATGTCAAAAGGAACGCGTTTATATGGGGCGGAGTTCTCATTTGGCAGTCCGTAACACCCGGCGATTACGGAGTTCCACATCTTTCATGGAAATTCTATCACTGGTAACCACTACTTTCCACATCTAACTTTTCTGGGATCTGCTAAACCGCAAGTTCAACATCATAAACAACAACTTTTGAGAAGCTTTAGCTCAACTGTTGAAGATATTTGCGGGAAGTCTAATGACCTAAATCCATTCGAACACAGAAACATTTCAAGAATTGCCTGGCAGCACGTCGCCAACCACCATCAACTATTTCACAGCAACAATCAGTGCTGAAACAGGAAAAGGCAGTAATGCCATACAAAACGGGAACATAGGGAGCGAATGCTATATTGAGAATTCTAATTTTCTAACCTGCTTGTATATTCTTGCTGCCTATTCAAAAAGTGGTTTTGAGCACAGTAGGGTAGAAGTGTTGTCTTTTTGAATACAGGTTCTTGGCACCATCTATATTCCTTTCTTAAGCAATGTTGTTAATCTCACATTTCGACACTGTCATGGTATGATTTGTATTCGTTTGAAAGTGTGCTGCACGCTGCTGCATGTCAAAACTATTTTTGCACACTAGAGTACTAAATATGCATAACCTTCATTAACGCAGTTAACCGATAGTCCGGAGAACGATGGATAAGGAAATGAAATCGTCATTTTTAAAAAAACTTAAATCGAGATCAAAAATGCGAAATGATACATACGAAAAAGTGATCTTTGTTGGAAAAGTTGACTGAAGCTCTACTATTAACTAAATTTTAATCCTAGTTTTTTTTAGTTCTTCTTTACAGCTTGAAAGTTTGATGTTCCCACCAGCGACCTACGATAAAATTGCTGAATACCGTTAGAAATTTGGGCGAATCGACCTGCTGCATAGGGGTTTCGTAGTTTTTCCTTTGTGTAACATGAATACTATACAATTCCCTTTTAAAAAGCTGTTCATTAAGGCATCCATTTCGTAGACAGATAATCCTCGTATCTTTTGCTGTAACCTAAATAACGTAATCCATTAAAATAAACGGAAATTACTGACAGGCACTTTTATTCTTCAGTTTAATTTTGCTATCCCAAATTTCTTCAATTCTGCTTTTTTTTGTAATTAAAGTGCTTCATTTAGTTAATTAGTAAAAATGGTTTACTTAGTTTAATTTTCACAGTGTTAAGTGGTTTCTTTAAAGCTGTCAACTTAATTTATAGCGTTCTGCGGTTTTTCAAACTTCGTTTCTGAGAATTCGTGTTTTGTGGTTAGATTTTTAAATAATGGCTATATAATAGAAATTAGTTTCTTTTAAAGTTTTCCATAATATGAATGAAAATTTTAATTTTAAGGTACAATTTGAGTTTTGAAGTTTTATAAATTGGAAGATAATTGTATTTTATTACATTTCTTCTTTAAAACTCAATTTCGAAAAGAATTTATGAATCTGCGAAGTATTTTGAGCTTTTTTTTCTTATGTTAAACTTTTGTAACCGGTAGAGGTCATTTTCTTGAGGCGCGGGAAAGAGAGGGATCGAAGACCTTACTGTTTGAAAACAGGAGTTCAAATTTTCGTTTATCTTAGTTTCTACAAGGCAAACTTATTATTTTCTAATTATTGAGTGAAAAATCGAAGAATATAGAGCTTTCCCTCTTAAAAGGACAGAGCAAACTAATCCAGATACGTAATTTTTTATGCATAATAGATGCAGTTCAAAGGCACCTGGTCTTTGAATTCGTTTGGCAGTCTCAGGTCTGTCCGGGATTTGCGCCGAACTACCCATGAAATTGTCTGAGAAGATCTAAAGTGATGTCTGAGAAGCCGTCTTACCAGTAGTTTATTTCAGACACCAACTTCGACGCTTTCACGTTTAACCGAATACGATCATGAGGTGTTAAATCAGCGAAATATGCGCCAGGTATTCCTCCCTCCCTTGAGCTTCACTTTGGAATGGTCTCAGCTGATGCTTGAGGAACCATTATTTCAATATGTCAATGCGTTAACATTTTCCCTTCATCTTATGCACACAGGACTGATCTGTAACATCTCAAAAAGAAAGGATCTATGGCATATATCGGTGTTGCATCGCCCATCATTCGTTGCTTTTCTTTTACCGTGCATTACCACCTATTGGTTGAGATTTCATCAAAGTTTCCATTAAAACATTTCGTAGGCCTTAATTAAGGTTTTCTTATTTTCCTAGTTATTCACTACAAAACCCAAAAGGTTGCACAGCTTTAACACCTAAATTATTTTTGCCACGCTGGCCATGAAATAGAAATTCATGAAATCAGAATAAAAAATTTTAATAATGCTAAATCGCGATATCTAAATTTACGTAGTTTTTCAGGATTTTTATTTAAAATATATTGAGTAATAAACTAAAAGCTACATTATGGAATACAAAGATAGATTGAAAATAAGATAATTCTAGTAACATGTAACCTAAAACATAAGAAAAGAGGCAGCAAACTAATGCCTTAATTGTTTTATGTTATTTCTACTTCCAGAATGTTTTAGCTGTGTTCAATCATTTAATTAATGCTCTGATGACAAAATAAAGATAATGCAGTTTTATTATTTAATTACTTCACTATTTCTACGTATACGTTTCGCCTATTTTCTTGTACCACATAAGTATCATTGACTAAGTTGTTTATTTTATACGATGAAATCTGTATACTTATATTTTTTTGGATTGGAAGTAAAACTGGATTTTAGTTGGAATTTTTTATGCTTATGCTACATAACTTTGATAGTATTAAAACATATGATAACAAGCATAACGTGTTCTAGTTATAAAATACGTAAGAACAGCTTAATTTTTACCTCATTTCACATTGAATAATTCAAAAGCTTTTTGAGTGCCCCTCTATCTACAGCAAACAGCAAATCTTACATATCGTCCATTGGCAACAACATCCTCTCGTATTTCTGATATTTATTTGTAACGAACTGGATTTCGTAGCTAAGTGAAACAGCAACACTTCTTCGATATGTTATAAAGATGAAAACTTGTTACAGATGAAAAGATAAAAAATGAAAGTCCTGTTGCAATAGTGAAAGAAGGTTACTAGAAGAAAGAGAAATATCATCCTCTGTGCCACCGTCGCACGAAATGCGGACTCCTCCGTCTGGCCAGAGAGGGATTGGCAATAGCACTGACGTCACGGTCGTTGCCAGGGCAACAAACGCACATCCTCCGTCTCAAATGTCAGAGTTCACCTCGATCTGGGAATGTCTTCCGGAAGAAATCGGATTACCTGGCTGGAGGAAAGTGAAAACTGGAACGTTGTTTTTCCTCTCTCCATAATCCGAATAGGGAATTTCGCATTCGTTCCATAAAGCTTTCCTCAAAATCTCATGAATATCAGAAATCTATTTTACACCATTCAGTATTCGTAAAGTAATAATTTTACACTGGAATGAAAAGACAAAACTGTCGGGAGAGGATAAGCATGAAACGAAATTTTGCGGACGCCCGAAATTCGTTCGAGGTTTCCTTAAATGCATTTTAAATTATATCAATTAGATTATAAAACTTCAAATTATTAAGAAGTGCGTTAATTTCAAATTTTTCTCTTTATTAAATACCTAAAAATTTATTAAATTTGAGTGAAGACTATGCATTGATAAGCATTCATTCAAATTATGAAGTAAATATTGTATGTGTCTTTTGGAATAGCAACGCTGAGAACAGGCTAGTTGCAGGTTTCTAAAATAATGGTTTTCTGTTTCGCGTTATGGTAACACCTGCAATTTGCGTGAATGCATAGTGACATAACAGAACATCAAATAATTCCATCAGCTCAGTTTACAAAAATAGAAAATAAAGTACACATTTCTTTAATGTTTTAGCTAGCGTTTACAGTGAACTAGCGCTTTTAAGAATCTCTCATTTAGGAATTACTTGTTACTACATTTTTCTCTATATACATACATATATATCTATGTCACAAACTCAATTTTTCCCTTTTCACGGTTTCACTCCCAACTCTGAAAAATTTGGACATGAGAAGATGAATTTCATGAAATTGATAGAATATGAACATTTCATACCTAACAGTCCCAAAGGTTTATCTCTTGGGAGAGGAACTGTATTTCACAATAGAAACTGACAACATGTTTTGTAGCTATCGAAGGAGTTGTAACAGAAAGAAGAATTTGTAACAAAGGGAAATGCTAGCATTTACTTGTGGTTATTCTTCCGCTTACTAGCAGATTTTTATTTCTTAACTACATCTAGTAAAGAAAGAGAATGCTTCCATCTCTGAAAAAATATATAAAAATTGGTAACCTCAGATTGAAATCCACAAAGGAAAAAAAAAACAGCGGGATTCCAAAGAATTCTCCTCACACGATTATTAAAAGAGCAACAAGACTGTTGCGGTAGGCGACTCTAGTGATGAAGACACATCGGTAATTCCGTATTAGCGCAACTACTTTGTGCAATAGACCTTATAAGAAATAGACTCGAATGGGTTTTCTTCCTTGTTTGACGCATTCCCGACAATACCCTCGACCACATCCGGAGGAGTAAGGACGACTTGCAGAAACTTAGCTACTGCAGCGCGTATAATTGTCAAGAAAAAGATGGTGACAGCGCCTCATTTCACAAATTAGAATTTTTAGATATTTTTATTTTTGGAACTAGGATTCATTTTTAAAAATTTAACATATTTATCAAACATAATTAATGTTCTAAATAATTATAAAGCTGTCGCATGCTTTCAGCTCTGGATATGTTTTCAGGTTTCCTATGCTGTAAGGAAATTCATACCTACTTTTTTTAGAAAATAATATTTTAAATCCGAATTAATATAAAAATTCAAACAAACAGTTTTCTCTTACAATTTTTATACTTTTATTAGTGTAGATAAGTAAAAAGTACTAAAAAGCCTAAAAATGAATTTTTGAAAGTTTTTGTTTAAAATTGTTAACTGTGCTGCTTTTTTAAAATTATAGGTGAGTATCATAGCATAATATTTTACAAAGAGTCTTATTTCAAATATATTTCATAATACATCATAGTGATAAACACTTTTAAAACTTTAATAATTTTTATACATTTACTCTGTTAAAAATTGTGTTTAACTGTAATAATTAATTGTGCTAGTATTTTTACAGTGATTATATTTTTAAAATTTATTTTTAGTTCTGCGTAAGATTTTTTTACATTGTGAATTTATTTTATTAGCCCAAAGGTGCGGTAGCTCAGAAAGGCTATTAGTTTCGAAACGACATTTTGCGTTGTTTCACTATAAATACCCGTTTCACTTTGCAGATTGTTGCAAATATCATCGCCCTGTATTATGTTTAAAGAATTAAATAATGAAGAATCTGCGTCAATGCATGTACGTTTCTCGCACTGTGAAAAAACGACGGTATTTAGAGCCATCAAATTTTGAATAACGTAAACCTCCACCCGAACATGGGCACCTGGACGGTCGAATTTCGAATTCGTTTTAATCCATTTCATATTTTATAAAATTTTAATGAATTTTTGATCAACTCAACGGGTGCCCGCCGAAAACGTCGCGGAGAAAACAACGCAAGGCGAAAACGTCGTGGGAGAAAATAAAGCAAAGAGAAAACATCGCAGTTCTAAAACATTGTGGTACAAAATATCGTGGTCGAAAATAAAGCTGTTCAAAAACTTCGCAGTTTAAAAACATCGTCGTTGAAAATATCGTGATAAAAAATAAAGTACCTACAAATCGTTGCGTGACGATAACATCGCACACGTGCGTTTTCAGGATTTAAACGTTGTAATTGCTTCTTTACATAATGATTTGGGAGCGCAAGAAGGAAAGATGAATTCTTTTAATTCTATATTTTATATTTTTGAATGAACTAATAAATTTTTGCTGAAAAAATAAGGAGGAAACTTAAGCATATAAAAATTGAAAATGAGTAAAAAATTAATGCAACTTAATGTACTTAATTTTAAATTTACATAGTTAATTAATAAGGGTCATTAATAAATTAATCTTTTTTATAAAGTCTTACTGATAATTTTTTATGAAGAGTACAGTCTAAAAATGCTTAAATAAGGAAGATAAATAACTGCATGATTAACCTTTGAAAAAAAATCGCTTTTTCTTTCCCATCTGTTAATCTGATATTGTTTTGATGAAAATTATATTTTGTTTTTTTTTTTTTCGTTTATTCTTAACGCGTTATTTAACATTTTCATTTATAGCGTGCAATCAGTTTTTGAATGTCGATTTGTTAGTTCCCATGAAAGTCAGCTACATAATATGCCAGTGTGGGATTTGAAAAACTCATGTCTGCGATGTTATCGTCATGCGATGATTTGTAGGTACTTTATTTTTTACCACGATATTTTCGTCGACGATGTTTTGAAACTGGGAAGTTTTTGAACCGCTTTACTTTCGATCGAGATATTTTGTACCACGATGTTTTAGAACTCCGATGTTTTCTCTTTGCTTTCTTTTCTCCCACGATGTTTTGTATGGCGATGTTTTTGCTTTGCGTTGTTCTCTCCGCGATAATTTCGGCTGTAACCAACTCAACGAGTTCAAAGCCAGCAATAGCAACGCTATACGGAAAAATACCTTTTTATCTCCAGCGCGGAAATTCTAAAGATATGCTGTTTTCAAATATTTTGCGATATTCCTGTTGAATTTAATTTTATGTAGTTTACGTGCAAAGAACATGATATTTAGTAAATAAACGCAACACAAAAAATATTAAAAAAACGCGCATTTGGACGTAATATAAAATCTTGAGTGCTTCTAGATTTTATTTTATCTTACTTCCCCCCCCCCTTTATTACACTCAAAAGTTTATGCTTCGACTTTTATGAAAACCGCGTAGTTTGACGTCTTTTCTTTAATATCCAAAAATGGTGACAGATTTTTACGCAAGTACCGAAAATACTACCACTGTGAGATTAAGTATAAAACATCTGCCAACAAAAGGAACGGGGAGAAAAAATCTGAAATCTTTCAGATTTTACATTAGTTGAGCAAAAGGGCTTTTTTTTAACGTTTTGTGTGTCACCTTTACTTATTAAATAGCATGTTCTTCGCACTTAAACATAAAATGCAGTTCAACAGCAAGACCACAAAATAATTTTAAAATCCGCATAGCTTTAGAATTTCCGATATACAATCTCGCGCTCAGGAGATAGAACTGTTTCTGCAGTACAATGTTGCCACTGCTCGCTTTGAAGTCGTTTGTTAATCAAAAATTCGTTAAAGTTTTACAAAATATGAAATAGATAGAAGAAATTCCAAATTTGGGCTTCCAAATGCCCATATTCTGGTGGAAACGTTCAACATTCAAAATTGGATGGCTCTAGATACCGTTGTTTTATCACAATGTAAGAAACATACATGCATTTATGCAGATTCTTCATTATTTAATTTCATTATATTTGGTGGCAACAATTTGAAAAATGAACCGCCATTTATAGTGAACCAACGCAAAATGCCAAAATGAAATTAACAGTCCTTCCGGCCAAATTGCCCCTTTGGACTAATAAAAACAAAATCATCCATTTCGCGAAGAAAACTGATATAGGGGAAAAATCTCAAAATTCACGATATTTAAGCCACAATAAAGTTACTACACTAAATATTGCTAACTGACAGTTTCAGTTATCAACAAGGTCAAAAATAACTAATCGAGAAGAAACCATAAATGCACATTATTGATAAATGACAACTCCATTTTTTTAAAGATCTTAATTTAGGCTAGTATTTCTCAACCATGGATAATATCAAGAAGTAGATTAGATATCTATTAATGAAAGGGCCCCATTGTTCTTAATCCCTATATACTACAACCACCGTTCTCTGGGAGCATGTTAAACGTTTCATTTTCCTAGAAACCTACGTAATCGCAAAATCTCGTTGCTGCTGAACATGGCAAAGAGAATAAGCTGAGAAAAAAAGTATGCCAAGATTTTTATTATCGTTTCAACATCATTTGTTACCTTGAAAATGGACTTCAAAAATAAAAGCCAAAGGAAACTTAAGTAAAATCAAACGATTTTTATTTTATACAGAAGAACGTAATATATGGCGTATATTGTTAATTAAAATCATGCTGAAAATGGTCGTGAAAATTAGCAATTGAATACATTGTAAATTAAATATATTTATATTGCAAATTAAATATTAAATTGTAAATAAAATTAATTCAATTTAAAATTAAATATATTTATAAATAAATATGAATCTCATCAAATCATTAAAAAGTGAAAAACC
>KK112808.1:144316-189256 GCA_000611955.2 Stegodyphus mimosarum | reverse complement strand
GAATGGTATAAATCGGATATATAATAAATTATATATTTAAATTTATATAACTAAAGATAAAATACACAGTCAGTTATATATATTACTAAAAAATTATTACCGCTGCAGATGACCATGGCTATTATCAATCGGATATATGATAACAGGTTAAGTGTATTTTAAAGTGTATCATGTACACATGTTTCTCAAAGTAATAAAAACATTTAAATTATTCTAACGTGTATTTATTGCTGAGAAATCACTCAGGTTTTCAAAGACTGTTTTTTGAAAGGAAAACAAACTCTTGTGCTTCTTCAGATGGCAGCAACTCTGAAAAGTAGTTATCTGCAAGACCATATGAAAGAGAGATAAATCAATACCTGCCAAATCGGGGGGGGGATAAATGAGCTCAATGGGAAAAATCTAACTTAACGGTTAAAAAATTTTGGAATGATTCCGCTAAAAAATGCTTAACATCAAAATTAGACATAGTTCCTTAAATATATGTACTACTGGTCCCTATGTATCCGTAAATTAAAAAAATTGCACCATCAGAAAAGGCTTGACTTCTTCCGAATAACGCCCTTTTATGGCAACTTCAAATGAAACTAGTCAACATTTCTGAATGAAAGACAATGCTAATGTTTCAGGAGAGAAAAACAAAAAGTACAGAAGATGTTTACACATTTTTAGAAAGATTTCGATAAAGAATGTTAAAAAAGCAAGCATTTTAGAATAAAGATTTCTGACAACAGCTTATTATTTGAAATAAAAAATATTGTCTGCTACATTTAAATTTATTCTTCTTTCAAAATGTCGCATGTAAACAAGCTGTGGGTTGAAGAATGTTTTTGCGCTTTTCGAAGAGAAATATTCTTATTTCGTAATTAAAAGCGTTTTGAAATGCACGGTGTTAAAATTTCTAAATGTAAAATAAGCAACACTAATAAAAGGAAAGGAGAAAACCGTCAGTCGTTACATCTACATGAAAAGAAGACAATATTTAAAATTTAAAAAAGCTAAAAAACAATGTTAATCAGATTTTGCCGAAACATATGGCTCAACAGAGAACAATTTGTAGAACTCTCTATGTAGTCTATTTAGTAGGAGATATATGGAAATGCATTGTGACCCTTGATGAAGCACGAGTTTACTTAATTGACTACAACAAAACAAAAAAAAGTGTTTATTTTCAAAAACGCAGAAAAGTGTATAAATCTGGTTCCGTCAATGCAAAGGCAGCTTCAGTAAGGAATTTATGATTTTGATAGGATTTTTTCGCAGTGTGAAATCTAAAATAAGAAGAGTGGGAAAAGTGTTAAAATCAACTCAACGTACTATCCAAAGAAAGTTACCGGACGTAAAACTTTATGTCCGATATTTACAGAAGAAACTCCATTTTTTATGCCAGTGACTTTAAAGAGCGAAACTTCGTCTAAACAAAGCAAAACGTCATACTTAGGAAAGTACCATTATCGAGGCTTCGGTATCTTAAAAAGAGCTCCTTCTAAGCGTAAACCATCGCTAATTGGTAGACTCTGGAATGTAGTGCAAAAGGAATGGAAATCAGTACCTCCGAAATTTTACAAAAAGGCCTTTATCATGGAAATCCCAATGCAGGCTTATAGTTCCGAAAAAAGGCTATCAAATCGAACATCTACATTCATTAAATGATGTCGAAATCTTTCTACAAATGCGTGAGCACCCTCCATAAGCATAAGTTTGGTAGTGAAATTTGTACCTTCTGCGGTGCGTTAATGACTCCGGTGTTGTATCCGAACTGCACCATACCAAGGACGGCAGCAAAAATGGCAAAGACCAGACTGCATGTCAGACCCTGCGGAAAAAACAAACAGTTAATAAAGTATACTTATTAAATAAATAAAACTAAGTACAAAGTTTAACCACTATTCAGATAACATAATATTAATAACCTTCATTCACTATCTGATTAAGGAAAATTCAAAAGTGAAAACCTGAATCGAAAGTTTTAAGTACGTGAGTTTAAAGTTGCTTTTAATCTCTGCATCATTTTGCGCAAAAGTGAAGCGATTTCATTTTATACCCTGCTTAATATATTAATTCAAAATAAAATACATATGAAAAAACTAAGCTATACAGTTTTCTTAAAATAAAAACAGAAAAAATGAATTATGTTAAGTGCTCAAGTGTAATTAAAAATAAAATCGTAGGACTGTAATGACGATTTTAAATAAAAGTATGATGGATTTTGATTAAGTAATGACGGAATTTAAATTATCAAAGAAAATTTTTAATGATTTGAATGTAGTCATTTATACATAGGGTATCACAAAAGTTTGAAATCATTGAATCCTGTCACTGTTCTTTTCGTTTCCTTCGGTTCATCAGTTTCCAGGCTAGCGTACAGGTTATGGAGAGAACTGAATGGAGCTCATGAAGTTAGTCACGACACCACTTGATTTTCAGCATTAAAAAGGGTGTGATTTTAAGTAGGCTTTCAGCTACCCGGCAATTAGTTTATGTGCTACAATGCGAAATCTACCGACAAGATCGAAGATGGAAACTTCCGAAGATTTTTCGCGGTTTCTAGTCTTATATCTTGGGCAGTTATGTGTTGTTTATGTCAGTTAATTAGTCGATAAAAGTCAGTACGTGCGCATGAACCTATTTATGTGTGTATTATTATCTACTTTCATTTGCTGATTGCCAAATCTTACAGCCCAGAAAAAGGCTAAAATTGCGGAGTGCAATAATGTTGAAGCGTTCTTAAAATTAATAAACCAAAATCTTAGATTTGTTTATAATAAATCTGTTGTGAATGTTTATTAGTTGTCTCTTTAGATGCCTCAGATGGTGTCAAGCAGTTTGTTAACAGTTTTATCCTCTGGTACCTAAAAACTTAACAGCGTTATACTATTAGGCATTAAAATATATAGATACATAACAAAATCCAAATTTCCTCAAAATTTTGATTTTACATTAAGAGCTACAGAGAGTTTTAGGTATCTGACGAAATCACATTAAACAAAACAAAACAAAAAAAAGACGAATTATATTAATACAGAATATGCTGCACAAGAAGTGCAATGTTATCTTAGGTGTAACGGGAATTCCATAATACGCAACATGTTATCAAAGAAATACAGCATAAGATATAAATGCTGTAATATGAAACATGTATTAAACATGGAATTGCAATGCTTTGATTATATTACTACTGCACGATAATTACTTTGGCTATAAAAGTTAAGCTTGTTTACATGTCTGTCCCATACTTTAACACAAAGTATTATGCTTTGACGATACTTCATTTATTTATTTTTTTTACTACTGATTCCAGCTTGTTTAAAACTAATACATAAATTGTATTATTCCACAGATTCGATTCCATTAGTTATATGTGTTGTCACTATCCTATAGTACGTTAACAATTCCTTCTATATGCACTGCCCGACTTATTCCTTTTTACAGCGCATATTTTTACAGTATATGTATAATATACGTTGCTAGACATTCATTTCCACAACGCTTATGTAGTTATCTACTAAGTTCTTATCAAGTGTACTTGCATCTTGCACAATTCATACACAACGATTTGTACAGAATATGCGTCAAATCAATAATTACACCAATGAGCAGGAAAACAGAAGACAGCACACATCCATGCTTTTTCTACGATTCGAACCAGGGTCCAAAACTATGGCAACCAGCACCACTAATAATCCTGTCGAACAAAGTGGCACACAGTATCCGATATCCTTTCCTAGCACTCATCTCTAATATCTAAGAAAACCTATATATTATGCAGTGCATTAACTTTATATTAACCTTTTCGAATCTGCATTTAAATTTTCTTATAAGGAATTTAAATTCATAAGAAAGGTAATTCGATCCTTTATGAACGTTCGTATCATCAATAATAATTTTGTTAAAGTATATCGATGGCAACTAATTAGCAATTTCCGATTTAAAGTATCGCCCTATTCCATTCTTATGTTGTTTAAACATTTTTTCCCATAAATTCATAGGTAGAAAGATTTTATATTACCTGTATTTCCAAATAATTCTACATTTAAGTTTATATACTTGTCTACTTGAACTTTTTAAATGAAAACCCGAGTTTCTTTAAGAATAACTGTATTCCAAATTAAAAATCTAATTTTATAGCAAGACCTGATAAGAAATAAATCACATAATATAATTTATTTATTCACTACGCAAATTTAAAACTTGCATAGATAAAGAAAACATCACTGTGAAAAAGCGAGATTGTTCTGACTGTAGTAATTCAGTGTTGATAATATGCGATGTCAACTTCTGCCATTATTTAACGAGCACTGGAAAGGATAATATTAGTACAAATGTGTCTTATGCTTTATGATCAAAGCCTGGTATCTTCGCGCTTTGGCCAAAATAAGCTGGCAGTTCGAAATACACAATAATTTATGAAACAATTATATTTCTGAGTCCCGTATTCATGCTGATGGATTGGGCCAGGATGCATGTGTGTGTGCCTCATGTACACATTATACACTACATTTCATGAATAATGAATGTCAAATGCCATCGCTCGTATACTTGTGGAAGGAACTACTGTAAATCTTTTCAAGAAACTCCCTTCTGTTTCCGACGTCCGCATACTTCTCTTGCGTCCATATTTCTGTTTGAGATAGTGTAGCATCGTTCTCTATTTCTAGTGAAGCTGAAATGCTGTGGGCATAGAACGCATTAGAAAGCCACTCAAGTTAAATCATTGTATTTCGTATCCTTTCCTGCTTGCTTAAGTACACATCACGTGTATGTCTGCCGATTCTTCGTAAGTGTAATCCACCGCGGTCTTTACAGTGTTGTTTTGGACTTCACAAATAATCTAACACAATGTAATAATCGACGTAATAATCTGAAACATTGAGAATGCGAAGCTTTTAAAGAGAAACACTGAAGAAAATTTCAACAGAAAACATTGAACCTTGATCAATCAATCAATCAACTATAACTGTCGGATCATGCATCATTCAGTAAAACCTGCATACCACTAAGGCTTAATCGGTTATATTCTGGAGAAACGCTACATTGTCAGAAGAAATAACAGCAAAAGTGAAAGCTTGTGCTTGCTGAAGACGCTCCAAAGTTACCCTTTTCTTACACTGAACACAATACGGTCCTGGATACCGTATACTACTGTAAATATTGTTTATCTTAATGACTGTATGTTTTGTTGAAACAGTTTACAAACGCTCTGTTTAAACAGTATGCGTGGAAAACTTTAAAATCATATCTTAAGTATTTAGTAGATGGTTTTGAAAATAACTTTCAAAAACACAAATGTATGTAAATAAATACAAGCTTAATTTGGAAGTCAAACAACAAAAATCAGCATTGTATTTGCGAATTTTCACAGGACAAAACCATCGAAACTAGAAAAAAATTTGGAAATATAACGCTGACTTTTGTTGTTTGACTTCTAAATTAATTTCGCTAACTTGTTTCGGCGTGTTATTTTATCTTAAATGCAAACTGCTAAAAACTCCTCACTATCTCGGGGTATTAATAAATTTTCGAATATTTCGGATAACACTGACAATGTTAGAAGTGGTCAGTTATTTTGGCTTATGAAGTTAACTTATCCACTCACCTCTGGGCAGTTGCTGCAACAGGAGGTACTACCGCGGAACATACTTCCGCTATCTTCTAACACCGGGCTCTCCACCTGAAAAGGATAAAAATTCCGTTAAAACAAGTTAATTGAACGAAATGACCTGAAGTTGCAGAAGAAAAGATCTGCCTTTTAGAGATAAAGAATAATTACTATTTTAGAGCAATCCTTACTGAGAAATGAATACACAAGATAAAAGCATTGTATGATTATGGAACTTGTACAAGAACTTTTTCTTAATAGATTACAAACATTGGTAAATAAAAAGGCAAAAAATTAAATGAGGATTTTGTTTTTGTTTGTTTGTTTGTTAATTTGGTTAAACTTATGTTTTTACTTTACTTTAAAGCACAGTCAGTATATACACATATTATTAGAGAACAGTCAGTATATAATAATTGTTTGCTTTATTTACTGCTGGGTTAGGTTAGGTTAGGTTAGGTTATTCGATTATGGCAAAGCACACGAGGGCTATCTGCCTAAAGGGAGGGATGCCTTCGTGGAGGACTTTCTAAGGGAAACTGGCTCGTATACACGTTACACATGGCGAAAACCACGAAAACGCCCATGCAGCCAGCCCGTTCGCGTTTACTGCTGGGTAAAGAAATATGCGGCAGCAAAATTCTGCGCAGAACTGGGGTTATCATCAGTGTTACCTGAAATTTTGGGCCAAAGTAGCAAGAGAAAAATCGAAAAGTCGCAAAAAGTAGCACGTGACGTCATAGACAACATAGATTCATTTTTGACATCATCCCAAAGTCAGTCTCCGAAGGTTCCGTGGGCTGTGGATAGTAATTAGATTCTCGGTTGTTATTAAGCCCCCAAAAGGGACGTTAATTCCGAATGGGATATCAGTCTCGAAACGGCATTTTGCGTTTAATCCAATAAAAGCTAATCACTTTTCAAATTGCTGCAACCAAATATTATTATCGCTCTATATTATATTTAAAGAAATTAAACAATGAAGGATCTACATGAATGTATAGATGTTTCACGCACTGGGAAAAAATGTCAGTACCTAGAGGCATAAAATTTTTAATAACTTAGTCCTTCACCCGAACATGGGTACTTGGAATCCCGAATTTTGAAATTCGAATTTTATTATCTATTTCATATTGTGTAGAACTTCAACGAATTTTTTATTAACAAAGATTTCAAAGGCAGAAGTGGCAACACTATAAGAATAAAACATTTTTAACTCCGGCGTGCGAGACTGTCTATCAGAAATTCTAAAGATGTATTGTTTTTAAATATTTTTTGATTTTGCTGTTAAATAGAATTTTATATGGCGTAAGAACCAGGAACGTGATGTTTAACAGGAAAAGTAAACACCCAAAACGTCAATAATAAAAAGACAAAAAAAGTTTTGTAAGGCCATCTTAGTAAGATTGAATATTGATATAATGAACTGAGAAAAGACTGAAAAAAAATGTATGCCAACATCGCTACATCGGAAATTTCAAACTTATACTGCTGTACTGCTTTCAAAACTTTTAGAATTTGTGTATTGGGCTGTATAGAGCGTAAGTGCAAAGAAAATGCTTAATAATAAAGCTTAAAAGACGACAACAACAACAACAAAAAGAGGTCAGCAGTAATGAGTATAACAACAGACCAAGCTCAGCGAAAGCGTTTTGTGCGACTGCTAAAAATCTAAAACCTTTCAGTTTTATTATTATTTTTAGCCCAAAGACCGTTAGCCCAGAAGGGCTATTAATTTCGTTTTGTCAATTTGCGTCGAAAACTTTAAAAACATGAATCACTTTTAAAATTGTTGCCGCCAAATATTAGAGCCCCTGCATTATACTTAAGAAAATCAAATAACGAAGAATCTCCATAAATGTACACGTTTCTCGCACTGCGATAAAATAACGGTACCTAGAGCCATCAAATTTTGAATAACTTACGTCTCCACCCGAATATGGGCATCTGGAAGCCGGAATTTGTTTTATTATCTATTTCATATTTTGTAGAGTTTTTGATTAAGAAACTCAAGATTTCAAAGCAAGCAATGGCAGCACTGTACGGGGGGGGGGAATTATCTCCAGAGCTCGAGACTAAAGATATGCTGCTTTTAAAATTATTTTGCGATATTAGTGTTGAACTGAATTTTATCTTTTAAGTGAGAACATATTTAATAAATAAAGGTAACACGCAAAACGTTAAAGAAACCGTCCCTTTGGGTGTAAAAAATCTGAAAGCTTTCAGGTTTTTTTTAATCACGTGTTCTGACGAAAATCTTAAAGCCATACTGCCAATTTTCCATTGTTTAAATTAATTATCAGTTAATTTAGGTTATTTTTTATTAATATATTCATATCCATTGTTAAATGCTTTCTCATGTCTGGATTGTTAACATTGTTGTAATACTAACTGTTTTGAGTTAGAGGTTTATTTATATTATTTCCTGTCTCAGTCCTGTTGCTCAGACTTTTAAGCCATTTCAACTATTTTCAGCAATATTATAATCAGGATTGTGAATTTCAAATATGTGGCGCACGGATCCCAAACTCATAAAAAATGGGAACCGTTCGCCATTTATTTAAATTCAATCTCTTGATTGAAGAAAAAAAAAAATTGTCAATCATAATACTAGTATTTGTGCGTTAATACAAGTCTGTGATTATGTTTTCTGAGCTTGCCAATAGATGGCGATAGTGTTTATTTGTAAAAGAAACCCATATGAAACTGATGACGTCCCGCTTCGATATAGACTAGTGATCGTCTTTACTTTAACTTGCGTATGTGTATACATGTATAGTTAGTTTCGGGAATAAATGTTGTACAGAATAACGCTTTTTGTTACCTTAAATTCGATCCAGTCTGATTTATTAGACACATACATTTTCTTTACTGTGATCCACGAGATAAAAATAAAAAATCTGAAAAATTTTCCGATTTTAAATTACGACCAAAAGGTTTTTTTTTTTTAACGTTTTGTGTGTTATCTTTATTTATTAAATATGTTCTTCACACTTAAACCATAAAATTCAGTTCAACAGCAATATCAAAAAATAATTTTTAAATGAGTATATCTTCAGAATTTCCGAAACACAGTTCAGCGAGCTGTAGATAAAAAGGTTTCCTCCTCAGTAGAGTGTTGCCGTTCATTGCTCGCTTTGAAATTTTTGAGTTTCTTAATCAAAAATTCGTTAAAGTTTTACAAAATATGAAATAGATAAAACAAATTCCAAATTGGGCTTCCAGATGCCCATATTCGGGTGCAAACGTACGTTATTCAAAATTGGATGGTTCTAGGTAGCGTTGTTTTATCGCAATGCGAGAAACATATATACATTTATGGATGTTCTTCATTATTTAATTTCTTTAAATATAATGCAGGGCGATAATGTTTGGCGGCAACAATTTAAAAAGTGAATCAACGCAAAATGCCAAAACGGAAACAAATAGTCCTTCAGGGACAAAGCCCCTTTGGACTAATTAAATTGTCCCTGAAGAATTGAAGCAGATAATCCTTTTGTGCTCTTTCATATTCAAATAACCGAACTAGGGATTAAGGAAGCAAGAAGATTGTTTCGACATACATAAAAGTGAAATTTTCTTCATTTTGCAAAACAGCAGAGTACCAGCAGAGCAATCAAAAGAAACTGATACACTGGAAGAATAAAAAAATTAAGGACCTACTTTTTGCTACTGTTCTACCTTCATCGTTGAACACAATTAAAATTCTGTTCTCAAACACTTTCTATTATGAAAGTTCTGTCGTTTGCATTTGCATTTCATTTTCAAACGTTAAAATGTATAAATGCAAGAAATACTGAATAAGTACATTACTGTTTGAATTAAAAGAAAAAATACATAGAGAAAGAGGTAAAAAAGTTAAATTTGCGTATTACGGCAAAATCTCATTAACTGTTTTACTTTGGATGCAGACGATTATGTACATAAAAATAATTAAAAATTTTGCAATCCACTATTTATAGAAGGTCAGGGCTTATGGTGTAAAATAATAGTGTTGTAAAAGCTTAAGAATTCCATATAAACAGTTTTTAGATTCGAGTCGATTAACTCGTGACGATAAGCAAGGTATTTATAATATCAAAGACCATGTCGACTGGCAGCAACGCCTATTTATGACAGGTTTTATAGTGAACCGAAAATATTCTTTCTATATTTAATAAACAAATTAGCTGCTATAATTTTAATAAAATTTATCTGCCGCAATGACTGTATGAACGTGGAATGTTAACTTCTCTGTCTTCTTATGAATTTAATATGGAATGTTAACTTCTCTGTCTTGTACATACATATCCACATGTTTTTATGCTAGCAATAACGCTATTAACAACAGTTTGAAGAATTAAGTTTCACTCCTCCAGCTACGAGGTCTTCAACGCATTTACATCTATGGGAGGAGGATCAATTGCTTTTCAAAGTTAGTCCATAAGATCACTATCTTATTAAGACTAGAACATTTTGCTGCCAACGATATTCACTGAATGTCCCTACTTTCAAGGTATTCGTCAACGAGGTTTGCTCGAAGTGGACGAGCATTATCGTCTATAAATAAAACATCAGACGGATATGTACCTCAGAAAATCTTAAACATTCTAAGATCTCTGGACGGTTACAGATTCGCTGTTGAAAACATGTAGAGGCTTACGTCCATCGATCGTTATTCCTCTCCATACCATCACACCTACATTAACTAAACGGTCATGTTCCATGATATACGAAGCAAGATTTCTTTTTCCTGATTCCCTCTAGAAGTAAACACGTTTTGAACAAGATGTTAAACTAAGCATCGCTCCATCAGTAAAGAGAACACAGGACCATTGATGTACATTCCAGTTTTGATGTTCTTTGCACTAATTAAAGCGATCCCTCTTTTGTTGTAAAGACAGTGAAACACATACCTTTGGCTTTCTGTCGTTAAAGGTCTTTTTTATTAAGCCTTCTGTACGCAGTTTCCCGTTATGAAACATTTTCAGTAGAGTCTGAGCTCTGAACTAAATTGCCGAGCAATAGATTTCCTATTATTATGAGTAGTTAGTGCCAGATATCAGTCCTGAGAAGCAAATGTCATTCGTTTAAGGCCACGTCCAAGCCTTCTCACAGCAATTCCAAAGTTCTGAAACCGTTTCCTAAACATTCCCATAACCTCACTGTTTTCATGATAGTCTGCCGTGCTTACCAACGTCAGATTATTTAATACTTTACAGATTCTTGTTATTCTTATTACCTACTTTGCCTCTACCACTTCAAAATTGTGCTGAATAAGATATAAATGGCCTTAATCGAATTCCTTTCCAGTTCTTTAAGCACTTACAACAGGTATTAATGGTACATTTCTTGAAATAATATATTGCTTTTCTTCCTTCCTCGGCGAATCTAAAAAGCACGTAATTCAATATGCAGCAAAAAATCAGCATCAGATAAAAAACTCGTCTCGGGCGCTGAAAAAGATTACCAAAAAATAGCGGAACGCAGACATGCGCTTACTGCAACTGACTTGAAATCGACACTAAAATAAATAAATGAAACCATTCCCACTTCTTTTTAACCCCTCTAAAAATTACCCAAATAAGCTCATCTTTCTGTAAGACTCGGTTGTCACAATGCACATAAGAAAGCAAAGTCATAGGTTTTACGATTGTCAGTGTATCACAAGTTCTAATTAATATCCAAGTACCAAATTATCAGTTAGATACACTAAAAATTAAATATATTTTAAATTATATAAATTAAATATGTAATTTAAAATTATTTATAATAGTAAGAAGTGCATTTACTGCTTTTAAATGCTTCAGTTAATTAAGAATTCAACCAGAAATTGAAGTATAATTAAGGATCTTATATTATCTCGAATAACAACACTCGCAAGGAAATGGCTGCCTGCCAGACCGCGTGAGATTAATGAAAGTTCTGACTAGCAACAATTGTCGGGTCGCATGGATATAAATTGTACGATAGTGGACAGTAATGTAATGGTCCAAAACGTATAGAAAAATTTAACTTAGATAGAAACGCATCTAGCGTTTAAAAAAACAGAGTTCGTGAAACAATTCGCACTGAATTCAAGTCTAAGATTAAATAGAAGTATTTCTATTTAAAAATTATACCAGTTCGACTCTAAAAAGGAAGTTATCGCATGGTACTGCATTCATTTCGACTGAATGCTGATTTATATCCTTAAAACGTCAATGGCGTTTGAAGTGAATCCAACTGTGAAATCTATCCGTTGCGAACAAGGAAAAAATGACTAATATTGCATCTTTAAAATTAAGCAATTTTAGATTGAAGTTGGTTTTATAGAAGGGGAACGGGATTCTGTACGCAAGTTTGTAAAATGTGTTGTTCTTATGATTTCTGCAATTACAAACTACTGCAATGAAGAGCTTTTAAATATTCATCTGAAATTAATTCGATGAATAATAACTATATTCTAAATTATATCAGATTATTAACACGTAATAAAGCTTTAATTTAAGCTAAAAAATTCTTTATTGCTTTGAAACTGCTCATTTTGTTAAGCAATTACAAATTGATTCAGTTCGGAATACAAATTAGAAATCTCGTGTTTTTGCAGAGCTGAGAATTCAGTATATACGAGATCGCGTTAAAGATAACATTCGGAGCAATAGCAACACTTGCATACCTGCCAACCTCTAAAGATAAAAATTCAGAAAATTTCTCCAAAATTCAGAAGAACACGAAGAATTAATATCATGCTTTGATATTAAAAAAATAACAATTTATACAAATAGAAAAAAGAAAATTGTACTTACATTAGTAAATCTCAATTAAGTAGTAACTAAAAAATTTATTAGGAAACATAAAACAAGAACTTAATGTTACACAAAAAAATTATTGCAATGAATTTAGAGTGCATTTTCTGGCTTTAGCCAAAAATTCTTTGGAAAATTTCCTGTCATAACAATTAGTTTTTTCATAACATTTAGCAATTAAAATGTTTTCTAGAGTTTTTGGTGAAATTGAAGAGCGAAACATAGTTTTGTTTTTCTTCCCAACACTGAAAACTCTCTCGCACTCAGCGGGGCCCACCAGTGGCCGAGCGGTAAAGACGCTGAACACTGGTAAGTTCGGTCCGAGGTGCGAATCCCGCGAACGGGCTGGCTGCATGGGCGTTTTCGTGGTTTTCCCCATGTGTAATGTGTATACGAGCCAGTTTCCCTTAGAAAGTCCTCCACGAAGGCATCCCTCCCTTTAGGCGGATAGCCCTCGTGTGCTTTGTCATAATTGAATAACCTAACCTAACCTCTCGCACTCACCATTACTGTGTGGAATTACGAGAACAGCACATAAAACTCTTGCTAGTCTATCATATTTTGGTATTCCATCAGCTCTTTTTTTCTTTTTAAGGTACCAACGAGGACATCAAGTCTATCTTCTCCAGAACTGGCAAAGTCTTCAAACTGTGCAGCAGAAAATTGGTTCTGTAGTTCATCTAAAGCTTCATTATGGCATTCATTTTCTTTAATTGTTAACAAAAATGGAAATTTATCAATAAAAAAACGAATCTTTTCAAAAGATGAATTTTCAATTTGTTTCAAATTTGCCACTTCAGCATTTAAAAGAACTTCATTTTGCAAAGGAAACTTCCTTACAATGTAATCACAGGCTGAGGAAAAGTACTTTCCTAACACATTGAAAAAATTCTTTTTTCTCATGATCTTTAAAAAATTTACAAGTTTCCTGGTTTGATTTCCAATTATAAGATCATTGTCATCCTTTTGATTTGCCAAACTATTATAGGCAACACGAATCAACACACTGTTTTTCAATACGGACGGTTTTACAAACTTAGTATAAAGTTCTTTCAAAAGATCATTAAGAGTTTGGATAAGCAGAGGAGATTTTGGCGAAGGTGATTGTAGAAGGGTATTTACTCTTTCAAAAGTCTTAATGGTACTTAACACAAAACTACAATATGCTTTGTTCAAATCCGAAGAAAGAAGGTAGAAAATCCTTTCCTCCCGGCTAATAGAAGACTGTTTCTTCTTCCCTTCAACTTCTTTAACAAAGTTGACCTTTGAGGAGTCTTCTAAGCATTTTCTTTTTAAAGGGTTTGATTCTGTGTGTTGGCTTTCCCCTTTTAAAGCATTTTGATTAGAAGCAAAGTTGGTTTTCGGAATCTTGTATGCCGACAAATTGGATGGGATCTGTGGTTTCGTTTTGGTCTCTTTGTGGAAATATTTTGTTTCCTCCCGGGTAATAGAAGACTGTTTCTTCTTCCCTTCAACTTCTTTAACAAAGTTGACCTTTGGAGGAGTCTTCTAAGCATTTTCTTTTTAAAGGGTTTGATTCTGTGCGTTGGCTTTTGCCTTTTAAAGCATTTTGATTAGAAGCAAAGTTGGTTTTCGGAATCTTATATGTCGACAAACTTGATGGGATCTGTGGTTTCGTTTTGGTCTCTTCGTGGAAATATTTTAGCAATGCATCTCACTCTTCAATAAACCTTCCTAGCGCTCTGCCTAAGGATAACCATCTCGTGCATACATGTTTCAGAATTTTTCTCGTTTCACCAGAGCACAGTTCTTGGAAATTCTTTAGGTTTTCTTTCCTTTTTACACTTTTTTCCAGATAGAAAAACACATCAATCAGAAGCTGGTCAATATTTAATGGTAAAGCAGCTGCAGCTTTTTCTGCTGCCAAATTAATTAAGTGGCATGGGCATCCAATAACAATTAATTCATTTTGTTCTTTTTTGAAGAAAGAGGTTACACCTTTTTTGTCACCCACCATGACATGAGCATTATCTCTGCACCAAATGAAATGCAGTTTGATATTGGGATGTTAAGTTGTTTCAACTCATTAATTACCAAGGAGGCAATATTTTCCCCTGTAGCTTCTCCATTTAACAATGGAAGACGCAAAAGATGAGTTTTCATTTCATTAGAAAATCACAGAAATATGTGACAACCATGGGGTAAAGCTTCCAATCGCTGTCGTTGCTGCCATCGATTGACACCGAAAATGCTAAATTCTGGAGTGCAGCTATCATTTTACTTTGTGCATCGCAAGCAATTTCGTTCACAATAGAAGATGTTTTCGTGCGAGCACAAACTTATTTCTGAGCATTCTTGGAGTCGGGAAACATCCGTCTGAAAAGTTGACCGGCGCTTAACGGCACATTGTGTTCGATGAGGAATGCAAACACTCTGCCAAAATGACATCGGCATCCGAATTCGTAGCCAAAAAAAATCATCCACTTTTTTTGACGTTGTCAAAGCCGAAGCATTAACTTCATGCTTTTTAGACTTAACATGGTTCACAATGTCGCTTCTTCCACCGTGACTTGTTATGAAGTCACACACGCACACGTTGCAAAATGCATAGTTATTTCCTTTGAAGGATTCTTTAATTGTTGGAAATTCGGCTTTGTAGGCACGCCGAAAATATTGAGAAAACGGTTTTTTTTTAACTCATTTCGTAACAATGGCGTATTAAGAAAATTCGTAGCACGTGCAAACAAACAAAAAAAACAGAATGCGACAATCCACGCTCACTGAGTAATTCCCTTGCTGCTGAAACGAACGTGAAAAAATTAATCTGGCGCCCACAAAGAAAAGAGTGGGAGAAACAAGTTCAGCGCATTGGATTGGCTGGTTAAGCGGCGAGTTGGGAGAAAATGCAGGTTACTGGATTCGAAGTAGTCGGTAGTTGGCGGTAAAACACGATGCAATTGGCAAAAATTGCTGAATTAGCGAAAAATTCTAAAATTTCAAGAAAACACTTGAAAAAGTTAAAAAATCGTAAAAAATGGATTACGATCGTAAAATCGTAAAGACAAACGCATTTTCGTAAAAATTACGAAAAATTCGTAAAAGTTGGCAGGTATGCACTTGCCAAACAACGTGAATGATGAATTCATGATGGCATTACCGTAATGGAATGGTCCAAAAATTTTGGAAAGGTTTCACTAAGGATGTTTCTAGCATCATAACGCTCATAAATTTAATTCCCTGTTTATGCTCAGAAATTTGTTTTATGCTCATAAATTTAACTACAGCTGTCTTATTGCCGCTTTGTTGGGTACAGCTGCTTGTTGCTGTATTACTAGGTTCAGGTTCGAATCCTGCCCAAGGCATGGATATTTGTGTGTATATGGTGTCTGTGCGTCCAAAGGTCAACTCAAAAGGGCGGTGCGACTTCACCTACTATAGTTTAGTACCAATGGTGAATAACTGATGTCCACTCGCCCTTATACCTGTACAGATGTATATTATTAAATAATGAAAAATCTATATGTTATGTATATGTATGTTCCTCGCACTGCATTGTGTAAAAACGGCATCACCTTCAATCACCAAATTTTGAACAGATTGCTTCTTCGAACCTCGAATTTTAAATTTCGATTTTTTTTAAATTTATGTTATGTGCGAACTTAGAAGTTATTTAATTATAAAACTTTTTAAACTTAAGTTTAATGAAGTTAAAAATTTAATGTGTTATTAAATTAATAGAATAATTTTCTTTTACGTATTAAATATCTATTTTCATATTTTAATAACATTTAGTGGTGTCATCTAAGAAAAAACTGGCAAATAACGGTCGATCGCATATTACATACACATTATTACCATTACTAAAATCATTATATATATTCTTTTTTATGACTAGCCGAGCAAGCGGCTACTGTTAAAAAATGAATAAATAAAGTAAGTTTTAGCATGCCCCCCATTTAATATTCACCTAGCGCTCTCGTAAATTCTGCTGATCATCTAGATGAATTAACAAGTTGAATTTTATTTGGCTTGGAAGAATGCAAGCGATCTGGATAACTGGATTTCCGATGCCTGGTTGGCTGATTAAATTAAGGCAAATCATGAAATTCATCTGAACCTGGATAATGGCATCTTTAGCACGGATCTTTTTCCGCTTTTTGCTATGCTACGTTATCCTTACGTTAAGTTTTAATATTTGAAGTGCCAGAGCTCTATGAAAGCTGGAACGGCGAACAAAAAGTTTTAATATGAAAATTCAAATTACTGTGTTAATAACCAAAAAACAACAAAAAAATGTGCTGTTAAAACTTCAAAAAATTAAAAACTAATTATGCCGTAGAAAAGCATAAGATTTTAAAAGTATTTCTATACCAATTATGCAGCACATGATGCTAAAATATGTTTTTAATCAAAGTGACATTAAAGCTGTGCATATGTTCCTAAAAATCAGTTGTTGAATAGTTCACACAAATTAAG
The DNA here is from genome assembly GCA_000611955.2 of Stegodyphus mimosarum. Classification (NCBI taxonomy): domain Eukaryota; kingdom Metazoa; phylum Arthropoda; class Arachnida; order Araneae; family Eresidae; genus Stegodyphus; species Stegodyphus mimosarum. The sequence continues at coordinate 172,453 of KK112808.1, read as the reverse complement.
TATATTTCAGTTTATATTAATCACATGCATTACTTACAGTAATGATTTAAATGATTAAGTGCGGTTATCACTTTTAAATCATTCCATTTGTTAATAACACATTGAATAAATTTGAAGGATAAACTCAAATGTCTTTTCCTCTTCGGAACAGAAACAGTCTAAGAATTGGCTGCGCGTAAAGGCGCGTGAAAGACAAAATGGCTTGTTTTTCACGCAGTGGCAATACATTGTTCTTAAATCACTGAGTATGTTAATTAACTTGATTAAGTTTGAAAGATAAATTAAATATTTCTGCTGAATGATCGTACTGAGAATCAATCCTCTGTGCGCAAAAGTTCAGTGAATATTTAATGAAGGCATCTCTTGCAGAGGCTCTTCTTTTCGTCGGTCGATTTCGTATGTATGATTTATCTATGAATTTCACTTTGAGAGGTCAGCATTTTTGTTTTTATGTTACGCGAAAACAACATATCTCCTTTGAGGTGTAAAATTAAACGAATAAACAAATTGATAATAATTAAATCAATAGAAAGTCTAAATAACTATAAAAATTAAAAGAACGAGCAAAATAAATATACATAACTATCACAATCAAACAAAATGATAAACTAAAAGCAGATGACAGAAGTGCTATCAAAATATGATAACAGGATAAAATTTAGTCATGTATCATTCAAGTTGTTTTCATGTCAAAAAAAGAAATACCTTGAAGAATTTTGCTGTTTAAGCATAAATAAAAAAAGGCTTTGAATATTAAAAGCAAAAATGTTCACTGTTACCTAAACTTTGCATGAACTACATCTTAAAGTCTAAATTTTGGAATTTGAAAATTTTGGAAATCCAAAATTTGTAATTCTTGCTTTTGATAATCTTAAAAATTAGAGAAAAAAGACGAAATTTTTCTTAACTGTGACACAATTTTCTTTTGTGAATAAGTGTCCCCAAAACTCCTGCTGGGAAAAAATTTAACATTTTAATTAATTTCAGCAAGGTGACCTATTTAAATGTGAAATTCCTGATATAACTAAAAACTATTGCCAGAAAAGAGATTTTTTCCCCCTATTCGTAGTTTACAACAATTATACATCTCATAATAAAATTGTCGAGTTCATATTTGGTTCGGGTGAATGCCGCAAAAAACAATTTCCCTAAAAAATGGAGCCGGGCTCCGGGTGAATTTAAGCACAGAATTTTCTTCATTTACTGAATTATAATTTTTCTTGAAAGTAACATACCTGATATCCTACTCAACCCTCCTTCACGGTCACAATTTAATGAAAATAGTTTCGAAGTAGATGATGCTTGTAATTAGAAAATTTCTGCAAGGAAAACTCAGTTTTCGACTATGCTTACTGTTTACGCGACGGACAATAGAAAAATTCCTGAGAAGGATGGCCAACTGTATTAACAAACTAAAGATTATGTCTTTCGAAAGCTTATCACATGAGGTGGGGATAAACCGGTTTCAAATGACCTAGGTATTGAGACTGACCTTCAAAATTTCACAGAAATTAAGTAGCCTAAGATGAAAACCTTACTTCCTACTGGTTAAGAAAACCACGTATGAATAGCTTTTATGCAGAATAGAAATAGTATTTTGCATCAGATGGATATTCAAAGAGAAAATAAATAAATTTAAATAAATAAGAAAAATTTTTAACGGTATGGAAGCCCTAATAATTCATAGAAGTATTTCGCTCTTCTTAAGTAATATCTACTCTTACTACCTCCTAAAGGGCAATATTGACTGTCGAGCAGCATTAAAACTACATATATATGTAAAATATAGACTCCAACGCGTGTTTGCGAAATTTTTACGATAATAAAGTGGTATAAACAGAGTTACCAAAATGTTAAATTATTGTGATTTGAGTAAAAAAAAAATGTCTTGCAGTTTATGTTACTACAAAATTTTATTTTTAAAGCAGGCCATAATATACACTAAAAACCACTATAAATTTTTCTAAAAATCGGGTCTCAGAAAGCTGTTTCGTTGACGACACTCGAGGTATACAGAAACTGCTGCTACAAGCAACAATCTAGCTATAAGTACCTCCTGACATGAATAACTGAAGAGTAATTTATATCCAGATAGAGCCAGGTATTAGTAGCTCAAGTCCAGATATGAGTAACAAAGCAGTATTCCGAAATATATTTTTATAATTTCAAAAATAAATGACAGATCTTACACATTATCGACTGGCAATGACATTTACTTTTTACAAACATGATTTTATTCTTAACTGAAAATAATTAAAAAGCGAAAAAGTACTACAGAACTAATTCTCTGGTCATTAAATATGGAAATACGTAAAATATAGACTAGGCAAGAAAAAGGCAAGAATGAATTTATATCTCTAATTAGGTGTTATGTAAATTAAATCAACTTGTTTTAAAACATTTGCTACTTTAAGGTTTGCTAAACATTAGCTACTCGCATATTGCTTAAAGTTAATGCAGTTAATGAAAACGCCTAAACAAATTAACCAGTTGCATTTCTCTTACTTTACTGAGGATTTAGTTTCTTAGCTTTAGTCTTTTAGTTTTTTTAGCCGCTAAATACCGCCCAAATAGTTGGACTTCTACAACAGATAATCAAATTTTTGTAAACGGAAGTATTTCATGTTAATGTAAAAAGCAAAACTAATTTATCATGCAAAGCAATACTCTGAAAGAATAGCGGAACGAAATGCCTTCTGAAATTAGATATCAGTATTTGGCATGTTATACATGTTTTTATAGGTAAAATTATTTGAAAGGGGAAATGAAATTCGACTACCTACAGTGTTACAGAGAACTGTTTGACTGTGACCAAGCAATTGAGGGATAAATGGCTAACAGCAGCAATGTCTTTGTGGAGAACTTTCTAAGGGTTAAGTTAATTGAGGTGGGCAAAGCAACTCGAAGGCTACCGGCCTACGGGAAGGGATGCCTTCGTGAAGAACATTTTAAAGGAATTCGTATCTTACACGTGGGATAAACCACGAAATACCAAGCAACCAGTTCGTTAGCCGAACTCGTGGAAAACTCTCAATGTTCAGCGACTCTACCGAAACACTGGCTCGTGTTCATATTATACAAGATGGAAAAACCGCAGAAAGCGGTCATGCAAACAGACACTGGTCGGCATTTAAAGCTGGGGAAACTACCAATGGGCACAGTGGAAGAAAATGTAAGAAAAAGAAAAATACACGAATAAAAAGGCACGAACATCTGAAATAAATCTGGCAAATATGAAAAGTCTTCATGTAGAAATTAATCGGTACCGAACTAAAATTTTAACAGTTTCGTTAAATAGAAAACTATTCTAGAAGATTCAATTCACAAAAAATAGGGACGATAAGGCAGTAATAAAGTAAGGAAAAATTTATAGAGAAATGAAATTTTTTTCGAGTCGAGCAAGGAAGTATGCGATAGGTTTTTAAGAGCCCCCTCCCTCCGTAAGAAAACAATCATCACTTCCTTCTAGCAGATGGGAGGGGAAAAAACAGCCTTGAAAAACTCACAGCAGTCTTGTTCCATAAAGCAGTGACAGTCTCGTAAATGTAAAGTTCTTCCGATTCACTTGAAGCTAAGAATTTTCATTCAGAATTATTTTAAAAACTTGCCCTTTAAGTTCCTATCTCACTGTTAAATTAAGTAAAACAGTTCCATTGACTGGCTATTATGGTCTAGATTAAATAGGCCTGTGTCCCTCAACTCATTGTTCCATATTTCTCAGTGATAAAAAGCAAGCAAAGTGCGAGATGCATGTCTCCGAAACAATGTTTTATCTAAGGCTTTCACAGTCCAGCTCTGATGTTAGAGTATAGACTGCTAAACACGTTTAAGGGCTACTGAGTTGATCAACAGATTTCGCCAGCAGATATTTAATACGAACCCTTTAAAAAAAATGCAATTTTGAATTTTCAGCCTTTTTTTTTCCTGGAAGGTGGGGAACATCAGAAACGTCAGACTTACCGTTATCATGGATTTATGACTCACACGCATTGGTAAGTATTGCGTTTGCACGAAATAATGCGCTGTCCTCCATTTACGACTTTCATTAAATCTTCATAACCCATAAATTGGTGGTCACCGGCCACCTGGTTCGTCATACGTCTTCCATTTCATTTTGAAATTCAATGTCCCATCTACCAGTGAACAAACGGTGGCCATAGCAGTCACCTTCGGTTAATTTTAATAAACTGATATAACTTTAAATGTATTCAATTTATAATACATCTAACAAACATTTATGGTATTAGAAACATCTTTTGCAATTAAAGAATTGCACATATCTTATATATATGTGCAATTCTTTAATTGAAAAGTATTATTCTTAAGGAGTAAAAACATTAATAATCAAGTAAAAGTGTTTATTATAGTTCAATTAAAAATATGTTACTATAATTATAAAAGCAGCGTAAAATACAGTATTCGCATTAAATTTAAAAAAGGAGTGTTATTAATAACTGTCGACGAATATATTTACTCCGTCACTCACCGTAACTTTGAAATAATAGCCGCTTTTTTTCTTATATTACTCTTTCGTTTATTTCAGCAATGAACATTATCGTCATGGTAGTCTAAGCAAACAATCTGCGGGCAGTCATTCTTAATGCCTACCTTCATGCTAGAGAGGGCAATTTAAACACTTTTACGGATGGCTAATTCCGTTTCATTTTTACGAACCAGTCTGTGACATATTTTAAAACTCTTTACTGTTATAATTGCTATAGCTTCTTTCGAGCCTAGCTTTGATAAGCAGAAACTACATAAACAAAGCATTTTTACCAATCGAAAATCCGAACTGAACAGTCGTTCTTCAGAATATTTTGCATGTTATCGCCGAATCATTAGTCACCAAATAAAGTGTCCACATCTGCTTTTAACACTCAACCCTCCCGTGTTTAACACACTTAATTGGGAAATATTTTTCTGCCGCGACTATCAGTGCTCACTAAAACTGTATTCTTTGAGACATTAAACGATATACTGCTACTAAATTATGCATTAAGTATGGCGTTAGAAGCCCATTTTCAGTTATAATGCTGATGCAAATGTACATCAATTATATTTCTTTTTATAAACATGCCTTAAGAAGAGAACGCTTTCAAGAAAGATTTCCTAATAAAAATAGGCTTGACAACATATGGGGTAAATCTCAAGACAGCCCTGATCGGACTCTCAGTATTCAGTATTCTTAGCCACTCGACCGTAAGATGACCTGATTCAATTTATTTTCTTAAAATATATTAAAAAGCTTATGCTTTGCCAAGTACCAACATCTGAGAATTTTCTAATTGTGAATCAGCTTAGAACATAAAGATCTCATTATTTATGTTACTACACTTACAAGAGACCGAAAAATGAAATGTAATATTACCACAAAAGTTCTGCCGCGAAACTGTTAGTGCCCCGAAATTTGAGGATTTATTCCACAACCACTCGGCCAATTTCGTTTTTTCCATGATAAAAACTACCACCAGATAAAGAGATATAAGAGCGCTTACATACATAAATTCTCAAATCCCTTCCTTTTTAACTCCATAATTTCTTTTTACATTACACAAAAAATAAAGGTAAGCGAGATAAGATCTATTACAAGCCGCAGATAGCGTTCTCTGGTATCAGTGAATAATAAACTTTATTTCTTTTAACCTGGTTAAGTATTTTTAAATATTTCTGATGTTTAAAATAAACTAAATATTTTGAATAAAGCAAGGTTTACTAAAACTGTCTTAGGGTTGATTTGGCATATTTGATTACTAACTGCCTAACAGGGAGAATGCCTTCCTGAAGGGCTTTTCAAGAGAAAATGGCTCTTATACATGTTACACATGGGGCAAAGCATGAAAACCCCCATGCAGGCAGGCAGCATGGCCCATGCCCCAGATCAAACTATCAGCGTTCAGCGACTTTACCGCTCGGCACCTGACTTTCTAAGGAAAGGGATGTCTTTCTGAGGCGAATTGGCTTACAGTTTTTCTTATGTTTAACACGGATACAAAACCTCGCATGCAGCTAGCTTGTTTGCCGGAATTTTAACTCGAGTCGAATTACAAGTGTTCAGCGATTTTACCGCTTGGCCGCTAGTAGGCTTAAATAAAAATGACAATGAAATTAAAAGATCAAATAAAATACATTTTATGCTAGAACTGTAGTAAACCGATGTTTTATTTTAAAATGATTTTAGTAATTTGGCTGAAATTTACATTTAAGAAAATGCGAAGGTACTATCTATATTATTCTTCACTCAAATGGAAAAAAAAATTAAAACCGTACCTTCTTTTTTTATGAGATCTTTATTAAAAATTTTGGATACTTATAATGAGTGAAATTTCTTTCCCTCATTTTAAGTAATGCTTCGTTTTTTCTATCTGATAAAAATCCTCAATAAAGCGTAGAAATAATTTAAATTTATGTATGGTAAGAATGTATTTTCCTTCAATACAGAGCAATAGCAATAACAGCTTATAAATAACTATATACATTAGCTGAAAAATGAGAAGTCTTTATTAGTTTACGTACTTCAAACTGTTTCACTGCTTTCAAACATTTTAACTAACTGTGGTTTCTGAAAATTTTAGATCTCTAGGATTTGTATCCCGCTGAAATGATGCTAGGCAAATTTTGCTATAAAGAGTACTTAAATCTTTTAATATTTTGTGTTGCAGTATATTCTATTTTAACCACCCTCCAAACCCCCGATTTATCCTGGCCATAGGATTTGTCTCTGTGGCTTTCTGGTAACAGAAACTAACAATTCACAAAATGAGTCCCCCCTCCAAAAAAAAAAAGATTGAAAAGTGACCAATAAAAGAATTTCTGATGCATTTCTTTAACTAAAAAATAAAAATTTCCATAATGAGAGACTTCTATACACTTGGTATGTTTTAAGTTTTTAAACGATTTTCAAAAGTGAGCTGGAAGAATATGCAGCTATAAAAATATTATTGCATCATATCGATAAGTTGCCTTTAACGTGGTTACATCAACATTGAAAGTATATTCAAGTAGTCTAATATAATATGCAATGCGTAGTAATCGATTATTAACATAGGCAATTAATGCAATAAATAAGGATTCATTATTAGTATTTTTTCGAAATGTTTTAAATGAGAAATGTATTTTTAGAATTATCACATGTTTTAGAATGCTTAATTGCTTAATGAATAGAAGAAATTTTGTTTTATTTTTATAAACGGAATTACATACTTAAGTCACAGAGAATATTATTATTCAATAAGATTTTAAATATATATAGTCAATACAATAAATCGCATTAATAGTTAATCCTTTTCATTTAAAATTCTCTAAAATTAGATGACAGGTACCTAAATGAGATCACATTTATTTTCATAAAAAGCATTTCTGCTTACAAAGTGCATTATTTCATCATGAAGATTCATGGGAAAGGAAATACTACTTACAAAGCCGAGCTGCAATGAACGCTAAAATAGCCAATACAAGTTAGTAGACTTCAAATACGTGCGTAACTAATTGTCAAATAAAAACACAAGGAGAAAGGCAAGTCCGCGACGTGGAACTCAGTTCTGGTTACGGTTATGGAACTCGTGTTTATTTTCAACAGCTCCGTATTACAGCTGTGGAGTTTTATAATCTCGGCGGAAAGTTTGAAAAAGCAAAGCTCGAAGCAGGTGCAAGTACAGACGTTTCCAAGAAAGAATTGAAAGTGCGAGATTTTTTTTTTTCTTTTCTTTCAGTTAAAGACGCATGCGAGTCGGATTTAGACGCGGCTTGAATTTTAGAGGATTTTCTAAGATTTCACGAATACCAATCTAGCACCCTCCCCCCCAAAAAAAAATTTAAAAAAACAAATCGCAGATTTTGGGAAGTTTTCTTTTTAATTTCTAATTTCTGTTTTAATTGTTGGATTACCTTTTCATATTCAGTATTTATGTTAATTAAATTGATTTATAATGTAACAGCATTTTTTAGAATAAAAAAGGATAACAATGTTTAAATAAAAAAAAAACTGCACAGCATTCCTACTCTGTCCAAACAAAAACTGTGAAATTTGAATCATAAAATATCAACTTTAATTCTTAAATAGCCTTTGTAGACTTTGACGGGAAAACTTACACATTTTTCATTTGAAAATTAAAAGCGTCGCTCTTATCAGCTAGCCAGTAATGTTTTCAAAGCATACACATGGTTATGTTTAATCTGCCGATGGCCGAGAGGGAACAACACTGAACAATGATTATTAGATCTGGCTTCGGAACCCTATGCGAGGGTTAGCCGCATAAAAAATTTGGCAGTTTTTCACATCCTCATACGAAAAAAAAAAAAATATGAACCAGTTTCTTTTAAAGCATACCCATGAAGGCTAATAGCTCTTGCCTGTTTCGCCAAATTCACCCAATAAACAAAAATCTGGTCGTTTCCAATTCCTTCACATGACAACCAAGATTTATTTGTTTTAATTAACATTGCTGTTTCGAAGATGAGGGCAAATGAATACCTGAATCTTTCATATTAAACTAGAGTAAAAGAATTTCACAGGAAGCTAAATTTATTTCTTGAACATTAAACGTGGTGGTTTTTTTAAACTACATACAGTCGCTATTTATTGTCCCAACACCCGTGAATAATATCAATGACGACGGATCGTTTTCAGATTTATAACTGTTTTGTAAAACAACAGATATGCTGCTAATGCAAAAAATCTTCGTATTGTTGTGTAGCGAAATTAAGCTAATTTATTTATTTATTTATTTATATTCTAAATTATGCTACACAATGTATATTTTATTTAATTTCTGTGTTAATTTGGTTTACCTTAATTAGATCGTACTTTCGTTTTCGGAACGCGATTGGCAGCAGACAATGGGAATGGGGTGTATTTTTCATATTATAATCTGGATTTTAAAATATTTAATTTGAGTTTATATAATTATAATTAAACTAGAAGAAACAGAAAGATTTGTACTTTAATTTAAAATTACTTTCAAGTCGATAACTTAATTAGTTTGTGAAATATGCTAATTTAATTAACAAAAACTTTGTATCTTTCACAAATCACCTTGTGTTTCCGGTAGAGTTCTAGGTTTACTGTTAACACCTGTTTTTATTTGGCGAGTTTCTGGCCAGATTAAGGAAAGGTGTTGAATTAAAGCTTTGAAAAGCAAGAATTTATATACTGTTTTCTTTGGGGCGTTTTTTTATCAGGAATTGTCACCCTATTGAGTGAGTTTTGGTACCGTTGGTAAAATTTGTAACAAAAAGCCAGTGCACGCGATTTTCGCTCTTCTTTTTTACTCCGGTTTTGGATGTGCTGAATCTACGTAGGACGAGGTTCTTGCTCCCTCTGGCTTCAGCATAAAAATGCTGATTAAAATACCTGCACAGTCCTCCGGGTTTAATTCGTTCAACATCTAACATTGTGTCTGGTTTTGCTGCAGCTGCTTCTCCATGCCGTTCGCTTACCTTCAAGAAGAGAACCTGCTGTCCAGTTTGCCTTGGAATGTGTCCGGTACAACTCAATTTTCCGGTTTTCCTGAATGATGCAATGGAAATGGTCATCATCCAGTCAAAAGACTTTTTTGGGGGCTTCTACACGGAACCATTGTGTTTAATTTCCATTCTATCAGTGAACATTTGGTCCAGTTCGTCTGAGTAGTGTATCCTACTGTTGAATTTTCCGGCGTGAACTCTGGAGTAATGATGGAAATTTTTCTAAACATCTGTGCGTTACAAGTCCTACGGGTTTTTGGTGGAAGTTTCATCAAAGTCCAGGAGGAAGCAGCAAGTTAAAGGTAACGAATTTTGATGAAAGCTTGATAGGAGTTAAGTAAATGATTTTTGGGAAATACTAATAAATAACTAGTTTAAAAAATGCCTTGGTATAATTCTAACTGATTTTTTAAAAATTAATGTGTTAAAATACTCGGTTCAAATTTGTTAATTGTCTTCTTGTATTTGAATAGTATTATGTCCGGTTAAATCTAATAGCAATATGTTATGAATTATAATTTTGAATGAACTAATCTATGCCTTGATATGTTAATGTTACAATATTTTTTTTAACTCCCGGGAGCCTGAAATTCACATTGCCAATAGTTTAAATTAATTTTAATAGTAAAATAAAAGTATGTTTCATTTATAAATTTAGTATGCTATTTTATTTTATGCACTGGTAACTATACATTACACCTACACCAGTAGTCATTGGGCTGTTCGGGAATTTAAATCATTAATCACAACGCACATAAATGTTTTATTTTAATGCATTAACCACTAAAAGCTCTAGTTTATATCTGGTGTTCTTCTAAGGCACTAATATAACATTGGTGCCGTGAAAAAGCACTATTATAACAGTATTACAAAAAGATTTAGAAACACATCATACCACGTAAATGGATAATTTTATTTTCATGTAGCGGTGTTTTGAATAACATTGCCAGAATCTAATTGAATTATTAAAGTAAATACCATCTTTAGAAATGTTTAATTTATTGCATATTAATCACGCACTAAGTTATGTGAGTATGGAGTTCGTATTTAAATGTCACAGCGTAACTCTTCAACTTCAAAAATTTCCTAAATTTTAGCTGTAAATCTTGTACCACGTTATTATCGTAAATTTTGGAAATTTAAACCGTGATCGCTCCATGAATTTTGCATTTTCTCCAGCGATAATATAAGTACCTAATTATCAGTATTAGAAAAACATTTTACTTATGACAGTCGTGGTGTAAAGTAATACTAGTTTTAAAATATCATTAAATGCAGATAAAGCACAGTTTTAATGACACAGTTTCTTATACTAAGAAGATATGCATTTAATAATGTCGAAAATCAAGATATATAATAATAATAAAAGATTTCATGCGTTAATTAAGTGGAATTAACATGCTGTAGCATCCTTGATATTTATTTACAGCAGACAGGATTTCATCATTAACTGAAAGCACATGTCTGAAGTGTTGAAAACATTTCGAAAATGAATTTACTACAAATGCTGCATTTTGGTTTGAATTAAATGAATATATGTTTAGACAATTTGCATTATTGCAGCTAAATTTTAGACAATTTGCATTGTTGCAGTTAAATTTTATACAATGACTTAAATTTCTAAATAATTTAATTCCACTTCATCCTTATTTCAATAAAGTTAAATGATTCCTTTCAAAATACAACAAAAAGAAGGAAATGCAAAACGTCAACACAAGTTGGGCCAAAATATATTACTCATTCAATAAGATAAATTTGACAAGCTGGCGTCAGATGTATTAGTAAATCCGAGAAATCGAATATTTGCAAGCAGTTAGTGGATACTCAAACACAGAGGCGAAATCCGTGATTAGGTCATTCTATGGTCTTGTGCGTAGGATGATGGCTAGAGAGGACACTATGATTCCGTCATTGGTTGGGTTAGATTATGTTATTTAAATATGATAATGCACTCGAGGGATACTTGCCTAAGAGGAATTTGTCCGAAGAGGTCGTTCTGAAGGAAACTGGCTCACATTCATGTTACACATGGGGAAAAATACCGATCACTGATTAGATGATTGCAGATAACTATGAAGAGTTCTTGTCCTTATGCCCTATTCTTCAGTATCAGTAATTAATTAAACATAGAAATTTGATCGAATAAGTGATAATCTGCCCATAGCTATAATAATATTAAAAGGTCACACTAAAAGTCTTGGGTCATATGACCTTCATCAAGGAATATCAATCACTGACTGAACAAAATTTTAGCAGTATCAAAGATAACGAATCAGACATTAGTTAATTCAGGATGGTGAAGAGAAATATTAATTTAGCAGCGTATTAATTTAGAAGCGATCAAAACAAAGGAGGAGAATTTTGATATAAAAAGGGAGTTAAAAATTTAATAAAAAGAAATTTTTAGAAAATTTTTACTTCCCATAAACAAGCATGTGATTTTTATCGATTGAGTTATCATTAGAGCATAATCAATTTTAAGAAAAGTAATGATTTTTACCTTGTAACATAGCTTATGATAATCGACCAAGTATTACAGTTTTGATATTTACTGTATCTTCTTTCGTCCATATTCCTCACCAATATGCAAATTAGCTTTGACTATATTTAAGCTGAGGATTTTGAATCTTAAAGAGAGCGACAGACCTTCTGGCACAAGCGTCTGCCGTTACAATTTTCTCAGCTCTATTTAAAAGTGGTATTCAGGCTTTGGCTTCTCGCTAGCCGATGCTTTAAACTTACGCACCGGTACAATAACTGAGCCAGCTTATATCATATTCTATTGAATGTGTAATTTTAAACTAAGTTACCCGAGTTTGAAGGTAATTGCCTCTTACTGCTTAATTTGAATAGTCACAAATAGTGGTTCGGCTGTAGCACAAGTTGTACTTTTAATGTTCAATTTTCGACTAAAAAAGAAATATTATTTTAAATCTTCTTTTGTATTTTGAGACTATATAAGACGCGGCGATACCTCGATATCTTGTCTAGCATGGTCTGCAGGACTTTAGTTCCCAGGTAAAATAAAAACTCGGTAACTTTACCTGTACTTTTAAAAACTTTTGGATAACTTTGCCATAAATGCACATATACTTTTTAGTCCTTCATGAATTACTAAGATCCTAATGAACTTCTGATTCTTGGAGAATTGTATGAGAGTAATAACCTGATTTCTTTTTAACCGTTTTAAACTAGTTATACAGGTATGATTCCAGACGGCATAGGCATGAATCATAATGAACAGCAATATGATATTATGAATGAGTAACGTACAAGCCAATTAAGAGAAATTCGATTCCACGATCTTACAATCTTCTCGATTACAAATAAGATAGAACTGCAAAAGAGTCTTAACTTTTTCCACTGATGATCAGATTTTCTGAGCAATGACAGCTGCACATGTATGATTAGTCATGGGTTTGTCATCATATAACGAGCTAGAATAAACAACAAAAGCAAAACTGAAACGCTTTTTATTTCAGAGGTGGGAAGGATGCTAGATTATTTTAATTTTAATTTGCTTTACGCCAGAAATACCTTCTACGCGATTTGCGAACAATTTTTTTACCCGTTACTTTGCTCTACGCTATTATGCATTCAGTTTCCAATAGCCTTGGTAGGAAATGCCTTTACGCGAAAGATAAGATACACTGCTGGCCACCGAAATTGCAACACCAAGAAAGACAAGAGATATCACAGCAAAATTTATTTAGTAGATAACATGTTATAACCAAGTATCAAATGATTAAATTTATAGACTTCTGTGAAGTATGGTTCCCTCCAGAATCAGTAGCCAGAGTTGCCGCCATTGTTGGAGATCACCGCTGCCACACGCCTCGGCATTGATTCAAAGAGACTTTGGATGTGTTCTTGGGGTACGGCAGACCAAGCAGCTTCCACAGGTAAAAGTATGGGGGACACCAGCGATGTACCAATGGTCAATAGGTGTTGATTTGGTGTGGAAGCTTGGATGTAATCTGGGTCAATCGTTCAGCAACCATGGACCAGATGTTTTCTATCGGCGAAAGGTCCGGAGAGCGAGCCGGCCAGGGAAACAATTCAATCTGGCAATTGAGGAAGAACCCTGGACAATGCGTGCTACGTGTGGTCGGGCATTATCCTGTTGAAATATGGCTGTGGGCAAGCCCTGAAGGTAAGAAAGGACAACTGGCTCCAACACTTCGGAGATGTAGCGCTGTACCGGCAATGCGTACTAGAGGAGTGCGAGAGTGGTATCCAATACCGCCCCATACCATAATACCCGGCACAGGACCAGTGTGGCGGTGCATAACGCAGCTGTTCAGCATCCTCTCTCCATGGTGTCTCCAGACTCGAATCCGACCATCGTGGTGTTGCAGACAGAAGCGTGACTCGTCAGTAAAGACAATTTCAGAATGGAAATTCTGGCGTCCACATCCTTCTTTCATCGCACCATTGGCGGCGGAGACGTCTGTGGTTCTGCGTCAAGGGTAGACTAAGCAATGGACGTCTTGCGGACAGACCCTCTGCTGCAAAAAGCGTCGAATGGTACGCGCAGACACTGGATGATGCGTTACAGACTGAATGTGCTGTGCTATGGTTCGTGATGTGGCTGAGCAATCCATCACTGTCATGCGCACAATGTTGTTGTCATCACGTGAAGTGGTGCACTGAGGTGGATGCGATCGAACACGTCGGTCCGTCGCATTACAGTTGTTTGGTTTCGTCCAGCACAACTACCGATTTCCCTGAATTTGAAGTGGCGCCACAGGCGCGCGAGATGTGCGTCTGCGCTGAAATTTTAATCATTTGCATATCTGACCTCCGCTAATGCATGTTGTAAATTTCATGTTATTTGCATGCTTTCTTCAGGGTGTTGCATTTACGGTGGCCAGCAGTGTATTTATCTTTTCCGCTGTCTCGCAAATGCCATCAGCTTTCAGAGAGTTGCCATTCAATGAATCATAAGGTATTTATATTTAATTAATAATTATTTAAAAAGTTAAATGATCTAAAAGCAAGAGCCACATTTCTTAATAATTAGACTTTCAAAGAAGCATATTGTTTTTGTTTGCTACGTAAAATCACATCCTGACATACTAAAATGCGTAGAATCAGTCGCCCCTCTAAAATTGATGGGCGAGGTGGAAAATAGAATTTAAAAGAAGGCGTAAGACGGTCGCAGACACTTAGCCAACCACCACACGTGACGAGACACTTAGCCGGCAGCAGTTGTCCTACAGGATATTTAGCCCACTTGGACATTTAGCTCACAGCATATTTAGTCAACATATATATAACCGACGCGGACAGTTATCCGACAGGACATTTAGCCGACATATACAATTATGCGACAGGACATTTAGCCGACGTATATTATTATCCGACAGGATATTTAGCCGACATGGACAGTTAGCCGATAGGACATTCAGCAGACAGCAAGTTTAACTGATAACGCGTACGTATAGACGAAAAAAAAGAAAAAGGACATGCAACAAAATTTCAGTAAAATTTGTTCGTATTATCTGAAAAAAAGAGTTCTGATTCCCTGAAAAAAATAAAAGGCTTGTTTCCGGGATACCCAGCAAAAAGGTTTATAAATAAATACCATATTTTTGACTTAACGTTAAAGAAACTGGATTTTAAAATTAGATACAAAATCAAACTCATTTTGTCGTAGATTTCAAAATCAGTTCTGAGAGTAATCAGATACGCATCGCTATCTTTTTTTTATAAGTGGGAAAGTAAATTTCTGCAGTCGGATGGAAAATCGAAATGATTTTATATGAAAAGAATGAGAGAAGCAAAGAGAAAACAAATGTAACGTGATCTGTCGAGGAAGATAGTAATGAAAAGGGCAAAAACAATTAAGCAATCAGAAATTTGGAAACGTTGAAAAATTAATGTCATTAACTGAAGAAGAAAACTTTTTGTTCAATTGAAAGGATTCAAAGAAGCCTAATTTGCTAACTGAAGAAGCTTTGAGGATCATTTTTGTAGAACCAAATTCAAATTATCATTAAGTGTTCAACTGTGATTAGGCGTGAAAATTTTATTTATTTCTCGTTTTCGAACATACGATTCATGTTTTCTGACGAGAAATTCATAGCTGTTTCAGTTTTGCCGATATGTGTCAAACTATATTGACATGAGAAGCCAAAATTTCACAGATGTTAAAATCAGAGATGAGATCTTAAAGAACTGAACAAGGAATTTTAGTAATAGTTTAAAAAATAACCTAATTAGTGAATTTGTGGAGAATCCGAGTAAATCGTAACTGATAGAGAGAGGAAATGTTATGAACGACAGGAGTGTTGGAATTACTTTTAATATTCGTGATGACAAGAGGAACATTTTTTAAAAGTTTCATCTCTGGCCTTGAATCTCTATCCGCGGCAGAAAATCTTCTCTCAACGGAAACTGATTTCAAATGTTTAGTTTCTTAAAAAGCAAATATTCTGAAAAGAAAATTTTAGGAGCACTATTAAAAAGGTGATATTTTTTATTTGAGAGAATGACATGATTTTGCATGAAGGGCCAAAAAACGAAAACGAAATTCCTGTAGACAATTTCTATTTTAAACCAAGAATTATGATGAATGTATGAAAAATTAGAAACCGAATTGACAACTTCCACCACCTGAAAATGACACCCGTCTAACAAATGGCGACCATGTTTGAGAGATCAAAACATGCCTACAATGTAATAAAATGTAATTTTTCTATGGCGTTGAGTAAATTATGAAAGTTTTTTTATGAAATATGAAGCCAGAGCTACTTATGAATTCAGTGAAATACGAGACATGTGTTACCCATGGAAAACATGAACCACCTTGTACAGGGAATTATTAGAAATATTAAGAAATAGGATATTTAACATTGAAGACTTTCAAATGTTACTTCACACACACAAAAAAAGGAGTTCTGCTTTTATTTTCTGTTATATTCGTTACTTTTTGCTTAAGCAATTTTAACGAACTGCTCGAGCAATTTGTTAAAAAAATAAATAGCTCTTTTGCAGCTGCCAGCCTTTTAACAAATCGAAAATATATTCTCATTTTAAAAAGTGCAGGCTGTATAAATCTAATAATTTTATTTTGTTGACATATATCCCCCGAACTGAAAAAAACTTCGAAGTTTCTCGTGACAGAACATGAATTGTATGTTTGAAACAAGAAATTAAACAATTTTCTATAGCTATGCGGAGGACCGAACTCGAGAACAACTCCACGATCGCAAATTTGAAAGACTTGGAATTCTCGAATCTAGCACAACGGAGCTGTTTTGGGGCTAGCGGTAAAGAATTCGACTCCCAGTAAATTGACCCACGATCGAAACCCGCTCATGCGACGCAGCACTTTTCACGGGCGAATATAGATGGCGACACGAGCAAGCAACTACCCAGGCTTCCCTGAACCACGTGATCGCCACAAGCTAGTCACAACTGGACACATAACATAGTATTGGCTTTCTATAAATATTATTCGTATATCGCTTTTCAAAGTATCATTATTATATTCCGCGACAGATAACGTTACATTTGTTTTCGCTTTGCTCCATTTATTTCTTTCCATTATAAAATCGTTTCGCTCTTTCGACTGCTGAAATTGTCTCTTCCACTTCTGGAATATAGAGACCGGGCCCATCAGCGGCTGAGCGGCAAAGTCGCTGAACACTAGCAGTTCGAATTTAGACTCGAATCTCGGCGAACGGCCTGGCTGTATGGGCGTTTCCATGGTTTCCCCATGTGTATGTGAGCCAGTTTCCTTTTGAAAGTCGTCCACGAAGGCATCCAGGCATTAGCCCCTTAGGCAGATATCTCTTAAGTGCTTTGCCATAATCAAATAAACCAAACCGAAATACAGAGACTATGCCTGATTACTCTCGAAAAACGGACTGCAAAATCTACGCTAGCTATTGTGTCTAATTTTAAAATTCGTAAATTTTTTAACATTAAATAAAGTAAAGAAGATGTATTTATTCATAAACCTTCTCACTGAATATATCGGAAACAGCTTTTTTCTTTAGATAAATATGGACGAATTTTACTAAAAGATTTTCGCTTTTTCTTTTTTAATTTTTCTATATGTACCTGTTGTCAGCTAAACGTGCTGTTGGCTAAATGCCTTGTCGGCTATATGTCTCTGTCGGCTAATGTCTTGTCTACTAAATGTTCGTGTCGGTTTATAGTGCTGTCGGTTAAATGTTCTGTCGGCTAAATGTCCGTGTCGGTTAACTGTCTTTATCGGCTAAATATACGTATCGGTTAAAAATCCTGTCGGCTAATGCTGTAGGCTAAATGATTGCTGTCTAAGTGTCACGGACCTCTAGCAAAACTTAAATTAGTAAACTGCATCTGTTGGTTAGCAATTAAGAAGCTGAGGAAATTAAAGGAGTAAAAACAGTTATTAATAAGGAGACTTTATTTTGCATTTATTAATAATGTCTTTTAATTAATACAGATTAAAACACATGAATTTTAACATCTATCTGTAGGAACTGTATAAGGCTTCAATAAATCAGTCTGGATCGAATTTAAGGTAATAAAAAGAGAGCGTTATTGTATGCAGCGTTTATTCATGAACACCTAAGAGAAAGTAGTCTGATTTATTAAAGACTAATTACATTTTCTACATCGTATCTACTTCCCGGGAATATTACAAATCGAAATAACCTACAGGCTTATACATTTTCTTTACTGCATAACTGATAATTTTTGAGAATATTTGCAGTTTTGTAATCACCAATAAAAGGCGTTTTTAACGCTACTGTATGTTATATAATGGTATAGGAACATTTTGTTTTAATTTTTTATGACATTTTACACTTTTTTAGATGCATTTTATTTTTTGAAATTTTTAATGATAAATTATTTTCTAATCTGTAGCTTTCAGATCGGAGTTTTCTATAAGAATAATTATTTTATAATTTATCCCATTAGCACAATTACATTATCCCATCGTTTCTGACTTCATATATTACATATATAAATACAGAATCATTTGGCCTTTTCATCAACGAAATTGTGTAAAAAAGGTCACGCAGCATTAATTTTGATAACGAGGTAGCGAAGAAAAAAGTGCGGTAGAAAACAGAAAGCGACAATATATACTCAAAGAATTGAGTTTGTTGTCATTAGAAAATTTCACAATACGTAAATTATATATTCTTTTAAACCACTTTTATTAATCTGTTGTTTCGAATCAAAGTCTTTAGCTTTGTTGTTATCATTATTTTAGCATTTGATAGTAACTGGAAATAATAGTTACCTCTTTGCTCCTAATTACGATATTCATTAGAAAATGGAAACGCATAAAATGTTTGCGAATATGCATTACAGACATAAAAAAGTAAGTGTATTTACGAACCGACGTTTTTCAAGCGAAACAAATAATTCTAAAAGGAAGAAGCGAACCGGAAAAAATATATATATAAAAAAATGAAAAGTATAATATTATGTTCTTACACTGACTTAAAAAAAAGTAATGAAAAAAAAGCCTTCGTAAATAAAAATATGTGTAAACACAGTGATCAGGTCACTTTCAGAAGGAAAAGAGCTATTTCTGTTCATATACATGAAAAGGAAACGTTCGTCAAACCTAGTATTTAACCCAATAAAGACCCAATGATTTCTGTAATGCGTTTGACCTAAATAGAAAAACAAAATACGTGGGAAAGAACATTTACTGCCGCAGCAGATATCTATTTCTAAGGCACTGTCTGAAATAATTCCATTTTATTGTCCATCAGAAAGAAATGGAAGTACTTTGGCAGTATATCCTGGCATTCTCACCGGTTTCCTTGCTTGTGTATTGAAATAGGCTGCTGTCTGCCTAAGAGCGGTAATATCTTCTTAGAAGCGTAGCTAATGGAAACTGGCTGACATTCATACGGGAGGAAACACGAAAACGCCCATTCAGCCAGCTCATTCGCCGGAATACTAAAACTAGCCATGTTCAGTTCACTTATATTCTTGGCCATATATCTCTTCCCTCGAATAAAATCCTTGAAAAATCCACACAGATCTTGATATTCTGAATTAACTCGTTAGAAATCTGAATTCATGTAAGACGCTAGAAGCATTATTTATGAATTAATGATGCAAGTGTTTATGAAAATGGTAGATTAGACATACTAAAAGTTAAAACATACTTTAATTTAAATCGATTAGATCTAGTGCTAAAACAGAAAGATTTTGCATCAAGTTTCATATTATATGGCGTTTTTATGTATATCCACTCCTGTTAGTGAAACTTGTATCACCATTAAGGAATCTTGCTAACAAATGGATACTTAAGCGCATGCACAGAAAGGTATGATATTCAAATGATTAGAATTCGAGAGTGATATCAATTACGTGGGCTAAACAGCTTTCTCTAATCTATTGTGTTAGCCATATAAATACAGGACTGAAAGTTAAAATCAGAGTTTCGTTTTCAGTTAACGGTAACTGCTTCATAAGAAGTCTTACATCTCATTGAAGGTTACTTATCCTGTACCTTAAAAATTATACAGTCAAGCGTATTTATAACAAAATCAATTATAAGGAATTTAGTTTTATGTCCCATAATTTCACTCTTTTTAGAAAAGAAGAGTAAAAAGGTAGCAGAAAATAAATTTAACCCAGTTAGACGTACTTTATATTGCAAAATGTTTTATAAGCCATTCACTGATATGATGTATATTTTCTGCAAATTCCGCCACCAAAAAGCATTATACTCCTCGTTATAGTAAATATCAAATAATGCTTTTACACGATTTAATTTACATTTATTTCTATCAAATCTTCCAGTCAGTTACTGACTCACAAATGACAGGTGGAAGTTCGACAGAATGGCGTTGAACCGATTTCCGCAAAATTTTACAAGCATGTGTTTTTTTTTTTTTAAATAAAAATGCAATGCTTTAAAATCTGATGTAGATATTTTTTTCTTTAATATTAAAGCGAATTTTTAAGGATTTTTCCCCCGTAACCTTATTTAAACTTTCGCAGTTTTTGCAGACGAGAAAACAATCTTGCAACTAGATTCGTTTCAAATCTCCAATGTCATTTACAGATTTCAGCGGTTTTTCACAATATGAAAGATAGGTTGCTGGCAAATATGACTTATAACATTAAAGGGATTTTAAATGCAAACTACCAAAGACAAACTCAGGTGACAGGTGACGGAGGACGGGGACGCCTGACGTGTGACATAGGCAAACAGGCATGTGTCCCGCGCCCTCCCCTATTTAGAAGCAACAGCTCCCTGGAGCCGCAGGAGGCAGCACCGGGAGCCTGCACAAACTCAAATAAACTTAATATAATTCCACACCACATTGTGTATATCGGAAGATTTTATACGATATACACAATGTGGTGTGGCGATACGATAGGAGAGCTATTTACATCGTTGCTATGTCGGTTAGAGAAAATAACTTTCTTTTATTCTAGACGCAGCGATTTTCCTTGTGATTTTTTTATTACATTCGCCTCCTTTTCTGGGTTAATAAGCATAGAATAAAACATGTATATGTAAAAGTAATTTAAATTATACCATCTTAGTTAAGACACTAAAAAGGAAAAATTAATTTGTAATTCTTTTAGACATTCTTGAATAAAAATGAAAGAAATTAAAAATTAAATTTTTGGGATTCCCGTAACGAATGCATTGAGATATTAATAGTATTTTAAAGAGCAATAGGGTGATAGCAGAGAAATGATTATTTTTGACTGAATTTCTGGTTGACGCTTTTGATTTAAAATCTGCTGGTAAATTAAAGATTTCATTTTGAGTCAAATGTAACCAAAAAAATTGTAAAAGCTAATTTTTTTAGCATTTCTCTTTTAAAGCATTTAATTAAAATCACGTAATTTGAAGAGTTTTTTTTTTCTTTTCTTATATAAAGAAATGATAGACTGAGAAGCAAGACACATCGAAGGAAACAATACACATGCGTAAACCTGTGTTAAATCACTTCCTGGCAAAATAACATCCATGCACATGATGATTCTTCGGAAATTGATAGACAAGACAAAAAAAAAGGGGGGATTTAGAAACTGGAGTGGCAAGACTTGTCATGATGCGAAATGTAAAATTTTTCATTTCTCTTCTACGTGCCCTCTTGCATAGCCAATTTTCGGAGTGCAGTCATTCGGAAAAGCATGATACCTTTCACCTCCCTTTTTAATAATGTATAAGTAATTGACGTATATCAAAACATCTTTAATTCATAACATATCCAAGTGATAAATTTTTTGAGTATTTGCAGCTTTGTTGTCATTAGTAAAAGATAATTATAATGTCATATGTTAAGCAGCTAATACGGGATCTTTTCTTTTTCTGTCTTCCTTTCTTTTTCTTTTTTAAAATTTTATATTGTTGTAGAATAAAAATGACGACTTCCATCTACAGGACAAACATTTATTTATGCTTTGAAGACGTAGAAACATAAGTAAGATACATGAATTACGCAGTACTTAGCGCTTCTCGCGTGCATCCCATACTCACCACAGACTTTGGCTAACTCTTTCTGGAAAAAATACTACGCAGCAGAGAGCTTGCTTATTATGCCCATGCGCCAGGGGAATCAACGGCGGGTGCCAACATACCCCCTTTCGACGTTGATTCTCGCGTCATTAAGAAATTTATTAAAGTCTTTCCCAAAGTATTCTAGCCCGTTATCCGTTCGGAGAATTTTGATTTTGGAGTTAAGTTTATTTTCAAAAGATGCTTTGAAATTTATAAAAGCTTCCTTAACTTGTTCCTTAGATTTCAGAAAATAAACATGAACGTATCGAGATTTGTCATCGATAAATGTTGCGAAATAAAATGATCCGCCTATTGATTCGACTCTCATGGGACCACACAAATCAGAATGAATTAGATTTAACAACTCAGTACTTCTATATTCAGATTCTTTGGGAAGGGGGGTTGCGGTTTGTTTACCCTGAATGCATACCTTACAGGTAGAAAGAGAATCATTTTGAGAAAAAGAAAGACCTCTAACCATGTTATTTAATAGAAGTTTTTTAAGATCGTTTTCATTTAAATGGCCAAATCTTGTATGCCATTGATCTATTTCTTTAGCAATTGATAGAGATTCGAATATTGGCATGACATAATAAAGATCATTTTCGCGTTTAGCTAAAATTACTGTTTCATTATTAGAATTAATTATTCTAGCACATTTTTCTTTGAAAATTACTGAATAATTATTTGCAGTTACTTTAGATACAGAGATTAAATTATTTTTCAAATCAGGCACACACAATACATTTTCGAGTTTGATACTTTCGGTTTTAGAACCTATGCGAACTTTAAATTTAACAGTTCCTTTCCCGATAGCTTTAACTATTTTATTAGCAGCTAATTTAACATAAATATCACCTACCTCGTGAATTTCTTGGAAAAGCTCTTTGCTGTTACACATATGTGATGTTGCACCACTATCTAGACAAAAAATGTCTTTAGAATCACTATCTGTGCATGATGCGGCCCTTTCTTGTTTCACCGAATTCTGATTTTCTGCAGACATCGCAATTTCTCCAAGGCGTTTGCTTTTATTTTCCTTGTTTTTCTTCCTACATTCCGATGCTCTATGCCCGTATATATTGCAGAAGTTGCATCTGTAGTTAACTGGATACTTTCGGTTTGCAGACGTCTCTAGTTTCGGTTTAGGAACCGGTCGTTGATTATACTTCCGATCTTTTGAATAGAATGCTTGTTGTGATTCACAATACGATGAATTTTTATTTTTGCGGGCGTTAGCTTCTTCCAGCAGTTTAATTTTCAACATGTCTGGAGCAGGCAGTTCATCACGAGATTCAATGGCAATTCGAAAGCTTTCATAAGAGTTCGGTATGCTATATAAAAGCAATATTGTTAGCAAATCATCCGCAATGTCGATTTCCATCTCTTTTAGCTTGTCCACGAGAATGAAAAAATCATTTAGGTGATCAGTCATTTCTTTAGTATCGGTCATTTTTGTAAAAAGCAATTTTTTTAGAATTGTGGCCTTTCTGGCTGGCCCTTTCGATTCGTAAATAGAGTGCAATTTACTCCATAGTTCATGGGATGTTACACAGTTTTTTACTTGTGTAAGTTCACTGGGTGAAATTGATAGGATTATATCCGCTCTTGCTTTTTGGTCAGTAGTTTTCCATTTAGCATAACCTTCATCACCAGTTTCTGGTTTCGTAATTTTCCCAGTTACATAGTCCCAATGATCATTTTAAATCAGTATTGCTTCCACTTGCAATTTTCACGTATCAAAATTGTCCTTTTTCAGCTTTTCAATTGAAACTGTATTAGCTGTCGTCATTTTCGATTTCAGTCGACTCAGCTTAGCTTGCCGAAAGAATTTTACACAGACGGTTGTATTGCGCAGTTATGCAATGCCTGGGCCCATAACCAATGTAGAATAAAAATGACGACTTCCATCTACAGGACAAACATTTATTTATGCTTTGAAGACGTAGAAACATAAGTAAGATACAAGAATTACGCAGTACTTAGCGCTTCTGGCGTGCATCCGATACTCACAACAGACTTTGGCTAACTCTTTCTGAAAAAAATATTACGCAGCAGAGAGCTGGCTTATTATGCCCATGCGCCAGGGGAATCAACGGCGGGTGCCAACAATTGTTTTATTATGTTACAAAATTTTTAGAAGTAAATGTATCTCTGATATCATTATAATAAGAAATTTTCCTCCTGCAATTTTTTTAAATCTTGGTTTAAATTAAATCAAGTTTTTGTGGTTAAAAGTATTGCTCCAAACAAGTGATTGCATATTTAAAAGTTACATCATGCATTAAACTGTTCTTTGTGAATATAAGTCTCGTTGTTTTCATGGCTAAAAAAAGTAAGAATAACTATATTGAAGGCGCATCCTTTAATATTTTCTCAGACACTGTTAGTGTTAAGAAAGAGTTCATGTGTCTGTGAGATTTCACCCAGTTCCCCCCCCCCCATGCTGACTGACTGCTGACTGACCATGGAGGGAGGAAGTAAGAAGCAGAGGCCCTAACCTGTTTTCCCCATACACTGCTTTGAAGCACTGGCGATTCCTGCTTGGGACGAAAGCATTCGGTTTCTTACCATTAAGATCAATGTGTTTTGACACGATCGGATGTAAATATTTCGTAACTACGTCGTACATATATATATAAATGTATATATTTTCATTTTCTACAATATTTCAGAGTCCTAAGTATGTGAAAAGAATGCATTTTTAAACAACATTTCTTTCTTAACGGAATTAAACGCTATGCTTTTTACAGAACAGTTTGCTAGATCGCTTTAATTTGAATGAAACATTTTCAAAAGTTTTTGTTAATTACACTGGAGAAAAATTCTAAGGTAATTCGACTTTATTCGGTTAAGGAATACAAAAATTAAGAACAAATTTTATTGTATTATTAATATTAGAATTATGCATTATATCTTTTCTATTTATAGAGCTTTTTCCTAAAATACTTTCTCAAATATGACATGGTTTTTTAACTTCTGAGTCATCTTTTAAATCGAAAAATCTAAGTCAGTTTATAATTTATGTCCTTTTCGGTCCATTTCAAATTAGAGCACCTTTTACTTTAATAGTGAAATAAGTTAATTGGTACTTAACTTTCTCTGAATATTTCTGAAAGGGAATAAAAAAAGGATTGTTTTAAAATATTATCTAAAATTTGTAACTGCGTTATTATAAAATGTAAGGGGATAATTCTTTTAATTATACGATTTTTTTACCCTTATTTTCAACAATACATATTCTAAAACTCTTCTGTATTACTTCCTTAAGTACGCATCTAATGCTTTACAATGCCTTTTAACAGATTGTTTCCCATTACGAACAATTCTTGCTTAAATACCTTTATAAAAGTATTTGTCAACAGGATTCCAATTTATGTTTGCAATTCAATGTTAAGTTTATTATATATTTAGGTAAAATTTATAATCATCATAAATTTGGGTACATTTAATAATTAGATTTCTTCACAGTAACTTTCACAGGAGTTTATGAATGAATAAATCCTTCATTTCATATATATTTATAAATAATTACGGATTTTGTTAATAGCAGATACATGCTTTTTGCTAGCCTATGCATAAATACCCATACATATTTCATATTTTAGATTTTCGGCATGTGCAAATCTTTAATTTCTGTGCATTCACCATATTTTTCGAGTAAAGTAATTTACAATAATTTAGCACACACCCGAAATTCTTACATAAGAAATATGTATAAATATAATTCGAATGAAAATTACATGCATTATTTTTAATACCCACTCAAATGTCAGTTTTTCTTCGAAATTTTTCCACAATGGCATCTCTCCCTTTAGGCAGATAGCCCTTGTATTATTACTCTATTTAATAAAAACTTAATTGACTTATGTTTCTAATTACAAATATTTTAACATGCATAATTTTATATTTACATTTGGCCATCAAGTTTCAAACTTTTGACTTAAAACACGTTTTAGATCACATTCATTATCAAATTCAAATCTTGTAGTTAATTCATGATCGGACCTCCTTTGGCAGGATACGCAGATGTTTTGACCTCCTTCGATAACTCTATTTTCAAATTATTAATAAGCTGTCTTGGTAATGTGTCACGTTCACATGGTCACATTATCTTGACAGCACAGGATACTTCCGCCGAATTCGCAAATGTGCCCGTTTTCTGTTTCACACATTTGTATAAAACTGATATAATTTTACACAAACGTGTGAATACAAATCAAGGAAAAGTTAACTTATTGACATATCTGTGTGTATGTTTATTAATTTTGACGAGGATTGCAGCATTTGGTGGTAATTTTATTTTTTAATTAACCCAAATAAGTAAAAAGTGTAAACCCGAAGTGATTCTTTTTCAGTTATATAAGTTATATAAAAATACAATGATGAGTTTAAAATGAGCAACTATAATGCCTCTCCTGTAAAAATTTCTAAAAAGTGCATGTTATAATAAATAATATGTAGATGACAAAAAAAATATTTTATTTAAAACATTTTGGCGTTTGAAACATAAAATAAAAGTAGAGAATACTCTGTCAAGGGTACCGAAAGACGTATACAATTTTAAAGGTACCGTAAGGTATTTTTCATTCTTTAAGCATGACATTTTTGCTAAAATCTATATTTTTGTAGTTCAGCAGCTTAGAATTATATAAAACAAATTCATAATCAAAATCGCTCCTGTTAGTTATCGAAAAATAACCAAGATGTTATTTTTGCGTAAATGTCACTAAACTATACAAACTGCTATTACCCATCACACAGTTATTGTTTATTTTATGCGGAAATGTCCCGTTTTTCAATTTGTATGGAACTGTCGTGTGTCGAAATACTACCGAAGCGCTGTCAAGGGAGCTTCAATTGAGCAAGCCCATCTGGAGACCGAAGCTTCGGAGCAGTGCTTCACTTGGAGTGTGGAGTTGGTCTCTCCTTCCTTTCTTACCTCCATGTAATCGCGGTATAGTTTATATGCATTTTAAACACTCTTTTGGTGATCCATTAAGATTCCCTCTATCAAGCATTGCTTTAACCCTTTGGCTACATTTGACGTATCAGTACATTTGACGCATCTCAGATTTTCAAATAAATGTGTACCCAAAGGTTTAATGGAGGTTAATTATGTAGACACCTTTTTTTCACTAATCAAATTTCCGTTTCCGATTTTAGGTAAAGAGCAGTTCCCTGCACTCAGAGACAACATTATTTACTTCATAATTAAATTAAATAAGTGCACTACTAATTCTTCTTTCGCAACCTCTCGAGTTTACATTTCAGTTAATGGTTGTTATCTAAGGTGGGAGTTTATTCAAAACAAGATTTGAAAAAAAAATAATTAAGTTCCATTTTGAAAGTTTCAAATGACAGTCTAATGCTTTAAAGAAGAGCTTATCAGTAAAAGTTTTAAAAAGTCAAAGAAAAAAATAAGGAAAAAGCACGCAAATACTTTGTTTCTGTTCTTAAATTTGTATAAAGAAAAAGAGTGTTTATACTTTATTAGTATATTTAATTGATGCTATTTGAAATGTACTTAATGAATAAAATCTACAATTGATAATTTTTATGAGCATTCGCAGTAAGATTTTAAATAATAAATGATGCTTTTTGCAATATATTACATACCCTGGTACAGAGTAATTTAGTTTCATATCATAATTAGCAAGGATAAGTATAAACAAGAATCGCTATAAAGAAAGAATAATTCTAATGAAAGAAAGAGAAGCGTAAAACATTGAGACTGTGAAATACACCGGTATTGAACAGAATTTCCTTTAACATATACTCCATAAATGTGCTTCATAAATTTGTACGCTCAAAGAAATCACGTGAATATTAAAATGGGGGATGACACAGAAGCGTCCTTCCCCATCTGCTTGCAAATCCAGAATTTGTGAACGAATGCCCAAAAGGACTGCGTTCTAAAAGGGAGAGGACTCACCGAGCTAACTTTGGCGTAGGAGCTGTCCGATCTCCGCCTCGACTTCATTGCTGCCACTTTCACGACTCTTCGGTTAGTGGGTCAGCAGTCGCCTTTTGGTAAAACAGAACCATCGGTGTTCGCACCGCCGACTATCCGGTTCCTGTTAATGAGGGCACATACGATAGAAGGTGAAAATTTCCTCCCACCCCTAGCTGTCTTCGACTCATTTAACATGCTTTGCTTTCTACTTAAGCTGTTCAGTACAAAA
>KK112808.1:0-144268 GCA_000611955.2 Stegodyphus mimosarum | reverse complement strand
AAAAAAAAAAAAAAAAAAAAAAAAAAGAATAATATTATATTACTTTTTTCAAAGAAATGATTTTTGACGTTACAATCAACTTTAGGGCACTTTTATCAAACTTTTTGGATGATTACATGAGGCTACTATGATATTTACCATTCATGTCACCTGGTAAGTGGTCAGTTTACAGATTCTTTCCACTCGACAGGATTAATTTAATAATTTTCAAATTATATCTGCTTAACAAATTGAACAGTTTACAATAAATAAATTTATTTAATGTAATTTTTGTTTTATTTTAAAGTTAGAAACCGTCCCAAATATTTACACAATTACATTAAGTTACATTGTGAGGTTTTACGTTTATTATACCATTATATTATTATTTTTATTTTTACTGTTATTTCTACTTTTATCAGCTCCCACCAGGATGCAAATTAGTTAACGTATATATAAGAACAGAGGCCTTGAAATTAGGATTAGCCTTGAACTTTTGACAGCGACCGTTAACCTTCGTACTATTTTTCGCATAACTCTTAAGAGTTATAAAAATCGGCTCTAGTCTTTTGCTAGTCGTATTTGCTCGTGTATTTAGAAGGCTAAAGTCAAAGTTTATCTTAGGTTCTTGCCATGTAAATGGCATACATTAACTATTTAGATCGTATTTTGATATTTGTGATGTGTGAGATTCTACAAGGAGCAGTGAATGTTTTTGTGATACACGAGCTTGCAGTTAAATTGATTTCATAATAAAAAGGTTTATTTTAAACTTTCTTCTGAGTAATTTGTTATTTCACCAGAAGTTTAAGGTGAGGAGATAAGTGGCCTGACCGTTTACAAGGAGCCAAAGTTTCATTGCGGTATCCTTAAGTTCCATGTATAAGTATAATGCATTTAGCGTAATTCACAAGTGTACATCAGCGTGGCCACTGAGGGAGGAGTTTCAAAAAAGGACCAATGAGCTTCTGTTGCTCTTGTGACGCTAAATCTTTGAAATTGTATGAACGTATGTTGTTGTTTATGTTTTATTTTGCATTTGTTTCGCAGTAATAAATGTATTTGCTATTATTTTAGTAGATAATCTCGTAGTGCTTTCATTTTGTGAGCTTATTTAATCATCAAAATTTCACTCTCGCGAAACTTATAACGCATTGCTGTTTGGATTAATGTTCGTGGCACATCGCTCTTTATATCGCGAAAATGACTGAAGCTATAGTTAGCCCCGAATATTACGCATTTGTTAGCACCCATGGATTAAGAGACTTCAGATGTATAATTTTTTTATTGAGCTGAGAATAGCTGGAAGTGTTACAATGAATCTAGTATTTTCTTATCTGAGTGCTTGCATTCCTTTGATTTTAAAAGTGCATGATTCAAAATATATATTGTGAATGATTAGATAAAACCCACTGTTAACATTAAAGGTTATATATGAATAAATTAAATATATACATTGCGAATATAATAAATTAATTCTTTTTAAAGAGTATTTCTTGTGCAGGCAATACACTTAAGAGTGAACAGCTATTAATCTGACATTCAACATACTATATATGTAGGAATACAAATTAAAAAAGTTCACGTTGATTAAATCTGAGCATTAGTTATTATTATAGAACACCTTTTTCATATAGACTGCAATAAAAAATGCTGACTTTTACTATTTACACAGGTAATTATGCTTATATTTAATCTAACTTATCACTGAAAATTTTCACAAGAAATCCACGATGCTTTAATTACTTTCGATAGGAAACTGAGTGGCAAAACATTTTCAACCACCTTGTTTAAAGCGCAGAAAAGGTCATGAGAAATGACAGAAATTCTATTACTGGAAGCCCATTGGTCCATTCTCGAAGCCACGCCCTCGGTGGCGATACAGGTGTGCACTTACGAAATATGTATGCATTTATCACCCGTCAGACTGGCAGCTGTAGGTATTGAGGGAGGCGTAAGAAATTTAACGTATATTTCATACAGCCTTACATGCATTTTCTTTTCAATATTGTAATTTAGCACAGTATAAGGTCTTTATTTTCCAGCTTAACTGTAACTGTTTATCAAACGAACAATTTAATGCCAACAAAGAGCCTCAGCAGTGGTCGAGTGGTTAAAACCAACAAAAACTGATACTTTGACGCGAGTTCCAACCTAGGCAAACGGGCTGGTTGCATATTTGGTTTCCATGGATTTACCCATGTGTAATGAGAATATGAGATATTTTCTCTTAGAAAGTCTTCCACGAAGGCATCCCTCCCCTTAAGCAGATAGTAGTCATTTACTTTGCCATGTACAAATAACTTAGTGTAATCTAAAGGCAGCAAAGGCACTTCTTGATAATTTCTGCGATTTCTTCTTCCTACGACATAACGCACAGTTGACTCTCATCTCGTAGATAACCGGTGATTTTGAGCTTAATTTTATTTTAATAATTTATCTTAAAATTTTCTGTATCATCCCTGTCTGATGACAGTCAACGCTTTAGGTCACTGACGACCACCAAGGCATCCCATTCCTTACGCAGATAGCCCTCGAGTGCTTTGTTAATAAACCAAACCAAAATAAAACAAAAACCACTGACGACCAACGGCTCTAACGGTCATCTTCCTCGTTTAATTTTATTTTAACAGTCCATTCTGGCTGCTTAATCTTAAATTTATTTAAGATTTAATTTACGAATTTTCATTTAATTTAATTTACGAAAAATCCAGTATATAGTTTTCATGACGATTAACGGAATTATTGTCTTTCTTTAAGGGAATGACTGAAAATTTAGAACACCGTTGCGTAAATTTTAAGTAACAATAAGTGGAGGAAATAAAAACTTCAGATGCATTTCAAAGGTAAATAAAAGATTCATTTCCCAGAAAGACACTAGAATGTAGAAGAAGAAACCTCAAACTCTTCCTCCTTTCACCTTTAGTTTCTTTGATAGGTTTGCTGACCATTGTTAAAAGAATGATAACTCCTTGTTAAGGTTATTCCCGTCTTCATTTCACCTATTCCCGCTTCCGCGCTTTTTCTTAGTTGATTTTTGTTCTTAGTAGATGGATTATTTTGCATTAAAGAAAAACAATGAAGGCGCAGTTCATTGTTTTTCTTTAAAAGCCAGTGGTTGGCAAACGTCCAACAAATATGTCACAGTTTTTATTTTGCCCGAGTGATTCAATGCTGCTATTTAAGTTACTTATTTTATAAGTACTTATATATACTTATATTTATACTTATAAAATAAGTATAAATATAAGTATATAGTTTTATGTACTTACTTTATTCCTCTTTCAGTAAGAGTTAACGAAAATATCTCCACATTGCAGATTATTATTACTATTATTATTTATTTCAATTTATATGGTAATACTGTTTTGGTACCCATTATTGTCTGTGAGGTTCTATATTATTACTATGGCATTCAAATATATTTAAACGTTTGAATTTTACTCACAGGGATTTCTACTACATATCAAATGACCTTGGATAATTGTCTACACTGTTGTGGGATATAAATCTTGGGAGTCACATGTGTTGCCTGTCAGTTATTAATGCGCAAGTAGGAAGTGCATCAGTCAAGTTTCAAATTTGCAAAATAATTCCTCCATCATAAAAGGCTTCAATTATTCAAATACTTGGATTCGTATTGTTTTCCATATTTTTTTGCGTAAACGTGAAATTCCTTCTTTCCACTAAACACTTATCGATAACAATGTTCTTAACCAACGGATATCAGTAAGTTTTAAGAAAAGCTATAGGAAGCCAAACATTTTTATACCGAATTACATATTATAATGCTTTAGAAATATCTTTTATTAACTATAAATAAAGGTGAAAAGATTCGTGATTTTGAGACGGATACGCTACACATTAAATGCATTTTAAATTACGAGGGCTATTTTCAAGGTCCGATTGGTCGTTAAAGGAAAGCTTCGAGGAAAATCCGCTAGGTCTGTGCGCAGACATCTTGCGCAGTGTCTCTAGTTGGCCTGCGGAACGTGTTGATACGCAATTGTCATTTCTGTATTCTGAGTACGTAGGGAGCACATAAACATGCTTCGAAAAATACAGTCTCCCGCCAAATGTGAATTGCGTTCAGTCGTTCGATTTCTGCATGCTGAAGAAAGCAATGCAGCTGAAATTCATAGACAAATGAGTAAAGTGTACTGAGAAACGTTTATGAGTGACAGCAAAGTGCGGAAATGGTGCAGGAAACTTGAAGATGGATGCACAGATGTTCATGATGCAGGCGGCCAGGGAAAGAAACCAGTGCTGCTTTCTGTGACGAAGGTATTGGAAAATTGGTACCACGCTACGACAAATGTATGAATCGGAACGGCAATTACGTCGAAAAGTAGCTTAATATTGTATCACATTGTTCCATATAAAATTTTCTTGATTCTCACTGTGATTTTCATTCAACGACCAATCGGACCTTGGAAAAAAAATAACCTACGTACAAATATGTCAATGGCTACGCTTAGTTAAAATCACGGCACATAAAACATCATTAAATATGAGCATCGACTGAAGAATATTTGCAATTAATTTTGATGATAAGGAACACAAGATTTCAACTCTTATTAAATTAAATATTGTTAAAAATAATTTATCTTATTAGTAAACAAAAAAAAATACGTAATAATTTTTTATATCTCATTTTGAACTAAACTCCTGCTCAAGGCTAAAAGAAAAGAAGCGAATGCAAAAAGTGGAATTAAAACATACAGTTTACATATGAGGTAAAGGTTCCATCCCGAATGCAAATAGGCAACCAAAATTAGTATAAAATGTAATGCCGCAGTCATACTACAACGCCTTAAAAAGAGGCATAGCGGACCTATGCCTGAGCTGAATATGTTCTTCTCCAAAGGATATTGAAGTTCTCTGACCTCCACAATGGGTTTCGAAAGAAACACTCTACTATCCCTCAACTGTATAGAGTCACCGAGTACTGTCTGTCTACGGTAAGAAAACCTCCCGCCACAGTGTCTGGCGGGTGGCGGTCGCTATAGCAACAGGACTAGTATATTTCAAATAGGGACGAACCAAGGGTTGCTTTATTGTTATTTTGTTTTTGGCGACTGTTGGCTGAAGGGAAAAGAGTTTGTCATTCGTCTTCTCAGTTTCATTCCAGCTGCACGCATCTTTTCTTAAGCCTTATATTATTACTATTAGCTATTTTTATTCTCGTTGTTATATCTTTTGTACTAGTATTTGTTCAAATTTGCTTCTATTTAGCTTGATTTTCGTAGTGCTTTGTTAATCGCCAATTTTTTAAAATGCCCTTCCAGATTAAGAAAGGTCAACCTTTAAAGTCTTAGGCACATCAAATCGTGTACAATGTCGCAGAATTTTGAGCTTCTGAAGCTTCGGCGAACTCTTTAGTACTTCCTCTTCCTCAAATTTTGAAGAGAACATCGCAAGCTACTGGAGTATCGGAGTCTACAATTAAAAAAATTAAGCGCGAAGTATCAACAATGGGCGAAGATAAACTTTTAAATACGCCTGGAAAAAAATGCAAAAGCTCTGCTAATCATAAGTGCGAAATTGACGATTTTGACAAATGCGTTATACGGCAGACAATACAAGACTTTTACATCAAAGAAAAGAAAGTGCCATCTGTGCGGAAATTACTGCCTGCCTTGAGGCAAAAAAATAGACATCCCCTGGCAAAAAGACTCTTTGTACAAAGTTTTGCGTTCAATGAATTTTTGCTGGAAGAAATGAGTTAACAAAAGAAAAATTCTTATCGAAAGACCTTACACTGTATTTTGGAGGAACAATTATTTACGCGAAATGAGGAAACTCAGAGCAAGTGGACACCACATCGTTTACATCGATGAAACATGGATTGACAGCAATTTAACTTTTAAGAAATGTTGACAGGTTTTGGGCGCACAGATAAATGTCAGTTCAAAAAATAGACTGATTGTTGTCCATGCTGGCTCTTCCGCAGGATTTATTCCAGGTGCGAAACTTGTATATAAAGCATCAGCTCAAAGCAAGGATTACCATGGGCAAATGAAC
Organism: Stegodyphus mimosarum; assembly: GCA_000611955.2. NCBI lineage: Eukaryota > Metazoa > Arthropoda > Arachnida > Araneae > Eresidae > Stegodyphus > Stegodyphus mimosarum. The sequence goes on along the minus strand of KK112808.1, from coordinate 138,265 downwards.
TATGGGAAATTTTGAAAAATGGGTGTTGGAAAAGCTTCTTCCAAATTTACGACCCCAAAGTGTGGTATGCATGGATAATGCCCCGTATCACACAAAAATTGAAGATCCGACACCCACGAAATATGCTACAAAGCAAACAATGGTTAATTGGCTGATGAAGAAGACGATATGCTGCCATCCCAAAATGAGAAAAGCGGAACTGTTTAACTTAATAGAATGTAATCGTCCTAAAACGTAATCTACAAAATTGACAACATCATAAATGAAAATGGGCATCATGTTGTGCGTCTCCCTCCTTACCACTGTGATCTAAACGCAATTGAATATGTTTGGTCATCAATTAAAAGACTGATTAGGGAAAGGAATGTGACTGAGGACTTAAGGGACCTCTTAACATTGTCGGAACCCCCTATACCGACAATGTTAAATTGGCCAGTTTCGATGTACCTTTTCTCAAAATCTGCTGTAGATATACTCTTGAAATTTTTTGTGTAATTAACGTACACCTATCTGATTATATTGAAATGAGCATTTGAAACATTTTGAATTTTAGACTATTTTATGAGGCATAGTAAAATTTAACACTTTTCTCACGCAAAAAAATTTGTGAAATTTTTTATCTCAATTTATCACAAAAAGCTCATTTCAGTAAATGTTAGAAAATATAATAAATAAGCCATAAAAATTTTAGGTACCTGGGAGCAATAGTTCCTGAGAAAAGGTACATCGAGTGTAAAAAAATCACGTTTGGAGAAAAACGCGTTTTTATGTAAAATTCCTCATTTATCAAAGCATTAGATGACAAAATAAAACTAAATTTTTTAAACTTCTCATTTTCATAGAGATTAAAGTATAGTATTTTTAGAAAGCTAAAAGCGTAGAGAATTTGAAAATGCAAAAATCCCAAATCAATATTTTTTGAAGATTTTTGGCTTCCAACACCCCTTAATCAAGCACGAGAACATTCCCGTAAAATCTATTTTCTCGATTTTTCTGGATAGCAAAACAGTGCAATTACGAGATATCTATTTATTAAATATTAAATGTAATGCAACCAGGTAGAAAAACATGAAAAGTCTTATTGGGACAAGGACGAAGTTCTAGAAGAGATAGTGGATGAATTAATAATTCAAACTGGCAGCAGCGTTCTGATTCTGATTCAGAAGAAACGGAATCTTGCGACAGTGATTCAGACGACTTTTCAGATGTTAAACCTCTATAAAAGTCTTCCACGAAGGCATCCTTCTTCTTCATCTGAGAGCTCTGTCAAGTTATGAGGATATTTCTAGGTTCAGTATTTTCTTTGCCACTATGTAAATGAAAGATTACCAAAAGTGGGCAACAATGAGCCTTCGGCAGAGGCGAAACCCCTCTTGTAAATAATAAAGAACACTGAATGGTTGCTTCATTTCCCATTACTGTGTTCTTGGAGACCCATAAGCCGTGGTATAATTTGCTTAAAAAATAATTTTTAATCTTTAATGGAAGTTAAATAAGTTTCGTTTTATTATGAAAATATTAATACAAAATTATGTTAATGCAACAATGCTCACTGCAGTTATAAAAGCCAAATTTTGTATAATTACATAAATTTCGTGTAATTTTAAATATAAAATAGGTAACTGAATAATTTAAGAGACCTTAATTTTGTTCTGATTTTAACATTTTATTATGCTACTAGCTATTCAGTGTCTATAAAAAGCAGCATAACGCATAAATGGGCGCTGGTAATTAAGAGGCCCAGCAGCGGCCGATCGGTAAAGTCACTGAACACTTGTAGTTCGGCGCGAGGTTTGAATCCCTTGAACGGGCTGCTGGCTGCATAGGCGTTTTCCCCATGTGTAACGTATATACGAGCCAGTTTTCCTTAGCAAGCCCTCTACGAAGGCATCCCTCCTCTTAGGCATTTAACTCTGGAGGCTTTCCGGTAATCATATAAACCAACCCAAACCACTGGTAATTAAGGAAAAAGCAGTTTTGATTTTAATTTACCTTCGCTTCCTTTCGCCATTAAATTGGCCATTTTTTGGTTTAGTTTGAAGGTATGGGAAAGGAAGAAATGTTTGCAAAAAGTATTTATTGAGAGCATCGGTATGTAAATAAACGCTTTTACTTTCAGATGATTCCATATACATTTAACGATGAAATTTTTAGTCATTATTAAAGCACAAGCAATAAATTAATAGAAAATTTTGAAATAAAAACATAGCAGAACGTCATTTAAAGACTGAAGAAATTGCTTTGAATGTTCACAGTAGATTAGCTAGAGGGGAGAACTATAAAAGTTTAATTTATTTTGCGTTTATGAAGTGCGTCTATATTATATTACAGAGAATGGGGCAATCAAGTAGATTTTTAAGATCTATCTAGGGATTTTGGAAGCAAACAAATAAACAAAAAAGAAGCAAAATAATAGCATGATTTTTTTTAAATGTAAAAATTAAAATTTTTCTTCAAAAATAAGCACGGATCTTTAAATGTATTTGCCTACAAGTTATTAGTTCAAATGGACGTTAGTCCAGAAGGACTATTGTTTTCGTTTTGCAATTTTGCGATGTATCACTATTTGCGTTGTATCACTTTTCAAATTGTTGCCAACAAATATAATCGCCCTGTATTATAATTAAAGAAATTAAATAATGAAGAATCAGCATGAATGTACGCACTGTGAATATAACAACTGTACCTACGGCCATCCAATTTTGAATAACGTAGTCCTCCACGCGAATATGAGCACGTGGAAGCCCGAATTAGGAATTTAGAATTTATTTTATTGTCTATTTCATATTTTGTAAAATTTGAACTAATTTTGGATAAAAACTCAACCATTTCAAAGCTAGTAGTGGCAACACTATAGGAAATAAAAAAATATTTTTAGCTGCAGAGCCGAGATTGTTTATCGGAACTAAAGATATGCTGTTTTTAAACATATTTAACACAAATACTGTCGAGATATATATGTGTCTGTCAATAAAAAAACCCCGCCCATTTGGACATAATATAAAATCTGAAAGCTTTCAGATTTTTTTTTTTGATATATTTTTACTTATTGTACATCTAGAAGGATGGCAAATTGAGCGACTTGTACCTCACACGGCAAAATCAAAGACCGTTTCTTGTCTGCAAAAACTTTATCTACGCCATCGAATTTTCATTTTCAGAAATTGAATGTCCGTGTTGACACAAAGGGTCAACGAGCATTTTACTTGAAACTAAAACAAAATGTGAATATCGCCAAATCTTCTTTAAATGCGCCAAGGTGGCAAACTGAGAAGTAAATTTTCAAGACACCCCTACAAAAAATGGATCAGGGCTCGTTTCTATGGCGACAGACAGTCGCAGACAAACTGGCGAGAGCTGTTCTTACCGTAGACAGACAGTACATCTCTTAAGGATTTCAGGACAAGCAATTTACAGGTTCCATCTTCTTAGACATAGCCAAAGCCTTTGATCGTGTCTCGCGTGAGGGCTTCATACACAAACTCATCACTCTGGGTTTCCCAGAGTACATCACAACCATCATTCACTCCTATTTAAAGGACCGACACTTTGTCGTTCGTGCAAACAAATCACTCTCTACACCCAGGGTAATCAAGGCTGGGGTCCCTCCTTGAATCCATACTCTATAATATATACATAAACGACATCCCACAGACACCACCCACCACTCTAGCTATGTACGCCGACGACACGGCAATTCTATCAAAAAATGCATCTCATAGCTCAGTCATACAATCACTCCAAAACCACATCCATGCACTAGAGTCCTGGCTCACTGCCTGGAAGATTAAGATAAACGTAGAAAAATCCGATGTATTATTCACAAGGAAAAAGAAATAAGACATTGATCTTCATGTCTATATGCAGAATATCCCTATCCTGTGGACTAAGTAGGCCCGCTACCTTGGTGTTATTTTAGATCGCTGGCTCACATGGTCCCCACACATTACACAACTTTTAGCCAAGTTCCGAGTACGTAAACGTACACTATCCCCCTTAATTGCTCGGAATAGCGTTTTCTCTATTGACAATAAAATAGTCATTTATACGACCCTTTTGCGTCCCATACTTACATACGCCTGTTCTGTTTGGGGTTATGCCTGTCCATACTAATATTCAAAAGCTACAAGTTATGCAAAATGTTGTTCTCAGATAAGCGGTAAACTGCCGCTGGTTTATACGAAACACGATAGTTCATCGTGAACTTAATATACCAGAAATTCAAATGTGCATTGCTATAATGGCAGAAAAATTCTTTGCAAAAATCCCAAACGTGCGAAACAGTCCAATTCCAATCTTAAACTATGAAAGTCATGATAATAGAAAAAGACCTCTTGCGGTGCTGCGACACCATACTTAATTCAGTTTCTCATGTCACTTACACTAGTTATTATTTATTACTATGATCTCACTACTGTTACACAATTGTTAATCAATATACTCTCCCATGCTCCTATGCTTTTTGCTATTCTTTTGTTTTTCATGCATTACTCATATAATTATTTACATTCTGATTATGTAATTGAAACTTTTTTGGCATATTGGCCTTTCTGATATTACTGCTTATAACTGCTACACGCTGTTCGCATTATCACGACTTCAGCTTGTGCACTTACCTTCGACTTCAAGGTTCTGCAGCGTCAGGTGTTGATCTCTTCGGACTCTCTAATGTGTTCTATCTAGCTTTGAACTCTCACCCGATTTCAAGTTGTTAATGTAGGACTATTCAAATTATGCTATCTGCAATGAACTGTTCAAAAGTACACAGATTCGAAAATCGGTAACAAATTACCTAGAGATTGCGATAAAACGCGGGAGCCCATAACAGAGAACACCTCGAGTTTGCCTGAGCCGACCTATGCGTCAGTGCACTGTTCAGGTTCAACGTCGCTGCCCGACGCATGACATCCAAATTGCTCTTCATTGGACTTAGGTAAATATCATTTTTTTTTTTGCTTTTTCTACTCGAATGGCTAGTAACACTCCACCCGATATGGATAAAATACCGTGGCATGTGACTAACAGTGATTTCAACGATAGCGACAACGAATCGATTATTTCTAATTACTTAGACAGATCCTACACAGGTTCAGAAACAATACCTATAACTGCTCAAGCTATGAACGAAACTAACGATTCAGGAATTTAACAAGCTATAGCGTCTGCACCGAAGAAGAAAAAGACTACAAAAAAGTTTGTCTTCTTTATCCCATATTTTAACGCCGTTATAGATAAGTATAGAAATGTCTTCCCAGAACTTACCGAAGGTATCACTCAGGAAATGCAGAAAAACTCCACCTTACAAATCAATAATCCATCCTTAGAAACTTCGTTAAAAGAGGACGTTAAAATTGCTACAGATAACTTAGCTGAAGTCATGAAGACAGATCGCGACAATTACAGTAGTATTTCAGCAGCTTACCTACACAAAGTAGATTTAATAAGAAAGCTTAAAGCAACTGGCAGACCCTATAACCCTCAGAAACTACTAATCAAAATCAATGGATCTTCCCAACAGAAACTTGCAAAAACCCGCAGGCTTCTACAACATCAAACGCAATCCCACAGAATAACCGCTTCGAGATTCTCAACTCTCAACCAAACTAATGTAAAAATGGACGTAAATGAAAGTAATCAAGAAAAAACAGCAGATAATAAATCACAGAATTCAGTAAAAATCCAGAAAATCAAATAGCTTGGCTTATAAGGTATTTCTCCCACATTATTAGCATGCCTTCGTGGTATAATGGTCGGCAAACTCGGCGCGTATGCTAGAGGTTCGAGTCCCAGCGAGGTCATTGCTCATTTTTCATGTCTCCTGTTTCGAAATAACTTAGTGACTCTACAGTGGCGCCCGAACTAAACAAGGTGGTGGATGATCATTCTTCACCACCAGGATTTGGCGACTGGGTCCCCTAATCCCCAGTCTCCTTTTAAAAGGGGGAGTTTAAAAGGCATTTCTCCCACCTTCTTAGCATGCCTTCGTGGTGTGATGGTCAGCATACTCGGCTCGCATTCGAGAGATCCGAGGTTCGAGTTCCGGCGAGGGCATTGCTCATTTTTCACTACCCCTGCTTCAAAAAAAAAAGGCACCTAATATCTCTACAGGCTTTCTGTTGATAAGATGCATAGGCGAATTTGAGGCGGAAATAAAAGTAAGACACATTTTTCTTTACATAGTCTCAATTGAAGTTATTATAAATCGACAATAGAAAACTTTCAGAAAGCACAAATTAATTTCCATATTTATCAAATGAGCTCAGTTACATCTATAAAAGTAATTCTAAAGGACATTCTAGAATCTGATACAGCACACTTGAAACGCAGAGATTTCCCCAACATTAAAGTAAAACAATTCACTAAAATACAAGATGATCAAATTATTCGGCTCCCGATATTCTTCCTTGAACTAAAAAGAAACTCCTCAGGTGAAAAAAAATCCATTATTAAACAATATGTTCGGTTTCAACATCATCATTGAAAAGTACAAGCCAAGGAAAAGACCAATACAATGTTTTAATTGTCAGGAGTTTGGATTTTCGTAGACTAATTCTTTAAAAAAAGTTCTTTGCTGCCAAATGAGGGAAAAATCACATACATTTTAAAACTCGAAGGGAAACCCGCCTGTATTTATTGCTCAGAAAATCATGTAAGCTCCTATCGTGCATGTAAAGTTTATAAATAAGATTTAATTACACAGAAAAAATGGAAAATACCTAGACAACCTAAAAAAGAGGATTTCCGTACCGTCAGTAATAATCAAAAACCAGAAAAACGTGAAACTAAGAAAATGACTTACAGTAAAAAAGAACCTCCCTCAGAAGGAATAACAGATATATTCTCCATATATTGCTCCCACAAAATTGGAACCGCAATCGCTAAATATGTCACTGCTTTTGCCCCTACGGGAAATGAACTTCTTAAGGGCTGCAATAAAAGCATCTACTGAAAGATCAGTTACTAATTCTAAGTGAAAAGCTCTTGTCGTAAAACAAACAAATAGAGATACATATTTGCTTTAATTAGAACAGGACCTGCGTAATCCACTCCATAGCGCAAAAACGCAGGAGAAGGGAAAATGCGATTAGGTGGCAAATCGTTCATCAATTGATTAATGACAGATGCTCTAATTCTGCAACACTTTATAAATTTTCTAACTAAATCTCTGATAACAACTCTAGCACCTATAATTCAATATTGTTCTTGAATACAAGATTGCATGAGTTATGGATATGCATGCAAAAGTATTTCATGATAACGTTTAACAATGAGATGAGTTAAAATGTGCCTCTTTGGCAGCAAATTGGGATGCCTCATGACATATGCAAGGTTTGCATGTCGCAAGCGACCGCCCACCCTGAGAATACCTGAATTATCCAAAAATGGATTTAAAGATAAAAATTTTGCTTGTTCAAGATAATGATTGATTTCTGCTTAAAGTATTGATTTCATTCTTAAATTCAACATATTGCATTACTTTAATTAACACATGCATAGCTTTAGTTAATTCACCAGCTTTTAAAAATCCATTTACCTTATCTCCTGAATTTCTATAGCTATTTACAAACTTCAGGCATAATGCTATAATACATTTAAGTGAGAGAAGAATACTTATAAAATAAGTCCTAAGCGTCTATCAAGTGATTGGCAGCTGTTGTTGACTGTAAAGCACATGTTTACTCGAGCACAGAACTCCGGTCCTCCCGACATTAGCCAGACGGGCTTCTGATTACACGACAAAAGGAAGGACCCACGAAGGAGGTAAGGAGAAAGAAAATACCTTACATAGTGTGTAAAATGTAATTATACTGCATAGCATTGCAATTAAATTCCTTCCTCTTACTTCGCAATTTCTTTTATCGATATATTCATTTATAACATGCTACTAAATTTTAGAACAAAAAATAAAAATAGAGGTGGAAAAAGGAGAAGGAATCTTATTTCCCAGAGTATATGATATTATACAAAATTTAAAGCTAAATAAAGATATGGGAGTTTCCAAGACTTTATTATTTTTCCTTCGATACAAATAACTAAAATAAATAAACATTAACTTTTACTATTTGCGCTTTTATTGTTCTTTTTGTTTAAATAAACAAATAAAATATAATAATAATTTTTGTTAAAGTAAATGAAAAAAGTAAATTGATGTCTGATTATTGCGGTATTCACTTGAAAAAAAATCAAGCTGAATTGTATTATGTTATCAATCATCAATCAATTAGTTCTTAATGTTATTATATTTGCTCAATATATCGATAAATATCTACGAGTATCTTTAATTACGTAATTCGCTTTCTCTTTCCAAACAGTCGTCATTACTGTTTCATACAAGCACGTAATATTTGTAATACCAAAATGAGATTCAATTTCTTGATTTAACTATTGCAACAAATTCAGCTTGAATTTAACTGTACTGATAATATCACCACTTCTCAAGGATTCTTATCAAACAGAGAATTAAATTTCTCTTTGGTAGGAAAGAAAAACGGCTACAGTCGTTAAAAACTACGCATTAAAACCTACTGTCTTAAAATGATCATTTCTAGCGCCATTCGCGTTGCTTATCGTAAATAAAGACGGAAATACGCGTAGAGATATAAATATATAATAATCGCTGCCATTTCCTGGATAAACGTTTATCACAACCAGCGCAGTTCGGTATCCTAGTATATTTTTGGAACATGATACTGGCATAAAGCAGATTTTCGTCGTTATCTTTCTTCAATCAGATTGAAATTTTATTTTGTTACTCTTAATCTTTTAACATCACCACTGGCATCCTTTTTATACTTCTAAATGTTAACTGAAATGTTTAATTTCAAAAGGCGTTGATTCAAAACTTAATATTAGAATATACAGAAATATCGAAAAAATTAAATCTAAAAACTTCATACCGCCGTCTAACACTTCAAAGTAAAGTTTACGATTAAAAATTTCAAAATAAAAATATTTCTGTACTAATTACTTACAGTAATAGAAACAGGTTTTATTGGTGACATTTAAAGCCGCAAATACTGAAAAAATTATCATTTGGACAACTGTCATTTTAAACATAAAATTTTTAATTTATCTCCAACGAGGTCTCACAAACAGCCAGTTCACAAAATATTGCCAAAGGATAATACAATTAACTTATTTTTCATATTTAATCAATTTGTAACTGCTTAGCAAAGGCACTTAACCGTTATGTATCACCGATAACTAATAATGTCTTTAATAATCACCCCGGATTCAGTATACTATAAAAATCTACGCAATTAATGTGATTCAAATATACTACTGTAATAAAAAAACATCGCGGATAATTCCCTAAAACAGAAGATTTCAAATTATTAGCCAATGTAAATAATCAAACTCAATATTTATTACCCTACCTTCAAAGTAATTCCTTTCGACAGCAATGCATTTATGCCAATGTTTTTCCAGGCCTCGAAATAAGTTTTCAAGAATATATTTCAGAAGCAGCGAATATTCTTTTACGGCATAAATAGAATAAATCTCTGACCACGATGAGGTAGATTTTTAATCAAAGGAAATAAGAAAAGAATAGACTGGATTATTTGATTATGATAAAGCGCATTAGGATCCTCTAAATAAGAGATGGAATGTTTCTGGGAAGACTTTCCAGAGGAAACTGCTTTATATTCATGTTATACATAGGGAAAAAAGTCATGAAGATGCCCATGCAACTAGTCCATTATTCAGAACTTAAACCCGGGTCGAACCACTGGTATTCAGTATTCATATCCATTTCGCCACTGATGAGTTGAATAAGAAATATGAAAATTCACGCAACGTGATATCATGTAAAACCGTTTTGTTCAATTTCTGGCCAAAGCTTCGCGAATAAAAAAGCATGATGAACAGATGCCCTATCGGATTGCAAAATACATGAGTTATATCGCCACAGTTCAGGCAATTTTCTACGAATTGCTCTACGAAAACACCTATGTTAACTGTTCGGCGAGAACTGTTTCGTCAGAAATTCACAATGCTAAATAGCCATGTCAATTGAAAAATGTAATCAAAAAGGACCTACCTTGAGAAACCGTCTTTTGGAAAAATTGAACAAGTTCTTGTTTCTGGAACAGCGCGAGAAGCAACATACCAGAAGCCAATATGATTTTATTAAAATCGCGTGACAAAACTCATTTGATACAAGAACTTGTTCCATAATACCCTTAGCACCAAATCTGAGACTTAATTGTCTGGTTGGTTATTAATTGAACTTATTAATTGCTTATTATGAAACCTAAACGGGCTTCATCTTTGACATATTCTTTGCCTTTTTTAAACATCTTATGTCCCTAAAAAAATCTCGATTTTAATCCCGTATTGGCCTCAAAAATATTTTACAACGTTTCAAAAGTTTCTGCAACGGAAACTTCATTGAGCATCACAAAATTTAATGCATGTTCTTTGCTCAGTTACATTTGCCATTTTGGATAATCCCCAAGCAAAAGTGTTTACTCATTAAGAAAGAATTTATTTGCAAATGACGAAAGGTAATGAGATACGGACAGTTCTCAGAAGAAAATTGTGAAACTTCTGAAATACTATTTTGCAAGTTACCTTTTACACGTGCATATTTTAAAAAAACATTCCCAATACATTTAGATCACAATAGTATTAAATTTATAAAATGCTGAACGTTTAATTTTTATGAATATCTGTAAAGTTATTTAAGTTAATGAAAGATATATTATTATGTATCTCTCATTTAGTATTTTATACGGATTTAATAATTTAATTTCTTTAATACTATGTTTTACATTTTCCCTAACAAGAATTATACTGGATTTACTATTATTTATATTTTTCCTCTTTTGCACATAGAGATTTAGGAGCCAAATTTAATTAAAGGAAAGGCACAGAATCAGACTTTTTTACTATTTTTTTTTATTTTCTCCCTTTCCTTTTTTTCCCCTCCTTCAAAATCAGTGTATTAAGTTGAAGACTGCAAGACGTTCGCTGCATAAAAAAAGAACGAATGTAACAAATGTCTTACTTTCAAGCAAGTGTACGTGCATTGGAGGGGGTGGGGAGACTTACCGAATGCTTTACCTTCTCAATGCGCACTCGAATTTTCTGGCCATCATTCTGAATGTCGACCACTCCAGCTGTGTCCCACTTTTGCAAGTCCATGGACCGATAGGAAGTTCTGCGTACGTTAGTATTAATCGGAATGGAATCCGAATTGTTTTTCATATCGTTGTCTTTACCGCTTCAAATAAATAGGAGTTGCGCAAAAGAAAATGGAGCTTCCTGTAGTTAAAAAAGCTTACAAGTAGCCATACGAAAATTATATAAAAATCTTATCTGCGAGATAAGCGGTCTGCTTGGTCTGAATTAGTCACACGCAATTGATTAGAAAGGTCTGATAACATTCAACTGTTGATGTGACTGACAGTTTTGATAAGATCGAAAACTTGCGAAACAGAATCAATCGCCTTAAGCTTGAATGAGAATGAGGATGATATGGAGAAGTCTCCGTCCAGGGACCACTGCTTAAAGGTCCCAGCACCTTTATACAGGTATTCATTAAGACAAAAACATTCACAAGTGTGCTACACATAAAGATTCTGGTTGCTTTACGAAGACAGTTTTTTTTCTTAAATAAAGCAAACTTCCTATGTACATCCTTACGCAAGCAGGATTTTCGCTTACCGAATTCAATAACACAGAAAACTTTAAAAAAAATATGAAAGGTTTCAGATTTTAAATTATGTCCAATGGGGAGTTTTTTAACGTTTTGTGTGTTACCTTTATTTATTTAATATGATGTTCTTTGCACTTAAACCATAAAATTCAGTTCAACAGCAATATCGCAAAATAATTTTAAAACGAGCATAGCTTTAGAATTTCCGATATACAGTCTCACGCTCTGGAGATAAGATGTTTTTTCCGTACAGCGTTGCCATTGCTCGCTTTGAAATCCTTGAGTTTGTTAATCAAAAATTCGTTAAAGTTTTACAAAATAAGAAATAGTTAATAAAACGAATTCCAAATTCGGGCTTCCAGATGCGCGTATTCGGATGGAAAAACATACGTTATTCAAAATTGGATGGCTCCAGGTAACCGTTGTTTTATCACATTTAGAGAAATATACATACATTTATGCAGACTATTCATTATTTAATTTCTTTAAATATAATACAGGGCTGCAATTTTTTGTAGCAACAGTTTGAAAAGTGAATCAGACTTTTAATATTTCCAACGCAAAATCGCAAAACGAAAACAATAGTCCTTCAAGGACTAATAACTGCTTTCCTGAGGGCACAAGCACTCTTACGAATGTTCCATCTTCTGAATTAAGAAATGATCTGTATAAAGTACCTTCATCCTTATATGAGAAGGATTCTTCCCTCATCAATCAGTGTAGTAAAGTAAAATTCTACTTGCATAAAAACGCCGGCAAGTTTATGCAGGCAAGATTTTTGCTTGCCTTTTAAATCAAAGTAGCAAACTAAAATCCTACCTGCATCAAGATACTAACATTTTTACGAAAAGTTCTTTTTTTAATTAAAAAATAACTTTATATTGTTACGGATTTCATATTTATTTGGCTATTTATTTAGAATTGTAATTAAAATAGTTTTATTTTCCCCTGCCACGCAGACGAGTTACCTACGTCGGTAAAGTAAAAATAAAAGGGCGCGTGCATTTAATGTTTAATAAATAAATATCTCGGTAATTACTGTTGCCATCCACAAACATCGAGAAAAATCGAGGTTTTACTAGAACATTCTAGTAAATAATTAAAAAGTTTATAAAAGCCGAATTAAAACACCCCATCTCAGTTGTAGTTATAGCAGTTTAAAGCGAACTGCTGTTTATTTACTGTGATTGATTGCTGTGATTCATTGTAGCGAATTCGCTGTGAGGTTGGATTAACTTCATCTGTTTTGAAGTGAATTCTGTTCAACGTTTGAGATATTGTACGAATATCTCTGAGGAAATATTTCAGTGTTTTGTTTTATTTCTTGTGAAAAGAATAAATTTTTTAACATTTTAACGACTGGTGCATTCAATCCATTACAAACCCTTACGCACGCAACAATATCAGTCCTGCATTCTTTTGCAAGATGAATTTTCGTTCGCGTTGTTAAATCAAAGCAGCCAACTAAAATCCTGCTTGCATAAGAGCATCGACACATTACAGCGCAGGCCTATGAATGAAGTCTGCAAGCTAAAAGCGGATTTTCTTAAAGATGCTCCCGCCTTTATGCTGGAACACTGCTTCGAGGACTTCCGCGTTGGCGAACATTGAACAATTTGCATAAGAGCACCAGTAGTCTTATTATGGGATATGAGAATAAGAATTCTTTCATGCAAACACCTTGGAAAGGGGCGATTTTTTACCTGAAGAGAGTTAAACGTCTATTAACGAACTCTCAACTTTAGCGGGTATTTAGCTGTTAGGGGTAGTTTCTGCTTCCTGATAATTTAGAAGAATAACATTTAGTGGATAATCCCTAATTGCAGATAAAATTCTTGCCTTCTTAACAAGATTAATGGGTTAGAAACATTTTTTGTTAATCAGAGTAATGCTGAAAATGTTTATAAAAATTATCAGCTGAATGTGTGATAAACATGTTTTATATCGTATTAGTTAGTTAGGTTTTTGAGGAAGTATGTTCATAAAAATCATCAGTTGGTTGTTACATTAAATGTGCTTCAAATTGCATCCATTGCATACATTATTAAAAATATAATAATAATTTAAAGGATTAAGAAATGTGTTGGCTATTTTTAAACTTCTCATTTTTTTAAGGAATTACGGATTGATTAAGTATAACTGATAATTAAAGATATACATGCTTTGAAAAGTGGCAACTCTGGAAAATTAGCTATTTGAGTGCTGATATGGAAGATAAAAGAAATATTTTATGGATACTTATTAGCGTACCTTGAATGCAGCATTTCGAGCAAGGATCACCTACCTGATGCTTTTCGGGAGGATTTTCTGAGCGAGAGTAGTTTATAAAGGTGTTAGAAATACCTTAAAACCGATTATTCATGTTTAGTAGTCTTACACACTTCGGAAAATGGTAAAGTTTGCAAGTGACTTGGATAATTGCACGATAATGCATGAAAAGTTATTTCTAACATCTGAGCATTCCCACTGTTACTTTTGACAAAAGGTATTTAACTAAGATGCTATGGTACGACTCGAAAAAGTATTAATAAAATTTTGAAAAACAACTGAATATTGGTCAATTATAAAATCAGAAGGTTTTGAAAATTTTTGCATTGAGCTCCTGACGCCTAGTTCTAGTATTTTCTCGGAATCATCGCAATAGTATTCAAAAATGTAAATGTTTTGGAAATAGGCACGATTAGAGTGCGAAGTGAATTGTGGCCACGAATGGCAATTTAAATAAAAATGGAATTTCTGCTCGACTGCCAAGTTTCTTAGAGAGTACGAACTCAACATATTAGCATACTACGCAATCAGAATTCTTCCTCTTCAGTGTGGATCTACTACGTTCTAAGTTACCTAAGTGCTTCGTCTTCGGTATTTCAGTGTTTTAACGTCTCAGTGTTCCTACATCAGTATTCTTACTTGTTTTTCATTACGCACATATATATATGAGTAGTGGATCACTCGGCTCACGGGTCGATGAAGAACGCAGCCAGCTGCGAGACTTGGTGTGAATTGCAGGATACATTGAGTCAACTTCTTTTTAAATGCATTTTAATCTGTGCGGATAACCGATAATCAATTACTTAGATAATGGAAGCAACACTAAATTCGTTCGAAAGAAACCCGTAAAGTCGGCATGAAAAGGAAAATTCTGCAAACGGGCCAAGACTGCGGTGAAGGACAAAAGTCTAAACTCTTCCACCCATTGATTTAAAAATTAAGCAACCGTTACGCAAAATAAAATGTTTTAACAATTGTCATTATAATATTTTTTATACTAATTGATTACTGATTGAAATTTTGTTCTACTTTTAGAAATCGGTAGTAATACTTTAATTTTTTTTCTCTTTTGCAGAAATTCCTTTCCTACTGAGATTGTTCATCATTGAATACAGCATCTGCTTCGTACCTTAAGCAATTTTTCCATAAATATTCTTTGAAATTCCCACAAATCGGCCGGCTCTCGTTGTGAGAAAACCCAGATGAATGAATGTATATATATATTATAATATTCAATTCAATATAGTAACAGAGAAAATAAAGGAAATTATTTCCTAGGAAATTCGAAGTGCAATTTAGAACGCAAAAGTGTGCTATTGGATAAAAACTGAAAGACTAATATGCACTGTTGGGGAAATATAATTGGGATGAATAAAGAAACAGCACTGTAAATTAAAACACTGAAATGAAACAGAAAAATTAATGCTGGTTTCCTGGAATGATCCCGTCTTTTCAAGAGGAATTGGAATCTCTCCATACAGCCATCAACAATATATACATGTAAGATAAATATATGCAAACCAAACCAAAATTATAATTTAAACTAATAGTAACCGCTTAATTTTCCCTCTCTAGTCTAAAAATCTTAAAAACTTCCCTGGATTGCGTATTTCTAGATCAGTTCATCTTGCATGGCCTGCGCATCGCTGATTACGTTGGTAATTCGTAACCTTAACTCAAAATTTTGAAAACTAAAACTTTTCTAACCTAAACCAAAACCTTCTTAGTGAGCTTCCCCGTTGCATAATTGCATACTTTTAGCTTCACCCTCTGTGCAGCTTGTATGCAATTTCGCTGTGCTCTCTTCCCATTGCAATAGCATTCAAAAATGTAAATGTTTTGGAAATAGGAACGATTAGAGTGCGGAGTGAATTGTGGGCACAAATGGCAATTTAAATAAAAAGGGCATTTAAGCCTCCTCGGCTGTCAAGTTTCTTAAAGAGTACGAACTCAACATATTAGCGTACTACGCAATCAGAATTCTTCCATTTCAATGTGGACTTACTACGTTCTAAGTTACCTAATTGCTTCGCCTTCGGTATTTCAGTGTTTTTACGTCTCAGTGTTCCTACATCATTATTCTTACTTGTTTTTCATCACACACACACACACACACACGCATACACACACAGATATATATATATATATATATATAAGACAACTCTGAGCAGTGGATCACTCGGCTCACGGGTCGATGAAGACCGCAGCCAGCTGCGAGACTTGGTGTGAATTGCAGGATATGATTTTTCGCACGCGAATTGCTATCACGAGTGATGGGGTCGGATGAGACTTGCACAAGGAGCTTGCTCCTGCTTGGTCGTATCGAACATAAAACTCCATCGACCTAAGGTCTCGTATCCCCTTGGCCAAGAAGCATACCACTTAAGAGGCCGCTCGAGGGCTGGAGAGATGATGCTAAAAAAAGAGGGCAGTGCATGACCAATAGCCGCAACCTCAGAATAATAATATGCATATATATATAAAATTATAGACAGGTCTTCGGACATTTTAAATACAACATTTAATATGACACAGAGTCTAATACAGTAAATCTGAATTTTTTTTATTTGATTAGTTTATTTTGTTGTTATTTGAGTTAATATGAGAATTCTCCACTTTAGATGCAAACGGAAATAATAGATTCCTTATTTTACAGACTAGTTTTTTTTTTTTGCATTCCATCGTGGAGAATGACGAGCTGTATATACAAAAATGGAATTTTTGCGTCCATCTGCCAAACAGAGTTACTACATGTGGTATGAAAACAGAGCGTATGTTCCTCTTTTTGTACCTAAAAAAGCCCTATGTATCCGGTTTTCCTTGTTTTACCCAAAATTTATTTCGGCTTCTTTAAAATAGCTGAATTTTATTTTAATTTCTGCTTCTAAATCAAGCATTAAGACAGTTTTCTCGCTAATAGACTTTCGATGGTTAAAATGCATAACAGATTTAACTTGAAATCAGCGAAATCAGTCTACGCACACGATACAACTTTTAAAGAAACAAGAAAATTGTGATATAAAAATTACAATAGTCACTCTAATATTTCAAATAAAAGTTCATCATAGAAAATTTTAAAAAAGTAAGAAAATATTTAAACTGAAAAAAAAATCATAAAATTTTTAAAATTTTCATTATTTACTACATAACATATGGTGCTCTAGGAATATGTGTTACAAATGACAGAAAGGCTACAGGCATATACTTTTTATGTGGGGTATCTTGAAGATTTTAATCGGTCCTTAAACAATGATGATATTATGGACAGAAGTCACTTCCGATATAGTGAGAGCCTTCCACGATGTCACTGATTCGAAGAGATACTGGGTATGCACAACTTCGTTTAAGTCAGTGACGCAGCATTTTGTCTGTTATTTTTCCAATTGATCTTTTATTATATTGCTTGTTATTCTACTTAGTTCTTTTACTTATTTGTGACATGTCTCTTTGCTTTTAGGGATAATTTTTTTCAGTCTCTTTGCTTTTTAATCAATAACGGAAGTCCTGAAAGATAAATTAAAGTTTTTACTCTTTATAGAATTGTAATACTCTGGAATGTCTTATGCACGAAAGATGCACAGAGCATAAATTATGCTTCATTGAATGGAAATATTTGTCAGGGTTTTTTCCTACATTTCTTTGATTTTCCTAGGGCATTATTGATTAACGAATACAATCTGAGAAACAGTAAATTTTTTATAATTAAATCTGTATTTTACTTTTAATAATGTATCTAATTGATAAAAAATCAAATTTCATTTAATTTATAACATATCAAAGGCATAATTTAAGGAGCATATACAATTTCTTTTAATCAATATAAGATGTTCCTAATGTCATTTGTTATAGGATCGATGCAAAGTTAATAGGTACGCGATGTTAGACAGTTTTCAGATTGCTTTTTTTTAATCGTCTCTGAAAATACTGCTGCCTTTGATTGGCAATTTTGAACCCTCCACTGCTTATTCAACTGGCTGGAACAAATGACTGGCCTCTTAAAAAGCTAATTAATTTAAAATTAAGCTATACTTTTGCCCCCTTTTTTCTTTCTTTTACTTCATTCCAGATCACTATATTGCGATACTGGAATATTTAACTGTTTCATCGCCTGAAAAAAAAAGTAAACAATGGCTACTGCAAGAAAACCTAAAAGCATTCCTCACAAAATATGAAAAATAACATTATGTAGCGAGGTACGTAGTACATGAAGCTAGAACAGCTTTTGTTAGTTACAATAATGCAGTGACTGTTGTTAAAGTTATCAGTTGGACGTATTATTAAACGTATCTAAAATATCAATTCCAATATTAACATAAAGTTAAACTGAAGGTTACTATCCTGGTTGAAAGTCATTGTTGATCGCTTACCCACAGCTGTCGAAAGGTAAATTCTCTGAACACTGGTAGTTCGACTCGGGTTAAAATAACGGCAAACGGGCTGGCTGCGTGGGATTTTTTGTGATTTTTTCCCGTGTAACATGGATATTAGGCAGTTTTCCTTAGGGCTTAGTTTGGTTTGCTTTATTTGAATATGACAAAGTACTCGAGGGGTATCTGCCTATTGGAAGGATGCCTCCATGGAGGACGTTCTAAGGAAGTTTTGCTTAAAAAGTCCTACACGAAAGTATATAGGGAGATAATCCTTCTGCGCTTTTCTATAATCCAAATAACCTAACTTAACCTAATCACGGTTATCGAGAGATGACCAACGAAGACTACAGGTAAAATAAAGCATAATTTATTATACAAAGTGCGGTTCTAAACAGTTACAGAGAAATTAAATTTTAAAAATAATGATCTAATGCAGAGTTTCTTAAACTGTGGGTCGCGACCCCCATGGGGTTCGCGGGACCTGCAGCAAGGGGTGGCCAAAAATTTTAGCAGTTTTTATATTTCTTTAACTTATTATAATAATTTTAGATAAGATAATACAGACATAGAAAAAAAAAGAAAAAGAAAACGTTTCGACACATTCTTTTTACAATATAAACGTTTATTTTACTTGCTTTGCACGTGACGCTGTCATTTCGTCTGTTACTTATTTCAAACTTCACATTGTTCTATGTCTTAAAATTAGAAATTAAAGTTAATGACCTAAAACTATAATAGTATATTATAGTACAAGTGAAAAAAATTGACAGTTTCACTCTCGTGTGTGTCGGATATGCGCAATGCTTAAGGGGTGTCACAAAATTTACGCAAATATTATGGGGTCCTGAAGTCGCGAAAAAATTCTCAGTGATAAAAAGGGGTTGCGACTAAAAAAAGTTTAAGAAGCCCTGATCTAATGTATTCCCAAGGGGAACATTCTAAGAAAGGGCTATGCTCGGAGGCGGTAGAAGACAAGTTAATAATCTTATATTTAACGCAATGAAGTTGCATGTATATTAAATGCATGATAGCGTAACAAATGTAATGGCACAAATATTTTTAAGCGATTTCGTGAAGGCCGTTTTAACATAAAACAATTATAATCGCTTTTAACAGCTCATTTTGCTATTTTTAACCAAAATTCTATCGAAACAGGGAAGACGAATGAAGGATTTTTTGACCTCCTTCTGAGTTTCGTTTCTGCGCACAGCCCAATATTTTCTGTAAATAAAACGATTTTTTTAAATAATAATTAACAAAATATCCCTCCATTGCGAATTTCGGATGCGTATCCCGGAGAGCTCAAAATTCGACCGCTTGTGTGGAAGTTCCGCCACTAACTGCCACTGCAGCTCTCCGGGGAATAAGTAGGTTTCAGTTCAGCGAACGCTAACTGGGTCAACACCATCGTTCTCTCCTCATGGGCTGAGCAAGAAACGCTGTTGCTTTCGAAGGCGATATCGATCAGTCGCTCGGCTCACACACTTCCCGCAATGAGTTCCCGGACGTTTCCGCTCGGGTGTCTCCTCACCGTTGACGGGGTAGTGGCTCATAGTGCTTAAAGCATTAAAGTTTCCTGTATTTTTTTAAACATATTAAAATTCCAGCCATTCGAACTAACTGTATCTGCAGCCCGTCCGGTTGTTGATCATAATGCTGAGACAATTATGTTGTATTCTTAACTGCAACAGCATCGTATGTTCCTGTTTCTTTTTAGCTTGGATAACAGTGATTCATGCTATCTGATTGTTACTGATCAATGTTCAGATGCAAATGTCGCTTACACGAAGACTGGATTAAATGCTGCAGTTTCTAAATTACCCTTTACGCTGAATTGAAGCCACATAATTGCTGTTGGCGAAAGTGCTCGTCGTTGTTGAGAGCTTGTTCCTACTTTGCCCTTTGGTCTTGAATTTGAAAGCCGATCTTTAGGGATAAAAGTATACTGGTAGACAAAATTAAGAGATGGAAAACATTTTCCCAGATTTCTCCTAAAATATCAGATGAAACTTGGACAAATGGTTGCCACATGCTACTTTGACGCTGGTGTCGCTGGGATGAGTTTATGGGTTCCTGTGGTCGTTGCTACGCCAGCAGGAGGTATAAAAGTTCGCTTGCAGCTGTTCAGCTTGTGGGGTTTTACTTATTTAATTCCAATGTTCTATCTTAGAACCCCACGAACACTAACAAGCGAATAATCGCTTGAGTGTGTGAATAAACACGTAAGACTTAAGAAAGGTGAATTACCTATTATTTCTCAGAATAAATACAATCAACTCTTACTTGGAGTATACACAAAGCCTCCCCTTGGTCTTGAACTTAAATAATTACGAGACTAAACTAAACTAAGCTTAACTAAAACTATCTGAAAGGTATAGCCGAAGCTATCAGAATTCTAAGTAGTTGGCCCCTAAATATTAATTAAATCGGCGAAACCAAGTAAGGGCCTAAAAAATGGCCGAGCGTGGTAGCTCAGAGAGAACGTAGCCAAAAGTCAAACGCGCACTAGACAAGAAAATCAGACTCTGTCTCTCGAAGTCGGCGAAACATCGACTTAAATAATACTCTTACTCATTTGCATTAACTGCGTTTCTGAAATTACATTCTGGCTGGAAATTGTAAGCTGAAATTAGAATTAAAGACTCTTAACTTAAAATAGCTGTTAATAAACTTAGCATAAACCTTACAAGCTCATTCCGCTCTGCGACTTAATAGTGATTTTCACTATCTTTCTTGAAGAATCTTGCTGTTTTTTAGGTGAAATGAGTACACATCAGCGCTTAGACAAAGGTATGAAATGGAGTATTGTAGGTATGCTTTAGGCAGGATAGTCTCAAGCTCAGTCTGCAAGAGATCGGATTGTAACACCAAGTGTCATCTCTGATTTGTGGAATCAGTGTAAAAACAGCGGGACAGTGTTCAGAATAGCAGGACAAGGTCGCCTGAGAGCCACAACGACCAATGATGGCACGTATTTGGTATTTTTAGCATAGCGCCAGAAGACGTTTACAGCCTTAGAACTGTCTTGTGACCTCCCTACTACCAAAGGAACATCAATTTCAAGGAAGACAGTTGTCAAAAGGATCTATGAGGCAAGAGATCGGATTGTAACACCAAGTGTCATCTCTGATTTGTGGAATCAGTGTAAAAACAGCGGGATAGTGTCCAGAATAGCAGGACAAGGTCGCCTGAGAGCCACAACGACCAATAATGGCACGTATTTGGTATTTTCAGCATAGCGCCAGAAGACGTTTACAGCCTTAGAACTGTCTTGTGACCTCCTTATTACCACAGGAACATCAGTTTCAAGGAGGACAGCTGTCAGAAGGCTCCACGAGGGAGGACTGTATGCCAAAAATGCCTCTATTTGCATCCCACAAAAGAGAACGTTTACAACGGTGCATACAACAGCAACACTGGACACAGCTTCAGTGGACTAATGCTCTCATCATGAATGAGTCCATATTAGATACACAACCTGATTCTCAGTAATTATTGATACGGAGGGAGCCTGGGACCTCATACCATCCAGCAACATCTCGGAAAAGGACCATTATGGTAGTGGAAGAGTTATGGTCTGGGTAGGGAACATGAAAGATGCCAGCACACTGCTCCATGTGTTTGACCCTTTTTTCGTAAAGGCCCAGAGGTAGCAGGAGGAGATCCTAGAGCCATATGGTCAATTTTTCAGGGAAGTTGTTGGCCCTGAGTTCATATTTATGGACGACAATGTACGACCATATAGGGTCCACCTGGTTGATGACTATCTGGAAAGTGAGGATATTCACCGAATTGTTTGTCCAGACAAATAGCCTACCTTAATCCTATTGAACATGCTTGGGATGCTCTTGGAAGGACTACTGCAATACGCCAGCCCCCACCCAGAAACGTGGAGTTAAAACCTGGTTTGGTGGAGGAGTGGATGCGACTTCCACAGGCATTCCTGAACTATTCCTGAACTGTCTTGTGAACAGCATGGCCACTTTTTGGGCATGCTGTCTGTCTGTCAGAGGCGACCACACACCGTACGAACCACATTTTCACTGTCATCTTTCAACCTCAAGTTTAGACAACATTGGACTCTTGGTCCTAACACATGCTAATGAATGGCAATTTCATTAATGTTTTGTACACATTATTGTCATACAATAAGCTATATCCATATCTAATTTCATTTACTTCTATCCAGTATTTCTCGAGATGTTTGGGAAAAAATGTTCTGCCTCTTAATTTTGCCACAAATGTAGATCTTAGTGATAGAAGTCACCCAGATGTCTAATTGATTGAGCAGTTGTAATTACGAATTGTTAGAGGTTATATACTATAATGACTTGACTATTTCTTCCTTCTCTTTACTATTTTTATCTTTCGCAAATCGAAAGTAGACGATTAGGCAGTATCGGGGAAGCTATCTCACCACAGCTGGGCATTTCGCAACACAATGTACTCTGTTTCTATCCAAATATTTTATATTATTACTTGCTAATAATGTAAAAGTTATAAATCTGCAGCAATTTACATTGTTCACTAGATGTTCTTAAATTATATGCTAGAACAGTAAGAGTGTGATTTTTAAAATATAACCAGAAATTCCTAATACATATGACAAAACGACTAAGGAGAAAAACACAACATGGAAAGCAAAATGCGAATAAATACGGTATCCTCTTATTAAACCATAGCCATGTGTTCATAAAAAGCTCTACAGTGAATTAAAACAGCTCAAATCAAATGAAATTCTCTAAAACATTAACACTGAAAATAAAAAAGAAAGAGCAAATAGAATTCGCGCATTTTAAGTTTCTTTTAAAGATGATAATGTTGCTGCCTAACTTCATTTTAAGAATTTGTCATTCAAATTTCCTTGATAATACTTCCTTTTCCTTTAGCAACTAGTGAACAATAATTCTTATACAGTTATATTAGAAATAGATGAACTAAATTCTAGTAAATTAACAACCTGCAGATTTGGTGATCTGCTGAGAGATGGAGTGACCTGGTAATCACCTGGTTTTACCGGGAAGATTCTCAGATCCTAAGATTCATTTATTAAATGTAAACTTACCCTTTATTAATATTTATACCAGCGTATTAGTATTACACATTTGGAAGCAACATTTGATCGCTTAAGTCGAGGGGAAGGTTCTACCCCACGACTTAAACCCCCAACTTATGCGTGAGAAAATAAGATATGAACTGCACAATATTACCCTTTTACACTACATAAGGGAATAATTAAATATATCAGTGAATTAATTAGGAGTTTAAAATTCTCTTACATCCAAAATAAAAACATACGGTCCGAAAAACTGGAGTTCTAGTACATTCAAATTTTATGTTCGTTTAAGATGTAAGAAAATGCATCGCTTCTCATATAAGAAATACATTCAAAAACTCTTTCCCCTTTACTCTGTTACAATTTGTCCACAGAAAAGGGGTGAAAAAAGGTTACCTTGTGTATTTCCTTGGGGGGACTGAGACCCCTATTCCAACGCGATACAGAAGGAGTCCTTTGTCCGGCAGAGCAGACGCCGGCAGCGCCCTCTCACATCCATTACCGCACATCCTGCAACACAAAAAATAATAATTAAAACGCGTTGTTACCCGGCGTGAAAACGGTTACTATATGCCATGTACACAATGTATGGTATCAGAAATATCTTTTATAAATGAAAATATTGTTTGTTGAAAGATGTTAAAAAAATTTTTCATTTAGATATAAAAAAAATTACTATAAATCATAAAAACTGGATAAACTGTTAAGGAAAAGACAATAAATGCTCTGACAGTATAATGTAACCCAGCGGTAAAAACAAATTGACCAATAAACTCTAGATTTGAGCTGATAATCCATCGCAATATGCTTTTAATTCAATCATGATCTTTCAGACTTATATATCGAATGATTCTTAAACTGCGATCCGCGCAAACTTTTCGTTCCATTTAGGATCCGCGAATGATTCTAAAGTTAAAACTCAATTTATTAGCTCTAAGCTTTAGTTTATTATTATTAGTAGCCCAGAAGGATGCTAGTTTCGAAACGGCATTTTGCCTCGGTTCAGTATAAACGTCCGCTTCATGTTTCAAATTGTTGCCACCAAATCCAGTCGACCTGTATTATATTTAAAGAAATTAAATAATGAAGAATCTATATGAATATATATATATACATGTTGCTCGCACTGTGAAAAAAAAAGGTACATAGAACTATCGAATTTTAAATGACGTAGTCCTTCACACGAACATGTGGACATCTATCTGAAAGCCGGATTTTCTTTCGAATTTTATATTTCCTGTTTTGTGAAACTTTCATGAATTTTTAACACCTCAACGATTTCAAAGCGAGCAGTAGAAGCACTATACAAAAAAAAAAATATAAGGCGTAAGCAAGGAGGTTAGAATAAATGGAATACGTGGATTATACCTCCTCCATATGCCCCTGCAATGGAAGTGAAGCTGTGAAATGGTCACAGTATGACATCACGACTTATCATAGCTGCTGTCATAGGCGAGCATCTGAATGATTTTGTTTACATTCTAATCGGTGTTGTCTACATTTTAGCCTTCATCATTAAATGCTTTTAGATCTGCTGTTCTAATTTTAATACTTAATATAAATGATTTTCTACTTAGTATACAGAAAAATCACACAAATTCAATAAAATCTAGGTACATGAAAATGTGTAAATGATAATTATACGACATGGTAAAACTTAGAACACCAGTGGAAGAGTCAATGCTATTTTACGCAAATTATGCCTAAAGACACTTTTCTGAGCCTACGGATGCTCATATTTTCTCTCAAAGTCTGTAATTGTATTTAAAAATATGTTTCGTAGTCTCATCAGCGCTATGTACGGTCGCCATGATAGGATGCGACTTCAAGTTGTTGACGTTTTCATGGCTTGATTTTTGTGACGCCAATACTTACTCCATCTTCTCTAACCTCCGTGGACGTAAGCGTCAAGAAAATGATATTTAATAAATAAAATAAACACACAAAACGTTGATAATAAAAAGACAAAAAAAGTTTTGCAAAGCCATCTTAGTAAGAAAACTGAACATTGATATGATAAACTGAGAAAAAGAGAAAAATGTACGCCAACACTTAACGCTGCATCGGAAATTTTAAACGTATACTGCGCTATGCTGATTTTAAAATTTTTGTAATTTTGCTGTTGGTATGTGGTGTAAGTGCGAAGGAAATGATCCTTACCAGTAAAGCTAAAAAGCCAAGGAAATGGGTTAGCAGGAAGGAGTGTAATAGCAGACTGGTAGATTACGGGTTCAAAGATGGCGTAAAAAACCTCAACAAACCCTTTTGGACGACCATTAAAATCGGAAACCTTTCACGTTTTATTTACTTATTATTACTACCCATCCGACGGGATCCAACAGGCTTATGAGCACCTAATGCAGCTGAGCAGCTTTCTGTGTATATCGAAAAGAAAGAAAATGGTATATATATATATATATATATATATACAGATATAGCGTTAGGGGGAAAAAATCTCCTTAATCAAAGTTTAAAATTATTAAAAAAATAACGAGTGGCCGCATTACGAAAGAAAATGGTATATATGTATGGCGTTAGGGGGGGGAATCTCATTAATCAAAGTTTAAAATTATTATAAAAATAACAAGTGGGCGCATTACAAATTAAATTAGTTTTAAATTATACAGCAATCAGATTTATTGTAGCATGCTATAGGTTCTTAGAGATCTTGAAAATTAAAGCATATGAGCATCAAGACTTGAAACTTTATTGATAAGAAATCAAGCGAGAAACTGAAATGGAAAACAGTCCCGCGACTCTGAACTAATTTCTGGCATTAGTACAGCCTCTTATCTATGCATAGTTTCGCTCAAGGTCGAAGAATGAACACTCCTGAAATCTCCCGCGTACCCTACTTTGAATAGCGGCACTTTCCTTTGAAACAAAACAAGTATGTAGCTTCTCATCAGCAGAATAAATCCAGAAGTAATAGTCCAGTATTTAAGTACGCAAAAAGAGAGGAAGAATCACTACAAAGGAGAAAGAAGGAAAAAGATGGTATAACTGTGCATATACGTGGGTGTGCAACTGTATACTATAACAGGGGAAAATAATCATCGTAAATTACAAACAATTTATACCTTATAAGATAAAACAAAGAGAAACGTAGTAATATGCCAAAAGCATATGCAGATGAGTAGAAGTCGTTAAGGATATATAAAAAAGCAGTAATTTGGGTCGCCTTCGATCAGTGCACTGCGTTGGCAGAGATCGTTGGGTTTAATATTGGAAAAATGCGTATACAATAAAAATGATCCATAGCTTCCAGAATAAATGTTAATGTTCTTCTATCAACATTGAATAGAATTGAATCCCAGCTTTCCTACCACTTTTCTAGAAGGCTTCTTCAAATATAATACCAGTAATAGTATGCTGTATGGCATAGAAATCAGGGTTGAAGATTATGTTGCAAATTCGTCTGTTGCTATCTTGGCAACGGCACTATGGTACCAAACAAAGTAAGGATCTAGTTTTTCTAGGCTTAAGAAACTATACTCTTCAGAATTTTGAATAGTTGGGTTCTTATTTGTTATATTCATAGCCAAAAAAAGACTAGAAACAGAGTCAGTGGATTATGTGCTTCTCCCTAATAAGCTTACCATAAAGCCTGTTTTACGGCATACAATTTCGTTAAATATTACAGCATTGTTTTCCATGAGTTTCTTAAAGCTGCATACTTGCACAAAAACTGCAGCTAGTTTCTTTGTCGCTTTTGAAGCCATTTGTAAATACGGCTGAAGGAATTCATGTAAGATATTTGCGTTTCAAAATGCATTTAATTTCTGAAACCTTCCACTGGAAACTTTTGCTATCTTGCTAAATTAGCAATAAATCATCAAAAGTCGTCAACTTAGAGAGAGAAAGTGTCACAAGGAATAGGGAAGGCGTTTCTGATAATATATCCAGTTTTATCTGAGCTATCCTTATGGGTCTGATATCAATAGACTAAGAATTAATAACAAAATGATAAGTGCGGTAGACCTATATAAATGCAGAAAGTGGCCACAATTTCAGAACTAAATAAAATACACAATACATAAAAGTAAACGCCGTAAAATGCAGCAGTAATTAAATAAATATATAAACAAACAAAAACAGCATACCCTACCGCTCAACAAATTAGAAATGCATAAAAACCAATTTTTAAGCAAGTGAACTCTAATATGTATAGAAATTTGCAACAGATTAAGAAAATAAAAAATAAATTATCGTTATAAACTAAAATAAAGTTATAAATTATACAGACGTTCTTTTATTATTGTTAAGTCTCTCAATTTGTTAATCAATAGTATACCGATTAAATTTGAAAAATAAATTAAGATCTTATATACGACGATATTCTGTAACCGGCTAAGCGTGAGAGCGCGTGGAAGTTAAAGATCTTAATTTCAAGCAGTTCGAGGCAGCACTCGCCGAAAGCCCGTTTCTAAATACTTTCGGTATTCTTATCCATCAGTTGTTTTTTCAATACACGACCGATTTTACGGGCTTTATTTTACTAGGAAAGAAAGGATTTTAGTTTATAATCTAAACGAGCACACGCTGACTGAGGTTTACGAAAATAAAATAAAACTGTAGCAGTAATTTTACACTTACAAGTGCTTGTCATAAAAAAATTCATTTTTTTTAAACCTACAATACAAAACACCGAACAAATTTTAAAACACATTGCAGTCGGATTTTCGCGTTGAAATTATAGCTAGACACCTACAACACTTTTAAACTAAAGAACCGTTATTGGCTTATCATTTAAGATCAAGTTTTGAAATATTCAAGATACGGAACATAAAAATCAAATGCTCAAAACAAGAGTGCGAAACAGCGGGAAAATCAAACCTTTTGAAATTTTATTACATCGTAAATTACTGCCAAGGAAAATTTAGACATTTATTGAATAAAGGACTTAGTCAAGATGCAGCTTGTGCACTTCTTTTCCATTGGACCGATTACCTATGGGATTTGCTGTTATACTTCTCACACTGAAGCCGCAACTATTCCATGATACAAAAAATTATGGGAACGAAAAGAATAACATCTTTTTCGAGCTGGTAATAAAATATTTTAATTTTCGGAGTGTTAAAAAATCTTAATTTTTTAAGGAAAATTTAACAGCTTTCTTTAATAATTGAGAATGGTAATATTTCTATCGCAGGACTGGAATGAAAATCAAAAGTTTAAATGAGAATTTTTGAAATTTAATGGAAAGCGTACTCAAAAACGAATGTAGCAAAAATGATGAATGCAATAATCAAGCATTTCTTTTTTTCCGGAAAAGAACCTGACAGTGAGGTAATGTGGAAAATAGTGCGGATAAACGCAGGTCTACAACACTTGTAGCAAATAATGTTTAAAAAAACTGAATTGCTTTATTTCTGTATTGGTATTCTGTAACATACATACGAATTCTTAGATTAAATTGGGTTACCTGGGCATTCTACCGGAAAACGAAAATACACCAAAGGTTTTTACAGTTATTACAGGTAAATGCATGAACATTAATGTGGAAGTGAAACGAAGCAAATGTTCGTTACTTCAAGCAATAAATTATCAATGGCAGCAGAGTTACGAAAAAAGAGGTCAAGACGTGACCTTCACGAATTGCAAGGCCATGACACTCATCGAGCAGTTGCAGAATGAGTTATGTCGGTTCATTCCTCTTTAAACATTCAGACAAAAGTCTTTGGTGAAAAAAATCTCTGATCACCGTCCTAGATATTAACCTTACAAACGGCGTTAGTAAAATCTCCGAAATGTCTGGATCGTCAGGTTACGTTATTTTACGCTACCAACCATTTATCATCCATACAACTCAGAATGTGTAGCCAATGCGTGGAATATAGAATTTTGAATTTACTCCCCCACCACGCAGAGTCACAGCTGATGCTCAGAATTTTACCATTCACAAAGTGTAACATGTATCAAATATAATTAATCTCTGATCGAAAAGAAACTCAGCTATCTGAAAGTAATGATACCCTTCTTAATAATTTATTTTTATTAAACAAACTTTATATTGACTGACTGATGTAAATTACAGTACAAAATACAAGAATCTGCATGAATGAATGCATGTTTCTTGCGTTGTGAAAACAAGTACCTAGAGTCATCAAATTTAGTCCTCCACCGGAACATAGGACCCTGGAAGCCCGAATTTAGAATTTGTTTTATTGTCTATTTCATATTTTGTAAACCTGTAATGAATTTTTAATTGAAAAACTCAACAATTTCAAAGCGAGCAGTGATAACACTGTCGGGAATAAAACATTTTTATCTGCAGTGTGCGAGACTGTCTATCGGAAATTCTAAAGATACGCAGTTTTTAAATACTTTTAACCAAAAGTAACGTTAGCCCAAATGCTCTCGAAATGTTTATGTGTCTGTAAATGAAGAAAACGTTCGTCTGGGCATAATATAGAATATAAAAGCTTTCATATTCTATTTTTTTAACATTTGCTCTTGTATTATTATTTTCTATTTTTATATTATTATATTACAAGGAAATACTATATTGCTCCCCGCATCACGTAGCAAATGAGAATTGAATCTGGTTAGGCTAAAACCTCGAAGGAATGTTAGGATTGAAACGTTTGAAAAATATTTACCTGTACAAAGACTTTAAAATATGAAAAAAGGCATCCGAAAATTCTTTAAAATTGTTACAGTTCTAGTAATTATTAAATTATTAATAATGGATCTGAGTTTTATTGAGTGGTAAAAAATAAAATCAGAAAATTATGACCTTTTTTTCCTCAAAATTAATAATAGTCTGAATCAGATACTATTAAAAATGATGGAAAATGCAAAAATCTTATTAAACATCCTTCACAAGAAAACAAGAAAGAGAAATTTTAAAAAATTTATAATTTATATTTCACTTAAAAAAAAGAAAGAAAGAAAAAGAAGAAAAGAGAGGTGTTGCTAAATTCTCGACGTTTATATAAATAATTCAAACATAAATTTAACCACAATTTACACCTAATTCACGGTAAGAAAGACTTGAATTAAAAGTTATATCCAGCGTTTAATCAAAGCGTTATTGAATATATATATTAATTATATATATAATTAAACGCTTTGATTGAGAACTAACACTCCAAAACCAAAGGTGCATTATACAGCTTCAACAACAATGCTTATTAAAAAAATTTTAATGCTTTAACTTTCAATTCTCCTCAGATAGTTAGACACGAGCTGTGAAAACTTATCTTATAAGGTTTTATTTTCCGATCGAGTGCATATTAGTTAAAAGAGAAATGAGACGAAACCCTAATCTTAAGATTCTCTAATCTCTTCAATACTTCACAAAATAATACGGAGAAGAAAAATAAATTTAACTTATGGAGACTCTTAAGCATTTTGTTTCCTATCCTGCTGTGAGCACCAGGAAAGTAGCAGGCCTATATATATGTCGAGAATTATCGAGACGAGTCAAGAATTAGTCCAGAGAATTTTCGAAATAAATACTAGACTAGCATTTACTTGCAGCGTCCAGCAGATTTCTCTACAAGACATGTTGAAACAGTGAGGCACTCAGCATCTCCATATTAACGATTACAGAGCTCTGTATTGAAATTGGTCATTCAAATAGCAAACCTCGCTTTCTTCTTTTGATAGATATTTATACTGGATGCCTATAAAAATAATCTTTTCCAAAGTTTTGAGTTAAAAAACTTTCAACTGCTGTGCAGCTAGGATTAAAACATTCACATGATGTAAAAAGCATGAATATTTGAATGCCTGATCCATAGTTAAAAGGAATCTGAGCGTTTCAGAAGAGAGCCTTCTCTTAAACCATGGAAGTAGAAACGTACAATTACTTCTTACTTCCATGTTTCAAACTGAGCTCCAGACTATAGAATAAGAAAAATAGAGAATGACGTCGTCAACGGTCATGGTCTTCCACAACACGAAGATACGGTCAGGCGGTTTTTTGAAAATTTCTTCTATGCTAAGAACACGAAGTTGTTAAGACATAAATAACCTTCGTTCTATTTCTCAATTTAGCTGACATAACCAGTCTTCTTCTTGCCTGGGCAACTAAATGTAAACTACCATGACCTCCGAAAATGATAGAGCGCTTTTAATTTCGTAAAATACAGTCAAAGATTTTAAATGTGTTAACTAAATATGAGACATTCGAATCCTTCGAACCTTTAAAAATTCCAGATTCAAAACTCGAGTCTTGTAGCCTTTCTTCAATCATTCGAACCTTTCGAAGCCTTACTCAAAAAGCTGTTGAACATTTTACTTCGAGCTTGGGAAAAAATAATTTTATTGCCTTCCAGTATAAATGTTCATTAAAAAAAGAATGCTAATGTGCCCTTTCAACTAAGTTGGACTCTTTAATGCGTGAAAATTTTTAGTTTCATGTTTAGTGCTTATCTGTGCTAATACTCCCTCTCTACATTTGTTCTGACTTTAAGAAGGCTTGACAAAACACTGAAACAATGTAACTGTTACTCATAGATTTTTGTGAAACTATATTGAAAAAATAAACTTCGTGATTGGAAAGTTTTAATCACTTATTTTCATTTTCTAAATTATATTTAGGTCTTTTTAATAAATATCGTTTTTTTAAATGGCATTCTTTACCTAAAAACTTTTAATACTAAGTTTTCTTTTTACCATTCTTCTTAGACGGTGGATTCCAGAGACCAGAGAATTTTCAAAGCTTTGGATTCAGATTCAAGAAAATAATGTATATTCGTCCCAACTCTAGGTTAGACTGAAAATATAGAACTAGTTTTCTTTCGAAGTATAAGTTTACCTAGCCTTCTTTTCATACTAAGCATTTATTCTCAAAATAAAGTATTAAATTTTAAATTAATATACAGTCAACATTCGATTAATCCAAGCTGATATCGAGAACGATGTCCACGGTTAATTCAAAATAACGGTTGATCTGAATGCAGTTATAAAAAACACACGTAGCAGTTATAACTCATTTTCTAATAAGAAAACAATGATATTAAAAATTTATCAATATTTCCAAGCGTCTGGGGAATAAATTCATCTTGTTACATAAATCAGATCAGTATTCAAAGCTTCTCTCTCGAACGCGCAATTCATCATCAGCTTACGGTGCACATGCTGTTCACTTTTGTTTACATTACTTACGTATTTTGATAGGAATCAATGTAAAACAGGAAATTAATGGCTCTTCACTCTATAAGGTATTAGAAATTTTAAAAATATGGAATATATAATAAAACAAATTCTAAATTCTAAATTTGGGCGGGCTTCCAGATGCCCATATTCGAGTGGAGGACTACATTATTCAAAATTTGGTATCTCTAGGTACCGTTGTTTTTTTCTCAATGCGAGAAATATACACATTCATGCCGATTCTTCATAATTTAATTTCTTTAAATATAATACAGGGCGGTAATATTTAGTGGCAACAATTTGAAAAGTGACTCCATTTATAGAGAAATGTCATTCTGAGACTAATATTCCATTCAGGACTAACGGCCTTTTGGAGCTAAAAATAAAATAAAAATAAATAAATAAATGAATTACATAAAATTTAGTCATTATGGTGACGTTTTGTAATAATACAATACATTGTAAACCTTCATGTATAAATGTTTCTTTGTATGAATTTTATTCAAAGGTCCGTACATTTTCACAAAAATTTGATGTATTTTATATAACTTTAAGCCCAAAAAGAAGTGAAAAAAAATGGTTTTCAAATTTACATTCTTTACTAATGAGCGTTTTATAGAATATTATTTTTTTAGTAGCCCAAAGGGCGTTAGCAATTTCGTTTTGGCATTTTTCGTCGAAAACTTTAAATGCCCGTTTAGTTTTTCCAATTGTTGCCACCAATTATCGCCCTGTGTTATATTTAAAGAAATTAAATAATAAAGAATTTAAATAAATGTGTGTATGTTTCTCGCATTATGATAAAAAACGATACGCATCAAATTTTGAATAACGTAATTCTCCACCGAATATGGGCATCTAGAAGCCCTAACTTGGAATTTGTTTTATTATCTATTTCATACTTTGTCAGACATTAAAGAATTTTTTATTAACAAACTGAACGATTTATAAGCGAGGAATGGGAACACTACGAAAAAAAAACATTTTTATCTCCAGCGCGCAAGACTGTATATCGGAAATTCTAAAAATATGCTCATTTTAAAATTAGTTTGCGATATTGCTGTTGAATTGAATTTTATAGTTTAAGTGCGAAGAATATGATATTTAATAAATGAAGGTAATACACAAAACGTTAAAAAAACGCCCCTTTGTGGACGGAATGTAAAATCTGAAAGCTTTCGGATTTTTAGTATTTTTTTATTATTATTTTAATGGCAGTCAGGATTTACTTATGATCTGGCAACAGCTGGATATTACTTTCGTCTGAAACAAAAAACGAAATATTTCTACGCTCATTTTATCTTTAGAAAAATTTAATGCACTTGAAAAACTTTTATGTATTTTTGATTGCAAACTCTTCTTTGAGGTATTATATTGCAATTAGAAGTTTTCAGATTGCAGTTTATAATTATTATTAATTTCCAGCATGAATTCAATAATTATGTGCTACTTTTAGATACCTGGTATAAAACTGATTGTGGGTAATTAAAGGTCGGACAATCTACTACATTCGGAAAGGACGTGGGAATTGTTGCAGGGTTGATTTCAAAGCTCATCTGTAGATGTTAATGGCAACAAATCGAGTCGTGTTAAAGGTCAAAGATCGCCCTGGTCGAACGCGCGGGCCCCGGCAGCTCCATCGATCCCCACTCTATTTTTAACGTTGCATCCAGACCGAGAGAACCCGCGCTCCGGACCGGCTATTTTTAGCACACTCCGCTGCTGTGAACGATTCTCCTTAAAGAGAGAACTTCTCCTTTAAATGTTTCTCTCTTTCTCTCTCTCTCTCTTTTTTTTTCCTAGGAGAAGCTTATATAATGTGCAACTGGAAAAATCAACCTGTCTTTGCATTAATAAGTAATAATTATGCTTTCCTGAAATCTTTGCTGTCTCAAAGCTCCGAACTTCCTGACTTAGGAATAGTTTTATTTCTCGAAAATATAAATTCCTTTTCCCCAAATTCTTGAAAAACTCTGAGATTTTATGAAAGCTGTTCGCTTAAAAATATTTTAAAAATTAAGAAATTATTTAAGAATAAATAAACCATCCAATTCTATATCAAGTAGGCTTTAGAAACAGCTTTTAATGGTTACAAAATGTTATGAACGTTTACAAAAATTACAGCTGTAAATTAAATGTGTTTAAAATAATAGAAGGCCAGGCAAATTTTTTAAAATAAATTTAAACCGAAGGTTACAATTGAGGCCGTTATACATCAGTAACCAAACCTGAAATCATCGATGATAAACGATTTTGATGATTGCAAGTATGCGGTAGTGCATGAATTTAGGTTTTAAAATCGCGTTCAATCCAATGACACACTAATGTCCGTCAAAGCAGTTGTTCGGTGACCTGTAGGTTGATAATACCTGATTGCTGACCGAAAGACTAATCAAAGACACTGAATCATGTTAAAAGTAGATGGTCACTGGTAACCTGGTCGTCAGATTATGGGTTGTCTATGTAACATGATATTGTAATATTAAATAGATTATTGAAATAAAGTTAAACAAAAGATTGCAATTTATCAATGCCACAGTTGACCGATGATCTACAGTTTGGCAAATGGTCTAAGGCAGTAGCAACACTTACCACAGCGGATAGATTAAAAGGTAAGATAGCGTAATATAACATAAAGTAAGGCTTCAAAAGCTTTCAAAGACACCATCAAAGATGTTTCTGACATAATCATCATCTGTTTTAATAAATGAAAGACGGAAGATGAAACAGGAAAAAGCGAAACAATTATCATGCGGCATGAAAACAGGAAATATTTGTTTCACATTACTTTTTTTTAATTTTTAATTACGAAGAAAATGTAAAAATAATTTTTTATAACTGCTGACTGTTTTTATTCAAACAGCTTTTCAATACGCGTAAGAGCTTAATGATTGGTTTACTGAGCGGCCTGTTTTAAGAAACGTTTACCAGAAATGCTGCTGAGTTTTATTACTTAATTGATTTTAACCTTATTCTCATTGGCAGCGTTGAAAAGCTTAAGTAAACCCAGGTAAAATGCCATATGATGCTCAAATAAAGGATCTTCATAATGAATATATGAGTGACAATTAAAACTATTATAACAATTAAATATATAATTAAAAGAGTAAAATTATGATTTAAATTTTTAAGACTTGCTTTTTTTTAATCACTTTCAATTCTAAATAATAACAGATTGATTAAATTTAAAAGATATAGTAAAGAGTATTGTTTCGTGGCAACCGTCTTGAGACTGCATATACTATCAGGTTTTTCGGAGCATCAAATCAATTATATCTTTGGCATTGTTTAATTGATCTCCTAAAATCATAAATGCCTTCGGCAGGATAAAAACGACCTGTTTTCTAGATTATTACCTGAATGTCTTGAGCATTTACACCACAAGGACATGAGTGAAGAATTGCGGAAATTCTTAATACGCGTGAAGGCGCATAGAAATATAAAATAAATCTTATGTGTCGCACAATAGTAACACTTACGGAAGGCTGCTTCTAAATTATTTTTTCGTATATGAACCGCATGCAGTGTTTATGGAAGCGTTCTCTGAAGTAGGAATATTATCACCTGCATCTTTCAATTTACTTTGATTTTAATAAATATATGAAAATATCAAGTGCAATTACTAGTGTGTCGCTCAATACTAGTGACCACCGAGCTTGATTTTCATTTTCGGTTTAACGTTATTTTAATACTCTATCTAACTCTAAATAATTTATTATTTAAAGAACGTTTAGATTATAATCAATGTAAATGTTTACTATTATGAACTTTTGCAAGACTGTAGTAATTTAAAACATTTCTAATACCAATGTTGTAGAATAAGGTTTTCATGTCCTCCCTTTTTTTCTCTCCCCCCTTTTTAAAAAAAGATATGGAAATCAACTGTCAACTCAAAATATTCTGAGGTTTATTACGTATTCACATTAAGTTTTTTAGAGTTATAAAACTAAATGAATTGCGTGGAAAACTACAAATGTGTTAACAGCCGTGCAATTGCCTGAGGTCTTTAGAAATCATTAATCATTAATAATACTGTGGTGAAAAAAAAAACCTCGAAAGACCTTTTTGAATCACAATACTAAAAGCTTATTCTTAATAGCAAATATTAAGTGTTTGCTGATAAGAAGTATAATACAAATATTAAGTATATTTCAAATTCAGTGGAACGAAGAATGGAATCATTTTAAACTAAAATAGTCAGATTTTCCCGAAGCATGCGATTAGTAAGAAGAGTTTATTTAAAACAAAAAAAAAGATTAATTCATATACCAGATATAAATAGAAATATCAACGCCCACGGGCACTTTACTTCTTATGAAATCGACTAGCTCCAGAGAGGCGGTTTAGTTCAAGTGTCAGGTACATTTCATCTTCATTTGATATGAAAATCTCTAAATTTACAATGCACTGCATGTTTAAAGACTAAAACCACTCTCCATTAGATGATCAGAGAGAAAGAGAAATTCTGTTTTATCTGACCCGCTGAACATCCTTTTCTGCAATCGTACTAAATTATTACAGCCCTCAGAACCATATAAATTCAATTTTTCATCGAACTTCCAAGCAACTGGGTCCCATTTTGAATCCATTCCATGTGACAGTTGCAAAATATAGTTACGATATTTGGTGAGTCACAGAAGCTGTTTCATTTTCTAGTGAAGAATATTTTCACCAGCTTTTAAAATGTAGTGCAATGTAGGCTTAGAGACTTACATGCGTAGAGAAGATTGAACCTGCGTTACGTTTGCAATAGAGTCCCTTATTCGGTATTTTGTCGTAAAGTTAACACCATATAGTGAGCGGTACATTTGTAGTTTTTCATAATTAGAGACAATACAATGAAAAAATTGATTTAAAAAAACTCAGAATGCCACAAATCGACAGTTGATTCTGATATACTTCATAAAATTCTACTTCTACGTACTTAATATTTGCTACGCTGTACATTGAATTAAATTCATATTTCAGCATGGAAAACTATTCAATCAAATTTTAATAAAATAAGTCATGTCCCTTTCAAACGGTGCTTTACAGCTCAAACTAACTGATTGAAAGACAGGAAATTTGCATAACATGATTCAAAGGGTTTTATCTTTTCCAGTACAATATTTCAGACAAAAGAAATTAAAAGAACATAATAATTTTGCAAGTTTGTTTCAAAGTTTTGCGCTGAATGTTTTGAAGCTTCACAGAATTTATTTTGATTTCATTCTCAAGATTCAGACATTCCTGAACTGATGATTAATTTATTTCTTGAGATTCGAGGTTCCATTTCAGAAATTTACGAGAATCTTAAGTTTATAAAAATATTTTGTTTAAAAGGGATATGTTTATGCAAGGGAATGGAGCAGAGAAAAATTATGTAAAATGAACACTGAAAATAATAAGCTGCTTTATATTCTTTTAAATTTAAACTTTGAATTATACTAAAGGATTGGTAGCATTTGTTTTCCTGGTTGGTTTTATTCAAATGCGTTTTCAATACCTACAAAAGGGCTATTGATTTATCTGATACATTGATCTCAATTCTGCATATAAAATTCAGAAAAAGAAATTCTACTCGCTTTGCTTTGACATCGATTTTATGCAAAATAGAACATCTCCAAATTCTACACTCATACATAATATATTTCTCCTATAAGGCTTTTCGTTTAACTTTTCCTATATGTGCACTATCTTTTGGCTTGAAAACGAAACCTCATATTCATGATAAAACCCTGTTGTAGCAAAAATTCTGTAATTTCTACGGATATACAAACAGGTTGGTCTGTGAAATCCCATTCCATTCCACATTTTTCAACAATATCTTTTTCCTAGCTCTATTTGATATCGAGTAAATTCGATTGCATTCGGTTGCTCCCTACAGCAAAATTCTTTATTTAGAAATGAAAACATATTTAAAAGGGTCGTATCTGATGTTAATTCATTCTCTAGAACCCGGTTAAAATAATCATATCAAAGTAGTGCTGTAATTTATGTAAATACTTATTTTTATTTATTTGCGTTTTCATTTTTATGTAGTCTTTTATTGTGGTATATTTTTAATTACCCATTTGTTTACTCAGTGCATTTAATTATTGTGTATTTTGCAAAATATTTAATTTAATACCAATTTTTGTGTTTGTTTTATTTATTATTGTGCGGATTTTATAATTCCGAGTCGGATGACACTGGAGATTGTTATGCTATAGCTTCAGGAAAATCAAGGAAATTGGCTGAAAACCATTTATTTGATCCTGGAGATAAATTTTGTCACCAAGCTAATGACACTGTGTTATTTCTGCCAACATTTTAAAATTTTCCAGAAAACACGTATCTGAAAGTTTAGGGGCATTTAAGCGTAGATCATTTTTGCGCGTATGTCAAACTAAACCCTTTATTTTAATTTGGGTATTTCTCCTTGCTGTTCTAAAAATAGTAACTGTTTATAATAAATTTCTCTAAACTGCATTATTCTAAAATTAGTAGCCGACGTCATATTGCTTTTAAATAAAGCTGGTGACATAAATAGCTTTGCGAACTAAAACTCAATCAGCCAATATCAATTTTAGAGCTTTATTGATTAGTCAATAAAAATTATATCAAAATCGAAATTAATTCATTCTGAACCAATATTTCGCCTGAAATATATTGTACTTGCTTGTTGCTTCTCAGCTCTATCTGTGACCGCAAATGTTAAACTGAATAAAAAGGAGTAATATTTAAAATATACCTCGAGAGCCAAGTTTACTCTTCATTACACCATTTCGAACCTTACCAAATTATTACATTTACGCAATCGACCTTTCTAAATCATTAAGTCTATAATATGTTAATTTAATATGGCAACTGAATCAAATCTCATAGTCCAAGATAATCTGTTTTATCCAAATAAATATAAAATTAGGAGCTCTCCATTAATATGGCATCCGGTTACCGATATAAACCTTGGAAAACTATGTGCCTCTACTGGCATACATCGATGATTAAATATGAAAAGAAAAGTAGTCTCAATATAGATAATATATATGAATTTATGGTAATCAATTTATATGAAAAGATTTCTGTTTCCAAGTCGAGCTAATTGCCATTAAATAAACTATAATGCAGGCAATCAGCATCAATAAAGACTAACAGTATTCGCAGATTGCCTGTAGGCTCTTTTTGCCTTTCTGAATACGAAATATCAATCTCTAATAATGCAAAAAGTAATGAAAAACTATCAGTAATAATTCTCAACGTAGTGTTTCCATTAAATGAGTCAAAGGCAATTCCGGTAATGCAAGGAATGAATATGCGGACCATCTGAATAAAAACGCAAACCATCTTAATAAAAATGCAGCCCAGAGAATCACTGCAACATCAGTAGCAGTTGTCTACGATACTACTAATTAACAACAGGAATTTCGGACCACAATGGACATCAGTGTTATTAACATTTGTTATTCAATGTATTCTTTTTGTTACACCCGTAGCAACACCTTGGCCTAGATTTATTCTTCTTATCAAATGAACCTACACGTAAAATATCTTCGGAAAGCGGAGCACATTCACAGAAAGATAGTGGGACACAGTTCCCCAAGGCAGAAGATTCTATGAATTCTGCCTAACAATTGGGAAAGAAATAGAAGGTACTAACTTTTATTTAAACACTATATAACTGGTCGCAAACTATTTCCAACGTATTTTTTCGTAAAGAATCTATCAGATAATAAAATACATGCAATGCGAGAAAAGGGGCGAACCATGAGTTTAATGTCTTCAAATGCCTACAAACGAGGCGGTATCACAGCAAACTTTCCATGCTAGAGCTACCAACCTTCAAATCGCAAAGAAAATGACATCAGCCAAAGAATCATTAAAATACTGATGTTTCTCTTATACTTTGCAACCAAACCTGTGACAGCTATAGAATTTCAAACGGTGCACAATGGGGCGAGAGACCCTAAAACACGATGTTAATTCCCGGATACCTTAAATACAACTTTAACACAAACGAAACTATTTAAAATGATATTTTACAAATAAAATAAACAAACACATTTTTAAATATTGTTTTCAGTAAATGAAATTACTTTCCTTACGTTATTCCTGACTACTTTCTATAAATTATGTTAGAGATATATTTCGAAATCTTCATTACATTATTCATGCTCCTGCTTTGTTGATTATCTTATCAATAACGAAATCAAGGATATTATTTAAGATCCACGAATAAGGAATATTGCTTATAGCATAAAGCATACAATAGCACTTATATTCTGTCATAAAGTCTTAGCCGTATTAAAAGAATAACACGTTAATTAAGCGATTTCGGAATGCAATAACTAATATTCATATTATATTCATTATTTTTATTCATTTGAAATATATCTTCAAGATTTCCGAACAGCGATCAGGATTTGAAAAAAAAACATGTTTTGTGAGTTTTCCATCATTTAGATTGCTGAAATCCCATACATCTGACAACGATTAATAAATAAGGAATTTGAATTTTCTAACTAATTTTTCTAAGTAACTATTTTTTCTAACTATGTGTGCCTTTTTTGGTTCGTTCAATTTCTTTTTTATGATTTTCTCTCAACTGGCGTACTTTTATGAAACGTTTGTAGGATTAGCAAAGCAGACCTCAGAAACCTGTAACCTGGGTTTAACCTCATAAAAAATTTGCTCCTCCATGTAATATTAATAGTCTAAATGTTAAGTTTCGGCCCTTATTTTTTGACGCAACAAATATAGCATTCTTGAGCGGGTGAAATATCAGTGGGAGAATATTTTAAACCACATAGCATTTGAAAAATTAAATTATTACTGGCTGAAATTGATCTCCTATATATAAACGTCAAAGCGTCGTACAACTATTCGTTTGGGAATACCTTTTATAGAAACTGCGTTTTGATGAGCATCAAATCCCTGCTTTGTAACTAAGCACAATTTTTTTCAGTTCTTGTGTTGTTACACTTTCCAGCACAATACAAAAAAATGCAACAAAATAATTCAGAAACTCTTTAACTAAACCTCAACCGAGATCGAAGTTACTTTTTTTTATCAAAGTAGCAATTATCCTTTTGTAATTGCAGAATTTTACAGATATTGAGATAGCTCATTCTAATAATATTTATATTAGTGCCTAACTTAATATTTTCCTCAAAGCTAAGGTCAACTTTTTGACCAAGATCAACGTATAGTATCTTCACCTCGCATTATGCAAGACTGCTTTTTCTATTTTGCCAGCTCTGCGTTGAAGAGGCTGTGGTCATTTCTTCAAATAACTTTGAAGTCTTAATGTTCTCAAGTAAGTCTCCATTCAAATTAAATTAATTTCTCAAAAAGGATATATTTCTGTGTTTGTTTGTATCTCCCAGTATTTTAGTCATTTAATTTACTCACTACTGTCTTGAAAATCTAGTTATGCGTCAATTATAGTGTTTATGAAAATTAAAATCTTCAGCCAAATCATACGTTCTTCAAAACTTTACCTTTTAATCGTCTTACAGCTATACTTAAATTTAAAAATGCAAAAATTCGCAGTTTTCTCCTTTAGGTTGCATGTTAAAGAAAGCAGTTAGCTCTACAAAGTATTTCCTTAAAAAGAGAAAAACACAGAGACAAAAAAGAAAGAAAGAAAGGAAAGGGAAATAAAACAATTGCTTTTAAAGTTTACTTGAATAGAACATCTTAGAATACTGGGCAATTTTTTCATATCATTTTTATCTTGTTGTAGTTGGTTACTAAAACAAATAAGCATTAGAATAGAACATACTGTCAAATAATGGCCCATTTCAGGAACATCGCGATGTTTGACATAAAAAATTATTCCAGCCAAAATCTCAAAAAAAAAAATTATAATTTGCTGTGTATCTAGGATAAACAAAGATCGTTTTAACACAAAAATAAGTGCCTGACTAAACCAGAAGCTAAACTAGAAGTCCTTCCTTACTATTTAAAACCTTTTATTAAAACGTTTTATTACATTTTCACATTATTTACCATTTCACAAAATGGTAAATATGTAAGTTCCTGACTTTATAATTACCATGAGAAAGAATTAAATAAAATCAAAAGAACTAAAACGAGTTCAAAAGTTACCTTGCAAAAGCCTCGACTTGGAATTCCTACATATTGCAAAGAACGGCAGTGTCAGCCTAATGCATGAGAAATGCAGTCGAGTTATACTAGTATATCAAAATATATTTTTTAGATTCCATAATCGTTTATAT
This sequence comes from Stegodyphus mimosarum, assembly GCA_000611955.2. NCBI lineage: Eukaryota > Metazoa > Arthropoda > Arachnida > Araneae > Eresidae > Stegodyphus > Stegodyphus mimosarum. The sequence continues at coordinate 95,605 of KK112808.1, read as the reverse complement.
GAAAGTTTTCTTAACTTACAGTGCATTAATTTTGTAAGTAATACAACAGCAAATGCATTTCCTAAATTTCACATTTTCGTTAAAAATGCAGTTTTTTAACTATCGTTCCCTGTTATTGCAACAGCCATCTCCCACTATTCGCTCACGTATCACACATTATGTCAAATGTGTTCTTTGTTTTCACGAAAATACAGCTTTCTAATTTTATAAAAAACGAATTCTGAAAAACGTCAGCTGTTTGACTACAAATTCAAAGATACGCATTTTTTAAAAAAAATTAATAGCCGTGAACTTTTGCGTACTATAATTGTTTGTACAAGTAATTCAGATCCTAAGTAGTAATTAAAGATGCAAATTCTAACATCTCTTAAAGTTATCCAAACTACTTTGTGCTTAATAGGTATTACCATAGTATGCTAAATGTGTTTTGGCCCGTACCAAAATAATCGACATATTAACCAATGTAAATATCAGAATAATTCCTTCGAATGTAGGTTTAGCCCGTAATACCTCTTAAATCAATATCATAAGTATGTGACCAATCACTCGTTTGCTAATATAAACCAAATGAAAGCAATTATAACTCACAATAAATTTGCTGTAAATTTTAAAAGTATGGGACTTTAACGAAAGTTTCCCGCCACCGCAAATATCGTCTGCGCAAACAGTTTGCGTTGGCGTGTTTAATCATATTTTGTCAAAATGTTTTTGGCGTTTGACAGAAAGGGACTTAGTTTAGAAGACTGTGTTGTGAAATTTGTAAAAAAGGATCGTTATCATTAAGCACAATGTGCCTGAAATGGAACTATCACGCTACCAGATTAGAACCATCATTTACTTCCAGTTCTGTTTCAAAACGTCAGCTACAGAATGTCACCAAATCATGTGTACAGCTTTAAGCACTAATGCTGTATCATATGACACTGCGAAGGTTTGGTATCGAAAGCTCAAAAACAAGGACTAGGCCATTCATTCAACAAGCACAGCGCTCTGGCCGGACTTCTGATGTTGATGAGGTTCGCTTGCGAGAACTTACGGAAGAAGATCAGTATGCAACCACTCGATAGCTTGCTAAAGAGTTAGACATTAGTACCGTGTCCATTAGTCGCGCTATGCAATTGCACGATCTTGACATACAAGTTCAATCACTGGGTGCCACATGAGCTGACTCGAGCACATAGGGACAGACGTGTTCGGGCCTGCTCTAGCCAATGCAAGGATAAAATTCTGGACCGGATTATCCTTTGTGATGAAAAGTGGATTTACTTCAACGACACAGGCTGAAAAGGGAGTTGGTCTGCATCCGGTGAGCCCACCAGCATCGTCGCAAAGCGCAAATTAAGTAACAAAAAGATCATGATTTGAATCTAGTAGGATTGCCATGGTATTACCCCAAAAGAGTATCTGGCAAAAGGTGAAACCCTCGACAGTAAGGTGTACAGAGAGATGCTAGTCCATGTTGACGCTGCTATCAAGGAAAAATGTCAAATTGAGTTCTGCCACAAATAGGTAATGTTCCATCAAGGCAATGCAATACCACGTGTATCTGCATTCACCGACTGGACTCTGTGCGGACTCGAATAGTATCTTTTGCCTCACCCACCATATATGGACTAGCATGGACTAGCATCTCATTCAACATATGAAAAATACCCTCAAAATTTACCCAAATATATACAAATTCTATCTGGAGACACAGACAAGCAAATGTATTTGTTGCTGAGCTCCTAAGGAAAACTCTACGCACAATGATGATACAAATATACCAGCAATTTCAGTCTCCTAAGAAAACTACTAAGAAATTTAAGAAATTGTCTGTAGCTCCATCAGTGGAATTACCATCCAGCAGTCACTAAAGAACTCTTATCAACTATGCCGCTAAGAAAACTATGGAAAACTCTGATAATAAAGCCGACCATACTGCAGAACCAAGGAATACTGTAGTGAGACCTCATAATATAATCAAACCATACTTAGCGAGCATGAAAGATTCTAACAACACTAAATTTCTTGGACAACCGGTAAAAAGAAACAACATAATCTCCTCTGCCTCATATGAAGGTAAAAATAATTATGGAGCTATTGAAGGATTAAAGTACTGAATTGTAGTTTTCTCATTTGTCTACTCAACAGTCTCATTTGTCTACTCAACAGTCTCATTTGTCTGTCAAGTCCTCATATGGCATTCAAAATATTCTTGACTATGAATTCAATTCATAAAGAAATCTCAACGGCAATCATCTCTGAATTATATAATAGCGTAGCAAAATGCTTACTCGAGAATATGATTTGAATAATAGGAAACAACTAGCTCACCAGCAAGAGCAAAAATGTGGAGCATACCCATAAGGCACAGTGCGCAGTTAGCTGATTGGTTAAAAGAAATAAGAGTGGAACATTTCAAACGAGATATATTTGGAGATGGCAATTATTTTAGTCATTTTTCGGTTTAGTTTCTTGATTCATCTTAATTCAATTTTGCAATTCTTTTTCATGTTTAGCCTTTATATTATAATTTCCTTTCGTTCGTTTAATTCTCCCGTTCTTATCTTACTTAACCCATATTTTACACAGCTATATCATATTAATTTACTTGTCATATTATTTTCTTCCTGTAAATACACACCTCTTTCACATTCTTCTTCTTAGTTATATGTAGTCTTATGTATTTTGCCGATTAATGGCGCCCATGCTCATTTCAGCTCAAGTGCCTTGCCTCTCTCTCTCTCTCCAGATGGCACGCCTCACTTCTCTTCCATCTCGATAGCACGCCTCGTTTCTCTCCATCAGACACCAGCACAGATTCCCAAAAAGAGGAAGCTATGACTACAACAGACATACATTTCTCCCCGCCGTTGGAAAAACCAGAAAAATGATACAAGTGTCATTAAATAAAAAACTGGAATTTTTTTTGAAGAATCTCTTATGAGAATGGAATAAAACATTAATTTTTCAACTTAACCCCCCTCAAATTCCATGCACTTATGCCAGAGCTGAATAAGCTTCTCAATTCCCTGTACAAAGAATTCTTGGGGGCGTGTGCGTAACCAGTTATGCATTACTGCCTGGACTTCATCATCATCAGTGAACCTTAAGCCATTAGGAGCTTCTTTCAGTGAGTTAAAAAATGTGATAATCTGAGGTGCCAGACCTGGGGAATACGGGGGTGGAACAAACAGACGAACTTCGGGTTTTTGATGGCATCTAAAGTGACTATAGCAGTGTGTGGCTTCGCGTTGTCATGCAGTAACAGGACGCCACTGGACACCAGTCCACGTTGCTCAGAATTTCTGGTTTCGGATTTTCACACATAAGGTATGCGTACATCGTAAGGTTTACATTTTGACCTATCGGCGGGTAATATTCAAGAAGTGCTCCCTTACTATCTCAAAACAAAGTCAGCATGACCATACAGGCACTTCTTTGAGTTCGCACCTACTTGGGTTTTGGAGATGAAGAATGTCGCCACTCCACTGAAGCCTCTTTCGTTCAAGTTCGTAAAAATGCACCAACTTTCATCTCGCGTTACAGTACGGTGAAGAAATGCCTCCCCTTCAGCCTTATACTGTTCCCAAAAGCCCCCTGCACACATCTATGCGTCTTTTTTTTCTTTCTTATGCCAAATGTTTTGGAACCCTCCTCGCACACACTTTCTCGAACGTCATGGACCATATGGTAGGCTGATTTGACACTTACTGTTCATCTTTGCTATCGTAATACGTCTGTTTTCACCATAATATCACTCACCGCAATACGCTTCTTTTCTGGTATAAACTTATCATCTCGCGCCATGTTTTTCTCCGTGACCGCACAGACAGAACGTCCTCGACGTGGCGGATCTTCGACACTTGTAACAACCCGTTTGAACTTATCTGTCCACTTGTACACTTGTGTTCGACTCGAACAATTTTCGCCATATTGCACTGCCATCCGACGGTGAATTTCGATTTGTTTCAACCCTTCAGCTTGTAATGTTCCTCAGCACCCCGTCTATGTTAAAATGTCGCGGAACCTACCGAACTACGCAGCGAATTATCGCTGAGTTCAAGTATTTACGACAAAGTCTCGAGAAGGGTTAAAATACCCTATTATTCTCTCAAAGAAATAATAACAGATGGCCCTTTCTTGGGCTTGCAGAAAAGCCTCCACTCGTGCTTTTAACTCAAGATAAGAAAATAAGAAACTAATCTAATTCTAAACTAAAGAGACTAAGTCGAAGCTAGCCACAACTACCTTATGTAGTTGGCCCTTGATTTAACCTAGTCGGTGACTATCAACAAGCATGTACAGTACGGCCGAACGTAGTAAATTCAAGAACGAAGTAGCCAGGAGACAAGCAAGCGCCGTTAAGGACTCCTAAGCACTCTCTCTCTCGAAGTAGGTTGAACTTCTCTTTAATACTCCTTCTAACTCATTTGCATAAAACACGATACCAAAAGCTCATATTGGTAGGGAATAGTAGATGGGAAGCGAGAACAGACAATAAAGCATGTTTAAACTTAAAATAACTTTCAAAAATTAAAGTAACCTCTACAAGCTAACAGAAGTCTAATAACATTCCTCTGCTCCGCATTTGTACAAACCTGCAAGGGTACCTACATCTTATTTCACAGATTCCCAGCATCCCGTTCGCAAGGCATGTCCATCTGAAAATAATTCTACGACACCACCAAAAGATAACAAAGAAGCACAAACTTTGTTGAAGCTGTGTACTTTTATACAATTTTTCCAAGTGTTTATTGAATGGACAAATATTATCTTATTAAATTTGTGTACTAAATATCATGAACGCGCTTGTATGTACATACACTGCGCAAAAATAAAAGGGGAAGTTCTATATCTGCCGGACTGTTTGACAAATTCAAGTTTCGTTTTTCATGTCTCGAAAGCGCGACTTAGGATATGTATTAGACATATATAACATTGCTCTAATATAGGTATTTTGACACAAAATCGGACTTTTTCTGAAATGACATGCAAATTGTTTTCCATATTTTGAGTCAACTCAAATTATGCCAAAATGCCAAGTTTTGCAAAAATCGCTTGAGTAATTTCTAAAAAATTAGTTCTCAAAAGTTTGGCTCCTCTACGTTAATTGAATTAGTATACAGGGTGTTTCAGAGATCATGACACAAACTTGGGTGTTGGAGCGTATTAAAACATGCATTTTTTTGTGACATTTATTGTGAATACTGTATTGCTGCAAAGAAGCACTTTGCGTTGATTTTGTACATAAACACATTCTCCTTCTTTTTTTTGCGTTCCTGCCTTAACCCGTCACTTTAGACCCTACATTCTTATAAAAAAAATGCATGTTTTAGTACGCTCCACCACCCCTCCAAGTTTGTCCCATGATCTCTAAAACACCCTGTATATTTATTAATATTTCTTTTTTTATTAAACTTACTTGATTTCTTTTTTCAGAATTCAAGAGTTAGACATAATCTAAATATAATTCGCACATTTTTATGCTTTATTTTTAAAATTTGTATTTTCAAATATTTTTTATAAATTTTTCGAAAAATATTTTTGCATTATAAACTAAACAATTTTAACATCGCCTTAAAGTAGATGTATTGCTAAGTACACCTGCAAAAATTTATAGCTTTTGTTCCTAATTTCCTCAGATATACGTGAATTTACATTTTGGCGCGTTTTGCAATTTGGCATATTTAATATAAGCGATAATAACGAAAATGTGGTTTAAGCACTTAAAATTTATTTGGAAGAATGAACGATGGATCTTTTTCCACCTCGTGGAATCAAAGAAAAAAAGAGGAAAGTAAGTAGGTTACTCTAAATTAAGAATTCCGCCAAGTGAATCATTCTTGGCGCAAACTGAAAAAAAAATGCACCAAGGTAAATTTTAAAATTTCTCCATAAATTTCTGATAAAAAGTTACAAAATTAATATCTCAGGCAGAATTTGAGTCGTAGAATCGTAATATGGAAAAAAATGATATGTTGTTTCAGAAAAATTCCGATTTTGTGTCGAAATAAGGGCAATAATGGACATGTGGAAGCTCTAATTTGAATTTGAAATTTGTTTTATTATCGATTTCATATTTTGTAACATTTCAACGAATTTTTGATTAACAAATTAAACGATTTCAAAGCAAGCAATATCAACACTGTACGGAAAAAAAGAAAAATTCCAGCGCACGAGATTCTGTATCAAAAATTCTAAACATATGCGCATTTTAAAATTATTTTGCGATATTGCTGTTGAACTGAATTTTGAATACCTAGAACTACGATATTTAATAAATAACGCACAACACGTTAAAAAATTGCCCTTTGGACATAATTTAAAATCTGAAACCTTTCAATTCCCCCCCCGCAGTGTATATGTATGCACAACTAATTGCTTTCCTTTCTCGTTTCATTAATTAAAAAATTTTTAATGTAAATTTTTCGTATTTGAATTTTTGTCCTTTTATTGGAACTTTAAATACGTAATTGCACTTTCTGTCTGCTATTAAGCATTCTGCTTACTATTAGTAATATTATTATTAGGCCTTATTTAAGAAAATACACCGAAAAAAATAAAGGTATTGAAAATTTTGCAATTTACTATGTTTTTTGTGAGATCGATGTGTTTCTTTGTGGATACAAATCACCATTTGCTTTGATTACTCTAATTGACTTAGTAGCTCAGACAAACTCAGATACAAAATCTTCCTGTGTAGGCGAAATGCTATCAGGAGACATTTAGACGGGGACTCCTCGTTTAGAGGAAGCTTTCTGAAATAAATGTGAATTTTGGTGAATTTAGAAGTGCAATATTCTTGTAAAGAAAATTTTTCAATTAAGTTATTACATCTATAGATGTTCTGCGCTTTATCATTCAAGTTCAAAAATATGTTTCACCATATGATTTTCATTCATAATACACAATTTTCCAAGTTAAACATTTAATATACGCAAAATTTTTATAATATGGCTTCGAATTTTCATGAAATAGATAACTGGAAATCCCGATTCATCTTAAATAGGTGTACCATTAAAAAAAAGAAGAAGTTTTAATAATTTGTAGAGACATTAAATAATTATTTTGAAACAGTAGAACGTGAAAAATGAGCAATGCCCTCGCCGTGACTCGAACCTAGACCTCTCGAATACGTGCGACTGCGCTAAACGTTACACCACGAAGGCCTGCTGGAAGCAGGAAGAAAATACCATATATACTTCCTTTTTTAAAGAGCGACTGTGAATTAGGGGACCCAATCGCCAAATCCTAGTGGTGAAGAAACATCATCCACCAATGCTTTCTTAGTTCGGGCGCCACTGTAAAGTCATTAGGTTGTTTTAAAGCAGGAAACATGAGAAATGAGCAATGCCTTCACCGGGACTCGAACCTGGACCTCTCGAATACGCACCGAGTATGCTAACCGTTACACCACGAAGGCATGCAGGAAGAAAATACCTTATATGCTTCCTTTTTTAAAGAGCGATTGTGGATTAGGGGACGCAGTCGCCAAATTTTGGTGGTGAAAAATCATCATCCACCAGCTTTTAGATCGGGTGCCACTGTTAGTTTTTTTTTTTTTTTTAGAAGACGCAGAAAAATGTGCAATGCCCTCGCCAGGACTCGAACCTGGACCTCTCGAATAGGCGTCAACTATGCTAACCGTTATGCCACGAAGGCACGCTGGAAGGATGGAGAAAATACCTTATATACTCCTCCATTTAAAGGGCGATGGGAGATTAGGGGCCCCAATCGCCAAATCTTGGTGATGAAGAATCATCCTCCACCCCCTTTTTTTAGTTCAAGCGCCATTGTAGAGTCATTAGGTTATTTTGAAGAAGGAGACATGAAAATGAGCAATGCCCTAGCCGGGGCTCGAACCTGGACCTCTCGAATATTCGCCGAGTGTGGTAACCGTTACACCACTAAGGTATGCAGGAAGAACTACCTTATAAATTCATACACATCTTTTTTCATTTTCCATTAGTTTACTAATTCGTTCTTAATTCGCGATCTCTTTTCATTTCCACACAGTTGATAAAATAATTTCTTGAAACGAAAAAGTAAAAAAAAGGAAGGCATAATATGCTTTTACGCCATATATTTACCACATGAACCAAAGAAAGAAATGGATAGTTTCTAATTTGTATGAAATTTCGAACGTTTGAACTTGAGGATTCTGAATGCAGAAGTTTCAAGATTTAATCTGATCATAGCATATAGCTGATTTTTTCACACTTCTCGCTTCAGAAATTCTATGTAGCTCTGCAGCCACTCTTGTCTAAAAATGTGGTGAGCGATAGATAATTGATAATTCATCATCTGAGTCTGACTGACTGAGTCTCGTTACACTTAATCCAGTCGGCCTTTAAGAGTGGGGCAATGTAGGGAGGCTTCGAAGGACCTGTTAACTGTACAGTGTAAGGTAAAAAAAGATATTTTTCCTGTCATTACTCAGCATGCTTCAGGGAGTAAGATTAAGATAATCAGTCAAATTTTGCGAAATTTTCTTTTTTTTTTTAATTATCCTTAGGAAAAAAATTTAAAACTCTCGTATTTCCCAAAATTTTCCTTTCTTTTTTCTTTCCTCTTCTCTCTATATGTAAATGATCAAATCTTTCTTACAAGATGAAATTTCTTAATGTTGCATTCTTTTTAAAGACAGCTTTAGAAATATTACCGTATAAGGTATTTCTCCCGCCTTCTTCGTATGCTCTCGTGGTGAAGTGGTCAGCACGCTCGACGTGTACTCGAGAGGTCCTTGGTTGGAGTCCCGAAGAAAGCATTGTCCACTTTTCATCTTTCCTGCTTTCAAAAAATACCAAATGTCTCTACACTGCCGCCCGAACTAAAAAAGTGGTGGATGATGATTCTCCACCACCTGGATTTGACGATTGGCTCCCCCAAAACCCCCGTCGCCCTTTAAAAGGGGGAATATATAAGGTATTTCTCCCGCTTTCTTCGCATGCCTTCGTGGTGTAGTGGTCAGCAAGCTAGATGCGTAACCGAGAGGTCTGTGGTTCGATTCCTGGGAAAAGCGTTGCTCATTTTTCATGTTTCTAAATAACCTAATGTTTCTGCAACCGTAAAAAGAAAAATTTAAAGAAACTGGGTTGTATTTCAAAACTTCTTTACAACAGTATTAATCAAGTGTGTATTTACAAATAAACAGTTCAGATTTTATTATGAGCTTTCGAACTTTTTATTGTCATTATTATCGACCATTAGTTAAATTGCATGCTGTCGTCAGAAATGTTTCAATGGATCTCGTAATCACATACTACAAAAGGCAGCCATTTTTCTATTATTTTCAGAAAAATCGTCTTTGTTATGAAAAATTTTATTTCTTTAAAACATTTGATTATAACATTTTAATTTTCTACCTTGCCGATAATTAATTTCTGTAATACTTTTAATACAATAATTTTAATATTTCATATGAGTATGTAAAAAATTTTCAATATTTAAAATTGCAGACAATTCTACATTGAAAAAGATTTTACTTCATCTTACATCAATACCTTTTTACATGACGCTTGCTACAAATATTTTACTCGGAAAATCATTCAGAATCATAATCATAATATCAGAACAGAATCATAATATTCCATATATTTCCATCATTTTGCATCATTTTCAATTACCTGGGTTTCAATGGAATTTCGAATTATGTTAAACAAGGAACGTTTCCTTCAGAAAAGGCTTAATGTGTCATCTTCTGTTTCATAAAATGTTAAAGTTATTTCAGCTACTCTAATCAATGTAGAAAAAATTATTTGAATTTTTCATAATATTTATCAATTTTAAGGATTTAATGAATTTATCAGAAAGAAAAAATTGCAATGTAATATGGCAAAGACAGTAAATTGTTAAAAGTTAGGATGGGGATTTTCACTAATGAGAGAGAGAGAGAAAGAAGCGTATAGAATATAATACTTAAATCTTAAAATATTAACTCTGTTTTCATGAAAATAATCAGCAGACTTTTAGTGGCATCTTAATCTTCTAGAGAAGCAACACCGAACGCAGAAAAAGGTATTCGTAAATCGTTCGTATTTCGTCGGTATTCGTATTTCGTTTTTCATTGGCTCTTCAGCCTAATAATATACACAGCTGTGTTATAGCAGAAACATTCTCTTCTACTTTCAAAATTAAAAGAACCGTAAGTTAGATTAAAATTAAATATTAAAATATTTACAAAAAAATGATCTAGCTAAGCTAAAGCCAAATTCAAGAAAATTCAGAAGCTGGAAGAAAATAGGATCAACGCCCGCCAAAAATTATCTCTTAAATCTGCCAAAAATATCTTATCTTATATATCTATATCTGCCATAAAAATATCTATAACTATATATATATGAATAAATAAATATCTTAGACCTGCAAAAATTATCTCTCAAGATTTCTGTACTTATAGGTATAAACCAATTTTCAACTTAATGGAAGCCGACGAGTCGACGATGAAAGTGATAGCAAAGGCAAAATAATAAGAAGATAACTGGTTAATAAACATAAAATCTTACTAATGTACACTGCGCAAAAAAAAAATTCTGAAGAGTTTCAGATTTTAAATTACGTCCAAAGGGGCGTTTTTTTTTAACATTTTGTGTGTTACCTCTATTTATTAAATATCATGATCTTCGCACTTAAACCATAAAACTCAGTTCAACAGCAATATCGCAAAATAATTTTAAAATGAGCATATCTTTAGAATTTCCGAATCACAGTCTCGCACGTTGAAGATAATTTTTTTTCTCGTACAGTGTTGTCATTGCTCGCTTTGAAATCCTTGAGTTAATCAAAAATTCGTTAAAGTTTTATAAATTACGAAATAGACAATAAAACAAATTCCAAATTTGGGCTTCCAGATGCCCATATTCGCAGTATGATTACGTCATTCAAAATTGGATGGCTCTAGGTACCATTGTTTTATCACATTTCGAGAAACATATATACATTTATGCAGATTCTTCATTATTTAATTTCTTCAAATGTAAAGTAGGGCAATAATATTTGGTGGCGACAATTTGAAAAGTGAAACGGACATTCAGAGTGATTTGACGCAAAATCGCAAAACGAAAATAATAGTCCGTCAGAGACAAAGCCCCTTTGGACTAAAAATGGGACAGTTCCATATCTCCCGTTCTGCTGGGCCGATTCACGAAATTAAAATTGAGCTTTCTATGGCTCGCAAGCATGACTTAGGATATACAGAGTGTTTATAAAGTCCCGGACCCATTTTGAATTTTAATAACTCATAAAATAATGAAGATATAAACAAACTAATAACTTATATATTTTCCTTTTCAGGTTTGAATATCTTTCTTTACTTTTGTAAATATCGTCTGCGCGTGTGGTTAATTTCAGATAATTTCATTTTCCAGTCTAAATATCTGTACTTTTCTAAATATCGTCTGCTTATTAATTGCATTTTTCTCTCTTTTGTTTTTGGCAATTATTGCCTATTATTATAGGCCTAGGAGGATGGTCTTTGCAACAGATATGCTAAGGAGGATCGAAGATAATGCTGAATTTCTGAAGCGCATAATGTTCTCCAAAGAAGCATCCTTTCAACCTTCTGGCATTGTTAATCGCCATAATGTGCGCATATACGGGGATCTGAAAACCCCCATGAATACCGTGAGGCACAAAGGGATTCCCCAAAGGTTAATGTGTGGTGTGCACTAATGCACGACCGAATCATTGGGCCTTTCTTTTTTACAGAAAAGACGGTCTCATCAGTCATATACTTAGACACGTTGGAAAACTTCGTATTTCCACAATTAGAAGAGCTTCAGCCACATGTCTTTTTACAACAAGATGGTGCACCACCTCATTGGGGTACCATCGTTCGTAGTTCTTTGAATGACCATTTTACAGGAAGATGGATCGGGCGAGGACGTCCAATTCCTTGGCCACTCAGATCACCTGATATAACGCCGCTGGACTTTTTCCTTTGGGGATTTGTAAAGAACAACGTTTACAGGAGGAGAGTGTCGAACATTGATGACCTAAAAGCCATAATTACAACCGCAATAGCCTCTGTGAATGCCGGCAGGCTTCCCGGTACCTGGTGTCAAATTGAATATCGACTTGATATTCTCCGTGCGACGAAGGGGGCACACGTGGAAGTTCATTGACAAGGGTCATGAAACTTTTTGAGTCTATCTAACCATTTATGTAATTAATTTTAATCTATCTTTATTATTTTATGAGTTATTAAACATCAAAATGGGTCCGGGAGTTTATAAACACCCTGTATATATTGGATTTATATATAGCGTTGTTCTAATATAGGCATTTCGAAACAAAATCGACTTTTTCGAAATGACATGCCAATTGTTTTCCATATTTCGATTCTACGACTCGAATTATGGCTAAATATAAAATTTATGTTAAATTTTGTAAAATGTCGTGCGAAATTTACGGAGAAATTTATATTGGCATATATTTTTCAATTTGCGTCAAGAATAATTCACTTAGCCAACTTTTTAATTTATAACAACCCATTTTCTTTTCCCTTTCACTGTGCACGAGCGAGTACAAAAAGACGCATCCTTCATTTTCTCAGCTGATTTTAACAAAGTGCGTAAACCACATTGCGTTATTATGCTCATAACAAATATGTCAAATTTCAAAATGCACCACTATATAAATTCACGTATATCTTAAGAAATTTTGAATAAAAGACTCTAATTTTTCGCAAGTATGCTTAGAAATACATCTTCTTTGAGATGATATTAAAACTTTTACAGGTTATAATACAAACATTTTTCGAAAAGTTTATAAAAATATTTAAAAATGCAAATTTTAGAAATAAATCATAAAAATGTGCGAATTATATTTGGATTAAGATTGAATTTCGAATTCTGGAAGAAGGAATCAAGTAAGTTTAATAAAAAAAGATATATTAATAAATATATATTAAATTCAATTAACATTGAGGAGCTAAAATTTCGAGCTTTTTCTTATGAATCTGTGACAGGCATGAAAGTACAATGAAAATTATCTTACCATGAGAGTGATATGTGTATCCATAGGCTCGCAACACGTCCACACCGACCAAACGTTCAGTACTCCATCTGGAAATAAAAAAGAAAAAAAAATTAGAATTGCCGTCGGATTTTTCACGCTTCAGTACAACGCTTAGGCTACCGTAACGCTTGAGCATACCTATAACAAGGGAACTTACTGTGCAACGATGGGAATAGTTTTCAATTAATTTTTAACAGGCAGTAAAGCGCAGTTTTTAAGCCGCAAGCTAGCTTTGCCTGATGATTTTCACCTCCAGTGGCAACTACACGTTCCCATAGAATGGTTTATTGCAGACATAAGCTTCAATTAAATACTTTGTCACTAAAATTCTTTGCTTTGTTTAGAATTTTAGTGTTCGTATTTTGTTTTCTATATAGATAATTAAATATTATAAAGTACTGGCGCATTCCACGGACCACCTGCATGGTTAGGGAGTATATTTTTCTTTAATAATTTCATTCCACGCAAAATTCAAAAGCCTACTGAGTACAATTTCTTCACGCAGGAGAATAGGCGAAAGAGAGAGAGACTACGCAGTTATTAGCCATTTATACAAGATAAGGGCACAAAGTACAGCTAATCTGTGATTGGTTAATTTTGGGTTTTGGTTCCATCTCTTTCAAGCAGCGTTACGTAATTTCAAATTATCTCTAATTTGGGACAAAGAATGAACTTAGGGGGAGAGCACCAAATATGGAATGTTAATTTTGAGATCGTCAATTATTTTTTAAAGCAGGTATCATATTTTGTTATATCATACATATGTATATATTCTTTCTTAAACCAAATTACTCATTTTCGAATCCAAATCCTTAGAACATTCTTCTGAAGTTGCCATTCTGGGAAAGCACAGCTCTGTTTCCTTTATTTGGAAATCGCAATTTTTATTTTGTTTTGTCATCTGCTAAAATCAGAATCCACTTTAATTTTACCATTCACAGAATTGTACAGTTAATTTGTACAGCTTTGAATTAAAGCAAGTTCTTTTTAATTTCTTTTTCTTTTTGAGCTTTATGTATATTTTTGCCATGTGATTTTTGTTTATTGCACAAAACAAAGGAAATATTGTAATCGCAAGAAATTTCAGGTATCATATTTTAACAAAAATATACATTTTGATCGCTCTCTAATCCATTTGACACATGTTTTGTGTGACATCTGTACGTATGGACAGAATAAAGGACTCTTTTTTCCCAGACGGATTGTAAAATGAATTTAAAACGGATTCAGACGAGATTTGTTTTCATGACGTATACATATGTATCTTGCCTAACTCAAAAACGGGTAGCCGTAGAAAGTTGAAATTTTTGTATATGCGACTGTTATAACATGTAGTCGCGCATCTCCCCTTTTTGTTGCAATCCGCCGCACCAAGTGCATATAAATATATATTACACGGCTCAATGATTTCTTTTTTTATTCTTATATATTGGTAAACTGTGCGTTTTTTTTATTTTAAAAGTGATTGAATTATGTTCCGATTAAGGTTTTTATCCCTTTAGCTAATCTGCATGCAATTGTTGCAGAATTATCAACAATTTAAAAGTTTAAGTGGAGTTAAGGCCAACATTTCTTTACATTTAAATATCTTAGTAGAACACTGAATTAAGTCAGCTGGTCCATTAATGCCAGTGTCTTTTTGCGCAGTGTGACCAAAAGTTAACTTTCAATTTTGTGCACTGAAGATTTTGTCTTCATGCACGCTGGCCGAATTGTTTATTTTTACGTAAGAACTCTCATTTTAATTGTAAAATTTTATTTAAATATTTTTACTCGTATTTTTTTTTTTTTTTTTTTTTTTTTTGTACTTTACACTTTTAATGAAGATTGAGTTTTTATGTATTTTTGCTTTGCCGCGAAGTGAGACCTGAATTGATTAAACCAGAAATATATCTCTAATGAAATTCGAGGAAATAAGTTTAAATAAATTGCAGATAAAATTGCGTATAATTTAATAGGCTGTACAAGGAAATCATGTGTGTCCACATCAAATATTTTTAAACTATAGTATCTAATTTTAAAAAAAAATACAACCTTTCCTTGTTATCAGCAACGTTTTTAAGTTCATATGCATATTATAATAAATCAGATAATTTTACACTTTATAACATATTTTATGTTTTTAAACTGATGAAGATTTAGAGACCTGACTGATAAGAAATTTGCCAACTATTACAAAAATTGTGAAAACATTTATTAGCATAATAAAAGTAAAGATAAGTAATCAAAATGAGTCTAAGCAGATGTCGGACACAGGAAAAAATATGCTAAATGGTGTAAAATATCATAAAAATTAAATTTGCAAAATTTTATTATTGAAATATAATATTAATATTTATTATATTAATGCATTAAATTAAAAATTAACATATTAATAAATATTTTAATAACAAATACAAGGTGTTTATAAAGTCCCGGACCCATTTTGATGTTTAATAACTCATAAAATAATGAAGATATAAACAAACTTATGAGCATTTATTGATGGAATAACTTATATATTTTCCTTTTCAGGTTTGAATATCTTTACTTCTGTAAATATCGTCTGCGCGTGTGGTTAATTTCAGATAATTTCATTTTCAAGTCTAACTATCTGTACTTTTCTAAATATCGTATGCTTATTAATTGCATTTTCCTCGCTTTTGTTTTTGGTATTTGAAAACCCCCATGAATACCGTGAGGCACAAAGGGATTCCCCAAAGGTTAATGTGTTGTGTGGACTAATGCAGGACCGAGTTATTGGGCCTTTCTTTTTTACAGAAAAGACGGTCTCATCAGTCGTATACTTAGACATGTGGAAAAACTTCGTATTTCCACAACTAGAAGAGCTACAACCACATGTCTTTCTGTAACAAGATGGTGCACCACCTCATTGGGGTACCATCGTTCGGAGTTCTTTGAATGACCATTTTACAGGAAGATGGATTGAGCAAGGAGCTCCAATTCCTTGGCCATCCAGATCACTTGATATAACGCCGCTGTACTTTTTCCTTTGGGGATTTGTAAAGGACAACGTTTACAGGACGACAGTGTCGAACATTGATGACCTAAAAGCCAGAATTACAACCGCAATAGCCTCTGTGGATGCCGGCATACTTGGCGTTACCTGGAGTGAAATTGAATATCGACTTGATATTCTCCGTGCGACGAAGGGGGCACACGTGGAAGTTCATTGATAAGGGTCATGAAACTTTTTGTCTATCTAACCATTTATGTTATTAATTTTAATCTATCTTTATTATTTTATGAGTTATTAAACATCAAAATGAATCCGGGAGTTTATAAACACCCTGTATATCTTACTGGATTTCTAATTAAAAATCTTACGCTCCTATAAAAAACGAAAAGGCGCGCTCGTGTAACCTTTTTCTAGGCCAAGGGTTAATCTTTGCAAAAAAAGCTCGGCGATATAAATTTATAGTACTGGTTGCCTGAATCAATTCCGTGAAAAAATGTCTAATTAAAAAATATCACTATTTTTCTAACGAAGCAACGTTATTCTTCAATAAAAAACAGTTTATGAAACTGACAGGTATGGATAATTTAAACTTCGTTTTATCAGAAATTTGGCTTAGAAATGCTGTATCTCTTACCTTTTCCAGAAATAAGATTTTTTTTTCGGGGGGCAGGGCGGAATCCTAAGCAGAAGAGGTACTGTTAAGAAAGTAAAAGTTTTTCAGAAGGCAATTAAAAATCTATTATTATGATAAGTCATTCATACATCATAAAGTGTAGTACCCATATAAAGTACAAAAAGTACCCGCAGTTGTGTGTAAAAATATTATTGAAATCATAGTCAAAAAGCTAAATAGTTCATCGAATCATCCAAAGAAATTTTAAAAACAGTTTGGCTTCCTAATGAAATAAATATTTTTTTTATTTCTTTAGCTGTAAGCATCGAGGAGAAGATACTTTTCGAGCACTATATGTAAATATATATTACAGGCCATAAAACTGGTACACCAGAAAGGCGGCATGTCACACACGTGAAATCTGCATAACAGAGGGAACATGATGTGATGTGCAAATGATTGGTTTTTAGAGCATTCATGCAAAGCAGGCAGCAATAGCGACATTTATAACGTGTAGAAAACCAAAGATTTGACAGCAGTTTTCTCATACTCAGTTTGCATTTGAATGTTATTTTCGGAGAAGAAATTTGTTGCACTGCCTCATGTAAGAAAAAGAAATGCCTATCAGCAAGTAACTGCAAAACTGCTGCTCGCATGAGTTGAGATCTAACAACTGTCCGCAGAATATGGAATCGATGAGTTCAGGATAGTCATACGGAACGTTGTGCAGAATTTACCGGCTTCCCATCAAAAACAGCTAAGAAGACAGGTATGTTATCTGCATGGTCACAAAGGATCGTACGACCATGTCAGGAAGTCGAGAAATGGAGTCGTTGTTAGACAACAAATTTCTGATCGAACAGTTCACTGACACTGGCAGCAATATGGACTGTCAGCACGGCGACCATGGCTTCAGCTATCCTTGATGCTGCGTCACAGACAGGAGCACTTTCAAGTATATTATCAACGATGAACCTGGGCGCAGAACTGGGGTCACGTCATCTTTACAGACAAATCCCGGTTCTTTACACAGCACCATGGTGGCCACACTGTGTTTGGCAGCATCTCGAAGAACGCACATTGTCAGCTTGCATTGGATATCGTCATACGGACCCATCAACTGGAGTAATGTTATTACCACTGGATACACGTCTCAATCATATGTTGTTAGCATTCCTGGAACAGCAACCGTTTCATTCATGACGTGTAAAGGCCTCTGGCTCTGCACTGTCTTCGACACTTCCTAACGCTTGTTTCAGCAGAAAAATGCAAAACCGCATGCTTCCCGTATTGTCCTAATTTTTCTCAACACAGAAGGTGTTCGAGTAGCACTTCCTCCCGATCTGTCATCAATTAAAAATGTGCGCTCAACGATCGCCGAACGTTTGGCACGCCAGCACTCACCATCCACTAACGTAGATAACAATGGCATAGTGTTGAAACTTATAGCCTGCGGTTCTCCGTACATGCCATACAATCTCTGCTAAATGCTGTTATTGCTGCCAGAGGTGGCTTCTCTGAGTATTGGTTTCTATGCGCTCTAATTTGCTGTATATGTAAGCACTTGTTCTTTCCACTATAATGTATGTGTCTAATAAATATCATATTATTATTTGCATTTCTTCCTGGAGTAGATCTTTTAACGGCCAATAATGTAAGTTGACTCACTAAGCGGCAGATGAAAGGTTACGCCGAACCGCTGAACACTGATAGTTCGACCGATGCTAGAATCTCAGCAAACAGCTAGCTGCATGTGCATTTTCTTGGCTTTAATCATGCATAATTAGATACAAGCCGGTTGTTCTTAAAGTATTCCATGAAGGCATACCTTCCCTTCAGCCGATAGCCCTCGTGTGCTTTGCCATATTCAACCAACCAAACCAGCCATCTGAAGACCGTCATCGAAGTTTTTTACCTAATATAAAGAATTTAGCATTAATAACAAGCCACGAACAGGCTTTACCAACTGTTACTGTTTTATGAAAATGAAGCAGTTAAATAAGAGTGAACTACCACATAATCAAAACGTAAACGAAAAATATTGCGCCTGGTGAGGAAAAAGTAGTAATGAAGCATTAACAGATAACAAGAGGATTTCTTTACTTTAGCTTCATCAAAGATGGAATTTTGTTAAACCATCTATTAAGAACTACAGGTAAAGGCTAAGTGAAAAACAATTTTATGACGTAAGTCAAGTTCTTTCCTTGATTTTCTTAAAATAGCTGTGTGATTAGTGAAAAATAAGTATTATATTTGGACTCAATAACATGCAGTTACAACAAACACAAAAAAATTACAGAGGCAAAAAGCAAATGGCTTTTAAATTTAAGAGTTTTCTTAAATGAACTGAGTAAACCCAAGCAATTTTGTTTTGTTAAAAAAGGTTTTTGCGCGATAGGCTTACATATAAAATTCATATTACAATAATTATACATATTGTATAATTAATGCAAAGAAAAAAGAAAATGATTTTAGTTTAATGAGAAAAATAGATTAAATAATTCTATTTTCAGAATTAATCTAGAATTTTACATTCCGAATAATAAAAGCGCAAGTGGCTCATGATAAATTTAAGAAATACTAGGTTTTATACGTTTGATAATGCAATTAAATTAATGGAGAATTTGAAAGGATAATGGCTTCTGCATCTAACAATGCAAATGAACTAATAGCTTTCGTTATTTAGACACCTCACGGTATTCTGTAAATAGAAATATTTGATCTATTATTTCCCTTAAACTGTATGATAAATTATTTTCTCGTTTTATTTCATTAATTATCTTACCCATTTAATGTAAAACTTATTATATAAAAAGTTTTTTAAAAAAAATTGTATATTATTATTTTCTGTTTTTCGATCTCAACTACAGGTCATCAATGATCAAATTTTAGTTTTTATCGAAACATAAGCAATAAAATACAAGGGTGTTGTGAAATAGAGAAAAATTACCGAATGGCATTCAGAGAATGAAGAAATCGCTTTGAATTCAGAAATCGAATGTCATAACATTGTTACTTCAGGACCATTTTACTTGAAGCTAAAATGAGAAAGCGATACCGCCAATTCGCCACTAAGTGCGCTAGGATGGAAAACTTTATCATTAAACGCGCCAAAATTATAAACTCAAAACGCATTTTAATTCCGTCTACTTCAGACTGCAACACCTTTAAGAAAGTGTAAGTAAATAGCTCTATTAATATTTTTTTGACATTCTTGTTTAAAAATAGGGCAAAATGTTTGTTTTATAATCTATGAAAATTTCAAAATTTTACATCAGATATATTTTTAGATGTTGAAATTTTAAAACCTTAAACGACAAACAGTCTAAAAAACTGAATTATTTTCATAATAAAGTTCATAAGTACATATAAGTTCATCTTACATTGTCATTGACAAACAGTGTGTGTACAAAATTTTAACTCGACAGCTTATCAAGTAGTAGGTTAGAAATCGATGAGAAACTCACACCCACAGTGAAACATCATGAGTGAATTAATTAAAAGCTTCTAAAAAGAAGGAAAAACTAGTTAATATCACGATCATGATTGATGTTCTGGGCAATTCCTTAAATCTACGCTGAACATCCAAAAATCTTGCATGTTGGGAGAATAAATATTGGAACAAATTTATTGAGAAAAACGACATGCTAAAAAAACTAATTCAAGAATCAACAGTAGTCAGCTATTCATATCGGATATGGTGTAATCGAAACAATAATACCTCGAAAAGGTTTCTTAGAGGTATTATGAAAATGCTATATTTTAAAGTAAATTGCTGAAAACGAAAACATTATATATGTAATTGAATAATATATGGAGATATGATTAATTATCATTCATTTTCTGCGATGTTACCGCTAAGATTACAGTTCACTTTCACACAGTAGGGCACATATGCAGAGCTTAAATTGCTCTGGAGCCCACAGAGCCCGGGTCCTGTGCTTCTTAGTTTTGACGGTAAATCGTAATTTTAGCCAAAGGGAACCGCAGCCCTAAATAAGAAGGCCCTTGAACTTCTGTAATGTAATTGAATAGCAATTTCAGCAGAAATCCTGTCTCGAAAATTTGTAGAGACATTAGGTTACTTCGAAGTAGAGGGGGAAAATGAGCAATGCCCTCGTCGGGACTCGAACCACGGACGTCTCGAATACGTGCCGAGTGTGTTGACCAGTACACCACGAAGGCATGCTAGGAAGGCGGAAGAAATACCTTATAAATTTTATTTTTAATAATAAAATTATATCAAAAATCGATTCTAACTTCTGAATGCATGTTTTATTTTTCTCTTGAGAAACAAACCCTTGAATGCAGGTCGAGAATTATAAGGAAAGAAAAGCTCCCACCAGCACGTCAAAAGCTTATTCTCCAGAAAGTACAATGAATTTATGACAGCGGATAAATTATTCGTTCCAACGCTAGTGTCTTCCCGTTGAAGAGAGCACCTGCATACGTTTTGTAACGATGTAACCAAAGACGAGGCTTAATTTACGACGAGGGGTAAAAATTGTCACGCGTTACTCTTTTCTCAGTTAACTCTAGGATTCTGTAAACATTTGCTCCCCTATCATATTCTGCTTCACAGCTAGAATTATGTTGAGAGGAGGATCGTGGTCAGAAAATGTTGGACTCTTATCTTTTTGTTTTCTTACCTACAGATCATCCGATAAAATTTTCTCTATATTCTCTTACTGTTTATAGCATTCTCTGGATTTTCATTAGTGACGGTTTAACCATTTTAACATTTTTCATTGGTGTGCTGAAAAAAGAATGTTTTTTGCATCAATCACACATTGTAGCAGTATACTATACTCAGAGCTTAAATTAAACTGTAAACCGGTTGAGCTAATTCTTATTTTTTGTGTAAAATTGCAATTCTAGCCGAAACTCCATGTAAATCACGATCCAGTACTTTATTTTATTATTTCGTTATTTACCATTTACTTTCGTAACGTATCTATTTTTACCAAAATATTTTTATTTTTCTCTACATTTTGTTAAATTTGAATATTAGTTGTTTAATTGTTCTAATCATTAATTATGTAATTTTAATAACTATTTATTTAAATGTATAACTGCTAATTATTTTAATGGTCCTTTTATTTATTTATTTATTTTTGATTTTTTTTTCCTGGCCGTCTTTAGAAATTAAACCCTGCCCTTATGTAAGAAATTCACTCACAAACATATCTTGATTACCAATAGAAAAAGGATGCTGTAAATTCTATTCCCCTGAATAACAGAATAAAAAAATGAACATTCGTGTCATAAATTCTTTAAACTCTTCTCCCTTATTTAATTTCAATAGTTACAAGTTTTTTCTCTATAATTGGCTTACTAGATTCATTCTTTGATTTTCCAGTGACGCGTCTGTTTTTTCTCCTCCACAGGTTTAATATTCATTGGATTAAATCAAGTAAAGTTAATTATTACATCAAAGGAACGTTACCTGCCAGAGGGAAAGAATTCCTTAACAGAGAACTTTTTAAGGAAAAGTGACTTAATATGAGCTATACACGGGAAAAATTACGCAGGCAGCCTATTCAGTTGTCAGTTACAGAACTGAATAACCCATCATAATACAAAATGTCTCGAATAAGTGATGGGACATTTTTATTTTCCAAAAATAACATAAAAATTTTAAATGCATTAAAATTAAACTAAAAATGGGATTTTTAACATAGGCTTTCTTCTACTCTTTTTTTCATATCAATGTTTTTTTTAAATATTTTAATTAATCTATTCTATTTAAAAAAACGAAATTGTACACGAATATCTTCATACTGTTCGGAGATTGAAACAAAAGCCGTAATAAGCACAAAACGTAACATTTTAACACTATCTTGCTCTGAATTAACAAATAAAAAAAACTCCTCGAATTCCTAAATAAAGTTTTCTTAGTAGTTATGCCATTTCAATATTTTTTGTAACTTCTTCAAGAAAGCATATGTCATTAGAAAAATCACAAAATTAGTTTTTAGTTTGAAACTAGAAAGAAAAGAAAACGACTATAATGGTCATATGAAGTATCTAACACTTTTTAATGTAATAAAACTGTATTTGAAGCACAAGAGAATTCATTCTAAAAAAGAAATTAAAAGACCATCAAAACTGTTTGTAAAATACGAATCAATATTGTCACAAATAATAGTTAAATTACTCGAAGACAGAGTGCTCTAGAACTGCAGTAGTTTGTTATAAAACTTACTGATTATCTACTAATCCAGAGATTATTAAAATTATAATTCAATTTTATGTATAAGAGCGGAGAGGCAAGGTAAAAATTCTATGTTAGTTGAAATTATAGCGAACCTTTGCCTTTTCCCTCTCAAAAGTTTTTAGGGATAAGAGCTCGGTATATTTTAATAAGATAACATTTGCTGAAGGAGTGTACTTCAAAGTTTGCGGTTAGAATCAAGTCAATTCATATTTTGAAATTTGCTATGAAAACATGATTCTTCCATTTAATTATCTTGAAATAATTAAAACATTTTTTTAATGTTTAGGTATAATGTTTAAATACTGAGCAAATTTGTCAAAATATAAAACATATCTAGCAAAAAAGCATTCAAGAAACTAATTTAATGATACATAAATAGCAGAGAAAAAAATTAAAACTTGTTTTATTCATAGTGAGATTAAAGCATATTTTAAAATGTAATAGTCATCTAAACAGTTAGAAATTTTTAAAATAGGCATTTAGGTTTTATGTAATGGAACAGAAAGAGCCGTATTATTTAGAGGATAGTATCTTGCACTTTAATATATGTTACACTATTCATATTCAAATTTTACGCTACTTTTTTACGTAATATGTATATAAAAGTACACAGGATGAAAGCTAAATGATTTTGTGCTGAGAAAAGTAATCAGTTTTAATTATATGATATTTTAAGCTATATAAATGAGCTATAGTTTTAAAATTAATAAACAGCTGTTATAACCCAGATAATTTTGTACCGCGTAATGTCTGCAATTAGAAACATGTTCTATTAATTACAAAAGCCCTGTAAACATTCAAAACAATTATCAGTTAAATATATAAAGGAAATACATTTCAATTAAACCCATTTAAAGTAAAATAAAACTAAATATTTAATTTATTAAGATGAAGGTAATTAAGCTTTAAATTGTTAAAATGTGTGCTTTAAATCGGTGATTTTTCTAAACAGTTACCCATTTATTAAATTTGAAAAACTAATTAAAGAGCAAACAGCATAACTCTCACAGTCGACTATTTGCAAAACTGAAAGTAATATAAAGATTTTAGTTTTTGATGAGTGGCAATACTTATCAAAGCTCGTAGATAATGTACACGTAGTACAGTAACAAAATTCAAGTTCAATAAATTTTGGAAAGGCTTTATTAAGGATGCTCCTGTCAGAATAAAATAATTCTGCCCAAAAATACGTAATATATTCTATAAACGTTTTTATTAATTACACTGACGTTGCAAGAGGTAGTAAAAAATTCAATTTATTTCAAATTACACTAATGATATACACTTTAAAAATGGAGACGTAATTTATTAAGCAATCTTTATGCCTTTTAAATCGCTCAATTTATTAACAAGTGTAATTTAAATTATTGAAATTTTAAGTCACTTGGAATGGCATAATTTTTGGAAACAGGTGATTCGTCGTAACATTGGAAAAGAAAATTAAGATTTCATGGTTTCGGCCAGTTGCAACATCTCCCAAGTTGATGGATAATAAACGTGTGCTGTAACAGAAAGATCTAAATTTTCTTAAAAGACTCAGCTGAATAAAATCAGGAGTACCGCAGGGCTCTATTTTGGGGGCTAGTGTTCTTCAATATCTTCATCAATAATCTACCGAATCCACTAAATTCTAAAATTGCTATATATGCTGACGACATAATTATTCTGATTAAATTCCTTAACGCAGAATGCGCAATGAATAAACTACAATTTGCTACTTTATTCTGTTTCTTTAAAATAGGCGCTTCAAAGTCATTGCGACTCTCCTCTCATTTACGCTCGTAACATCTGTCGTCGTCACCAAGCAGAGGAAATTTGGGGATTTTAGCAAATTAGAGGATTCGACCTTTTTACCGCAGCGGTGATTTCCATGGTCCTAAGTCATGGTTTTGGAGGAAGAAATGATCTCGAACTGCCTGTTTTAAAGTTCTAGGTGTATAGCATTGTGCATAAATGATGTACGTTATGAAGAATAAAAATTAATACATTTAAATGCAACACAATTATTAATATCGAGTCCTTTGTGCAATTTAAACATTAGTAATCGAATTAAATTTAGTAAAGAAGACATTAAATTCTAAAAAGAATTCCGAAGACATTTAAATATTTAGGAAAAGTTACCGATAGAAATTTAACACTTAGAAATCGTAATGAATACGCCACTCGTAAAACAATTAGTGCATTTGTGTACATTTTTTAAAGTAAATTTAAACTAAAATTAAGAGCCAAATTTAA
Source organism: Stegodyphus mimosarum (assembly GCA_000611955.2). Taxonomy (NCBI): domain Eukaryota; kingdom Metazoa; phylum Arthropoda; class Arachnida; order Araneae; family Eresidae; genus Stegodyphus; species Stegodyphus mimosarum. Next base: position 70,579 of record KK112808.1, on the reverse strand, counting down.
CAAATGATGATTTTCCTTAGTCTTCTGTTTCCTTACTCTACGTGCTACTGCAACTACAGATCACAAAAAGATTCAAGTTTTCGAAACAGAATTCTCAGATCTATCCTATATGCGCCATGATATGCGACTAAAACGCTAGTCCGCTATTGTTTAGAAATTGATTTTAATGACTCCAAAGTAATTCATATTCGCACAATTTCTTTAAAAGATTAATTTCCTCTTCATAGTAAGAAATTTGCTCCTACGTTGGATTACAAGTGTAAAAGACATAAACCCATTTTTAGTGATGTTAGTTGGTAGATTTGGCTTTTATTTTCAGGATGTTAACTTCCATACAAATTTCTACCATTTACTCTGGCAACTGTTTCCGCTGGGCGAAACCTCTAGGTAACTTTATGATACTCGCGGCCTTGCTCATACCCATTTCTTAAAGTATTTCCTTTGAACAAAACATCAGATTTCTAATTGATCTTTCAAATTTCTGTACTTTCTTAATAAAGTAAATGATTTAAAAACAATGAAATTCTTAACAATTTAAATCGTTATTTTACTTTTTTAATAATGTACTTAATTGAAATACATAAGACTTTATAAGGTATTTCTCTTCTTAGCATGCCTTTGGGGTGTAATGGTCAGAACACTCGGCGCGTATTCGAGAGATCCGAGGTTCGAGTCCCGATGAGGGCATTGTTCATTTTTCATGTCTCCTGCTTCGAAATAACCTAGTGTCTCTACAGCATATTTACTTTTTATTATGTCCATATCATAACGTTTTTAGTATTTGCATTTTTTAATAAGAAAAGAGGTTTGAAATATCGTATATTAAATACTTGTGCAGAATAGATTGAGTTTCAATAATTCTTCACTTCTATTACATTTTCCCATCAATATTCTATCAGCTCTCGAATAATGACCGAGTAATAGTTACATAAAGTCAAAAAATATTGGTAGTTCGTCTAGGATTCTTTTTCCAGTACCAGACGGGTGAACTTCACTAATAAGTGGCGTGAACACAGAATTTACATTGATTAGTGTATATTCCTTCTGCAAACGATGAGAGACAATACGTGATATGAATTAATAATATTATCTTTTAGCTTAAATTATGCAAATAAAAATTATATATGCTTATCCTCTGAGAATTAAGTTAATTACCATAGAAATATTGGTCATGAATGGAAGAATCAAGACAAGAGTTTAATATACTATTTATTCAGTATCAGAATTCTAAAAAGTGTAGAAATTTAAAGGTTTTTTCTTTATCTGGTGACTGAACGCTTGAACTGCAGGTAGGTTTTATGATTTAATTCATTTGTGAGGTAAATGTAAGATAGCTTCCTTTAGTAAGATTTTCCCGAAACGATATTCTTAGAAAACTCTCCCGTACTCTCGCGTTTTATAAATTCATTTCAACTCATCTGCAGAAGTTGTCCATTTTTTAGAAAAGAAAAGAGTACTTCAGAATTTCTGAAATATTTAAAGCACTATGTTACGCTACCATGTATTTATCGTTCAAACGCCTTGGCTAATCCTACGATTACAAGAAACACTGCTTTGAATCTCAATCCATAGGTCATCAGCGACCAATGACCTTGAAGAATGTTAATACCTTCAGTTTAATTTTGATTTAAGCATATCTTTACGAAAACCTTTCCAATTTATTTTAATTGTCATATTGCTAGTAGTCCCAGTTATGTAAACATGCATGTTAAGAAATAATTGTATTGAGGATTTTAAGTATTCCATACATAGAGGGTAGATATATACAGAGATATAACTAATGTGTCCATAATTAATATAGCTTCAGAGTGTGCTTCTTCATAACGGCTACATTAAACATATTGTGCGATCCGTGAAGCCAGCAGATTCGTTTTGCCGTACATTCACAGGTAGCTGCCACTGATTTAAATAATATGAAAAATCATATAGCACATGTTTTAAAGATAATTCGCGTATATCCGATTCAAAGAGTGTCTGCATTCGGTAAAACATAAAGGTTTCAATTTTTATTTTTAAATTTAATCAATATGTTACTGATCTATAAAGAGAGCGATTCAAATCTGAGCAGCAATTTCCTTCATTTTTTTCAGTCTTGATTTTTTTCACTTTTGTGTCGTAATTACGTTTTAAATAAAAGGATATCATTATTAATTACTTCTAAAGAAATAATATAGCGGATATGAAAAAATATATGGAAACAAAAATAAAAGGATGTTGCCACGAAATGTAATCACCACGTATTATTTAAAAGAAATAATATAGCGATCATAAAAGAGTATGGCAGCATTTTACACACTATTAGGAATTCTAAAGATATTCTAAATATATGCTATAATTCTTAAAAGCTTGTGATTTTGCTATTGAATTTTACATAACGTAAATGCAAAGAAAGTGATGTTTTACTAATAAAGTTTAAAAGATAAAAATTTAATAAAACAAAATATTTGTGTAAAAAATTAATGGCAACACTTAACACTGTTCCAGAATTCCAAACATATGTTACTTCTAGAAATTTGATGATTTCACTGTTGAATTTTATGTGGCGTAAGTGCAAAGAAAATGGTGTGTATTAATAAAGTTAAAAAGGTAAAAAGAGTTGTGCAGATCATTTTGTTAAGAAAAACTGAGCATTAATACAATGAACTGCGAAAATACTGAAAAAATAAGCAGGAAATCTATTTGGCCACACATTATCAGAATTCTGAATATATTCTGTTTTTAAAAACGTCGTAATTTTATTGTTAAATTTTATGTGGCGTAAATGTGAAGAAAGCGATGTTTAATAATGAAGTTAGAAAAACAAAAATAATTGAATACGCAAGAGTGAGTCCAGAGCAAATTGGTATACTATGAGGGCCCCTTGAGAACATAAAAAGGCTTAAGAAAACTTATGAACGTAATAGCTTCATTCTTTTAGATATTTTTCAACCTTATTTTTTTAATAAAGACTCTTATGGGTTATAATAGATTCATTTCATAAATATATCCAACTGACAATTTTTTACGAGCATCTGAAATTTTGCTGTCGTTAATAAAAGATTTTTTAAATTCCATGTTTTACATAAACGGCACAGAATAATTTAATTTTAAATTTTTGTAAAAATTTGTCTTTTTAAAAAATACTTTTTTTATGTTTTAATAATTTTAAAAAGTGGCAGTATTCACTTCGGATATGCTAGAGTATAATTCGAAGTTTTTGAACAACTAGGCCTTTTTTAACCCAAAGCGAAGTTAGACTAGAAGGGCTATTTGTCTCGAAACGGCATTTTGCATTGAATCACTTAAATGCAATGTATCACTTTTCAAATTCTTGCCACCAAATATTATCGCCCTGTATCATATTTAGAGAAACTAAATAATGAAGACTCTGCATGAATGTATGTATGTTGTTCGCATTGTGGAAACAAGCAACGGTACCTAGAGTCATCAAATTTTGAATAATATAGTCCTCCATTCGAATATGGAAGCCCCAATTTGGAATTTTTTTATTGTTTATTTCATATTTTGTAAAAATTTAATGAATTTTTCATTAAAAACTCAACGATTTCAATGCAAGCAGTGACAACACTGCAGGGAGTAAAACATTTGTATCACCGGTGTGCGAGACTGTGTATCGAAAATTCTAAAGATATGCTATTTTTAAATATTTTAGTTCGTAGTGGCGTTAACCCAAATGCTTTCGAAACGTATGTGTATCTGTAAATGAAGAAACCGTGCGTTTGGGCGTATTATGAAATCTGAAATTTTTCAGATCTTATTTTATTTATTTATTTTATTTCTATTTTTATGCCTGTGAGGAGAACAAAAATATTTCATTTGCTAATTCTGTAATATCTGTTAAAATAGAAACAAAAATTTCAAATGAAAACGTCCTCACGTGCATAACAGTAATCACGAATTTTGCCTAGAGGAGAAATGTAGGCTACAGAGCCTACATTTGCCCATTTCTTTGGATTTTTCAGATGTTTGAATAGGATATGTCTTAATTAGTTCAGATGTTTGTTGTTTCTCACCTTAGCTATCTTTTCCTTCCCGTAAAAAAGCAGCGTTTAAAGGGGGTAACCCTTTAAAGGAGTCTTTCTTGCATATAAACTCTTCTTGCAGTGAACACAAGTACACGGGATCCGTTGCTCGCCCTCCCCCTTTTTTTTTTTTTCGCTTTATGCGCTGATTGCAGGATGACGAGTTGTTCTATATCAGACTGCTCATGAATACTTAAGAATTACTCTGTCTGCGAAAACTGGTACATTGTTTTGCTACTATAGGATTGCCATAGGGAAACATTAGTTTTAAATACATCGTTGGTATTAAACTGCCGCATAAATTAACAAAGTTACTTTATTTGTATTTGAATAACATTTTGTAACAAGTGTTATTTTATACATAACAGTAAAAAAAATAAAATAATGTTCGAATATCCTATAATCTATCAAACGCAAATCTCTAGATCTACTTCTTCATTTCCTAGCAAAATTAAAACTGTTAAATTATAAAGTTTTTCTGACTGTAAAATTTGCTGTGGCTTACTTTCAGATCTTCGATTCATGCGCTTCCACTCCTCAATACTATTATTTTGCTAGTGTCACCTATGGCCCTCACCTTTAATAATTTAAAAAATAACAACCGATATTGCAAAAAGAATTTAGCAATTATTTTTTAATTAAAATGAATTTTACTAATTTAAACTACTTTAAATGAAAATACAAAGTTACCAACTGCATTTAAAATAACACCTATTTTGAAAATACTGTTTTTAAAAATAAGTCATTTCCATTATTTTTGTGGAAACAAATCTGACTGTGCATTACCAGAAAAACCTAATAATTTTGTAGCTAAGTATGTAAGATATAGCACTAGAAACATATTTTATTAATTATAATACTGCTGTGAACATTCATAAAAATTATCGATTGAATAAATGTAATAAAAACTTATTTAAAGTAAGTAATGCATGATATTAGAAACACATTTTGGTAATTATGTATAATGATACCGCAACTGTACCTAAAAGCTGTCAGCTGCACGTATTATAAATTAAAGTTAATTTTCATAAATTAAATAATTACTAAAAATGTTTAAATTTGCTTTAAATTCCTTCTCTTGCTTTTCAAATACTTAATTTATTAAGAAATCACAAAGTGTTTAAATCTGAAAAGTAAATTAAAGATCTCGTGCCTTGTGCAGTGGAAACACACTTAAAACTATCTACTTGAAAACTGCTCACATAATAATTTTAAATTTGTATGTTCATGCTGTATCCATGCTTAAAATTAACTCGAAGGATAAATATACGGTAGCGCAACGTAACTTAATGGTCCAAAAATTTTGAAAAGACGTTTTAAAGTCAAACATTTCCTATTTGAAATAACTTAACTAACACAAGATTCCATCATTTTCTAACTTGAGAAGACAAAAACACACTTTTCTTAGCACCTTCTGGACGCATACAGTTTTCATCGTCTGTTATATTACTGACATACTTTGCAAACCCCTCATTCTCAAATCTCCCCATTAGAAAATATTGTTGAAAGCCTCTTCTTTCGGTACTTCAAAATAAGCTTTTTGTGAAAAGTGCGTTTCCTACAGCTACTCTGCCTTCTTCTTGGTGATTTCACAGTTTTGGTAAGCTTTTAGTGGCATTTTACTTTAATTCAGGTATTGATAAGTGTCGCCTCAGTAAATTATATTTATTGTTCAAGATTTCTGATGCACAGATAATTAGAAATACTTAGATCATATTCTCCATTTTTACCAAATACTATTCTTTAAAATGTGCAGAAAATGATATAAAGTAGCAGTGTTAGAAACTATGTACCAAAAATATCAAATATGTGGCATTAGGAACACTGTTTTAGAATTGTATTAATTCCATAAATACTTTTAAAATAACAAAAACTTACATTGTAGATACGAACATAAGATATTTTTGTAACACTAAATTCACATTATTACTACGTTTACAAAACTTATAAATGAGATAAATTATTTATTTTATCTAACTGTCATAAAAATTAGAATATTTATGTCATTAATGAGAAAACTATTATATTCCTTGTGTAATTTTCATTAGTTAACTTTATTTATTCTTCCGATTTATTTAATAAGTGTATTATGAAGTATGTCGTGGCATTATATCTAGCGAAAATTCTTATTACAATCTTATGTAATTCTTTGGTGAGAAAATATTTAAAAACTTTGGTATCCAAAAATTCAAAGCTGCACCTTTTTAAAGATTATCCTAACAAGAAAAATGAAATAGCAAAATTTTTTCTTTCATCATATTTATACCAAATTTTAAAATATACTATTCACATACTATTTAAAATATACTATTATACTATAATTTAAACTAAATTTTAAATTAAATAAATCAAAATTTGGGTATCAAATAAAAACTTATTACTACGTTTGTTACCTGAATCTCCTTTCTCTAATGTATTTTGAACTAAGCGTCATAAATGATTCATAAAAGGTATATTTTTTAAATTTTGAAAAAATATTGAATGGATTACCATGCAGATCTTTTATGTATTTTTAAAAGCATTTTTCATTCAATTTAGTTTTAATATACGGATATACGATATATATATATAGAGAGAGAGAGGGAGAAGAAATTAAAAAACTATTTTCAGACACTCAGACATTTTAGAAACTAATGAGAGCTGCACGTTATTTTTTATGCCTAAATAAACTATTTCTACCCATTTAACACTTATCGAAATGTATTCTTTTCTTCAAAAAAATTCATTAAACTACTGAACATACACGACGTTTTTCATATGACAGAGTAGCACTTTATAAGACATCCCATAGAGTTTGTAAATAGCGTGTAGCTAAAAATCGTGCGTAAACGGTGTTAAGCCTTAAATACATCAAACAATTATAAGACTGAGAAAATTTCTAGACTACATCAGTTCTGCGTGTTATCAAATGCATTTATTTACAGATACCGTTTTCTTAAAGAAGATAAAATACTGAAGAACCAAAATGATATAAAATCTTTCATTTACATCTGTAACATTTATAAACTCTCTTGCTCTTTTAAAAAATATTTTTTGAATAATTTTACAGCATGTTCTTCATGGTATTCCCGATTTTCAATATATTCTAATTAAGTAATCGAAATGTAGTATTTTAACACTGAAGTAAAAACAGAGAATCAACGTTTAGTAAAAAATAAGAATTTTAAATGAGACTTTTTGAGAATCGAACATTTTAACTGTCAAAAACTAAGGTCGCAGATTTTTAAAACTAGAACTATCATTTTATGTACTTCTAAATTCATCCGAAGTATACTAAGAATTAATTTTCCTGATAAACAGATGCTGTTTTTTACAGCTAGCTTACTTCAATACTAGGGATAATATTTCCCATCATCTTTCACCGTTTCGCTCGAAGAATGCAAAGATATAGGAATTCAGATACATACCTTTACACTCGAGAGTTAACAGAACAGTTTCTCAAATCCAGATAATGGAATAATATATTTTCGACAATCCACAAGTCACAAGATTTAAACGAAGAGATAGAAAAGATGTTCTCTGGTACGTAAAAAAGTCTTTTCGAACAGATTCGTCACCCACAGGTAAAGATAGAAATTACTCGCCATGTTTCGAATACGACAGGCAGCGCCACTGAGCCGCCATGACAGTTTTGGCTACTCAACAAAATTCTGCTGTATTTCCAGGAACATCTGTCACAGAGAAAACTACGAAGAATCACTACAATCAAAGTTTTTCTTGCAAATAAAACAAACGAGGGCACTTACCGGCGCTGGCAGAGCGGCTACAGAGCCGCCCTTTTACGTCCGCATAGTACACATCTTTAAAATAACATAACACTACTAATTTCGAAACCGCTTTGTTGTTTTTTCCCCCAACCGATTGCAAAGCAGTTTTGATCAGTGTCCACCAGGGCGGCGCTGAGCAACACATTTCGATTATTCTTATGGGACGAAAGGTTGTTTCCGGTATTTCCCGACTAGACTAAAAGCAGATGATATTAGAATGTGGAATAGCACTATTACTACAATCAGACAGAATTCAATATTAGTAGAAAATCAGAAAACATCAAGTGAAGTAGCACTCGAGCGTTACCGCTTACCAGTTTAAACCGAGAATGGAAAACAGCGCAGAAATAAATTAGGCAATAAACTAATGAGTGTCTTAGTTTCAAAATTAAAAAAGAACAGCAATCCTAAAAAATCTTAAAATCTGATTAAAAAACTACATAAAATATAAATTTTGAATTTCGATATATAAAATAATCAGTGAATTTAAATAAGGACAGTGGAGATGAATTTTAACATGATATCGAGAACGCTGAATTCAATGGAACGATTATTCTTTATAAATAGCGTAGGAATTTTATCGCTGCGCGAAGTTCAGGGGCCTGCCCGAGATTTCACGAAAATCAAATTTTCCCGTGAACGTCAAGTACATTAGCTATATTTTAATTGTTAGATCTTTTTCATATTTAAATAGTTTCAATACTTTTCATATTGGAAATCAGTGCGAAAATTACATTACAAAATAATCCTATTCTAAAATTCAAACAAGAACATAACCTTGAGTTATTACTTCTCAGTTTTGTTTAATTCCTGGATTACTGGAAATCATTGTTTTCCAAAGTTTCAGTAAGTTGCCCTCCGTTACATTTCAATATCGACAAAAAATTTGTAGAGACATTAGGATTTTTTTAAGCAAGAGACAGAAAAATGAGCAATGCCTTCGTCAGGACTCGAAACTCTTGAATACGCGCCGAGTGTGCTAACCATTACTCCACGAATGAATGCTAAGAAAACGGGAGAAATACCTTATATACTCTCCCTTTTAAAGGGCGACTGGCGTTTAGGGATCCAGTCGCCAAATCCTGGTGGTGGAGAATCATCATCCACCACCCTTTTTTAGTTCGGGAGCCACTATAGAGACATTAGGATTTTTTAAGCAGAAGACAGAAAAATGTGCAATGCCCTCACCGGAATTCGAACCCCATACTTCTCGAATACGCCTTAAGTGCTTCTGTTCTGGAGCCAGTGTACAGGTATTAGGATTTTTTGTTACGGGAGACATGAAGAAATGTACAATGCCCTGGCCGGGACTCGAACCTCGGACCTCTGGAATACGCGCTGAGTGTGCTGACCACTACACTGGCATCCGAACGAAAAAATGTACACATTTTTTGCTGTAAAAATACAATAAACTGATTTTAAAATATTAAATATTATTATTATTTAAACTATTAAATATTTATTGTTAGACTTTTAAGGTGTTTCTTCCGCCTTCTTTGCATGCCTTCGTGGTGTAGTGGTCAGCACACTCGGCGCGTATTCGAGAGGTCCGTAGTTCGAGTCCCGGGGAATTCATTGCTCATTTTTCCCGTCTCCTACTTCGAAATAACCTACAGTGGCGCCCGAACTAAACAAGCTGGTGAATTATGATTCTTCACCACCAGGATTTGGTGATTGGGTCCCCTAATCCCCAGTCGCCCTTTAAAAGGGGAAGTGCATAGTTCTTCCGCTTTCTTAGCATGCCTTAGGGACGTAATGGTCAGCCCATTCGGCGCGTATTCGAGTGGCTTTGCACATTTCTTCACGTCTCTCGTATCAAAAAATGCTAATGTCTCTTCAAGTTTCGATGCTAAGTTAATCTTTTTCCTATAAGTTAAAACATACTACTTAATGTATTATTTTTTGCTTTGATTCGTCTATGCAGTGGAAATTTTCTATTTTGCTCGTATGATTTTAAAAAGTTTCTTGCCTATCGAGGTAATGCAGCTAAAATAGAATTTCACTTTTTTTTCGTAGCTAATTTTTATTCTAAACTTTTTTTTTTTAGTTTTTGGCCTTACTGAATTGTTTATGCGTTAGCTCAGAAACAGGCTGTTAATCTTTTATATTTTTTGAAACAATAAGGATTAAAAATGTCACAGAAAATTTAAAACCATTTAAGTTTTAAAAACATTTCTGTTTTTTAGGTTTCTCGAATTTATGGAGTGGCTGTTTTAATCGAATTTCATTTCTTGTTCCACTTTGCTATACCTGAACATGAATTTTGAATTTGCTTTTAATTTTAATTTTAATTTTAAAATTATTAACACTTAAATGTAGCAATTTTCAAACAGAGATTTATTTACCTGTTTATCAGACCTTACTGCAATTTTTTATTTTAATTACATATGCATAAACAAGAATTTTGAAATTCTAGAATTAAGATTATTAGTTATTAATGTCGTGCAGTATGCTGCGATATTAATGAAATAATCAAGCGATGAGGACTAAATGAAAATATGTGTGCTAACTAGCTTACACAAAGAGCTCAAATCAAACCTAAAACAAAGGTAAAACAACTCAGTAAAATCATATATAATAATATAATATAACAAATAGGTGAAAATTCTGTAATATTTTTTCAAGGAGCAGCCGAATGAATTTCATGATTTTTTTTTTAACTGGAAAGGCAAGTTTAGGTTTTAAACTAACCAGTTTTGTTCAGTTAATTATCTTTTTATTTTCTCTCGTTTCCATTTCCTGCCAGAATGATATTTCAATTTCGCGCTTTAGGCAAAGTAGGGCAGAAAAATACTATTTAAGCTGATGTCTGTGTTACTTCAGACAAAGCGTGTTCTGCCTTTAGGCCACGTTGTTGCGCTGAATTTAAAGCTTGCTATTTTATGGCCGTGCATATTAATTGCCGGTTTGTCTACATCAGTGGTAGAGCAGCTAGCGTTAATTTTCTCTGTGCAGACTCGGCTGATTATCTTTCTATTTTGAGTTATAGCCAAAAGTATTGGCTAAGTTTGCACGCACCGGAAGTGCCAGCTGTAAATTCTTTCTTGAGTTAAATAAAAGGGTATTTTTACCCTTTGGTACATATTGTTATTGATACAGTTTGAACTTAGCGTAAGTCGCTTCATAGTTCAAATAAAGATGTAGCCAACAAAATAAGTTTAATTTAGCTAGAATCTTACATAATTATATAAAAATAATTCAGAAACATGGTTCTGTTGACAACTTTGCTGCTGCTCCTTGAGATGTTTTTGTTTCAATTTTGATTTTTGTTCTTCCTATTAGCTATTGATTATATATATATATTGATAGTGTATTAATAAAATCATGCCTTATGAGAACAATTACTTTTTATTTATCATACTCTATGTCAAATAGCAGTTATAGAAATGCTATTTATCGGTATATGTTTGAATATGTTGTCTATAAAATGATGCCTCCACTGCACTACGTATTCTTCCTAGTGGCGTTAGAATCTACTCAATACCCTCCGTAACGCATTTCTAGGAAAGCTAGAAACGGCAACTCTGATGTGGCCCTTAAATTCCAATAGTGGCACAACATGTTTGGTATTTCTTTAGATACACCCAGAAGAAAATTCAACACATGTTAGATCGGAAAATCGAAGTGCCCAATAAATGTGACCAGAAAGAGAAATTAACCTTTGTAAAAATGTCTACAAAAGTAAAATGTCTTTGCAAAAATGTCTAGTAAAGCCTGCTGGTTGGGCGTGATCGTCCTGTCTTGTAAGAATGTGAATAGTCTAGGCCTTAGATGATTTTCCTGATGAAAATTATAACCGAATACTAATCGGTACCATCCTTTCCCGCGAACCATGCTCAAGTACTAACTGGCAAATGACATTCTTGGAGCTCTGTTTAACACACAGAGTAACAAATAAAAGGCAGCTGTTTGCATAGGGCACGATTTTATGAATGCGCTAGGACAGCTAGCGTTCGCAATCTTTTTCGACCCATGCACCCCTTTCACTACTGCTTCCCCGTCATCCTCCTTTCCCAAACTCGGAAAATACATTTACAGTTATTTGAATTTAGATTATTTTTAAATGCGTTTCATAAATTAAACAAAAAAGTGTAAATTGTTAAAAAATACCAAAACTTCAATAAAAGTAGTTTTTATATTTATGAACTAAAACTAAATACTTAACTGGTAACTAAAACACTGTCCATATTTCTCCCTGAAACTATGAAATTTTCCCGGGGTTGAGGATTCTGTGCGTCTAATATAATGCATACAATTGCCGTTCACTCAAGTGAAAATCTTGATCTCATATTAACGCCTTGATTACGTTATCAGAATTTCATTGACTAAACAATAAAATAGCTTATTTAGTTACATTTAAACTATTCATGTGATTACTGCATAGTTAGAACGATGTTTTATCTAGGGAATATTAGGAAGAAACCTAAGCAGATGTAAAATTATTACTGTAAATTTCAAGCCTCGATGTTTTCACAAATTTCACGATCTGCTCCTCGAATTTCATTTCTTTCCCGCAGAAAACCTACCATGCGATATGTAAACTAAAGACTGTCTATCGGTTTCCTCTTAAAAAGTATTTTGATTCAGAGTTCTCTCAAAGTTTAGATTTTCTGAGTAGTATTCTTATAGAATTGATTTTAAACTTGCTTGTTCTATGTATAGAGAGAATGACATTTTCTATTTAATTCCACAGTTTATGATAAACAGCTTACAAAATTTTATAACATCGAGGGGTAAATGCGTAGAACACTGTAGTTGGTCCTCTATTCTCAGTCTGGTAAGTTTGTGCACTCAGTGATTTCAGCCTATTAGTAATTTTGCTGTATTAGTGATTTCAAATTTACAATAAACAACAGTGTAACGGACAATTTAAGCTTTATCTCTCAGTTCTTCATTGTATCTTTTTAACCTGCAAAATTTGTTGACGCTTACAGCTGATATAAAACTTTAATTTTCTTCTTCATCAAACGTGTTCATTTAACTCTTTGAAGGGCGTTGGTTACCTGCAGTAACCACCTTTCCTGTTGAACGTCTTACTCACTCGTGTGAGTGGTTTTCAAGACTGACTGTTTCTGAAGTTCCCTTGTAGCTCACTAGATGGCAATCAAGAAACATAAGCCAATCCAGAAACACAAGCCAATCAAGAAACATAAGCCAATCAAGAAACACAAGCCAATCAAGAAACATAAGCCAATCAAGAAACACAAGCCAATCAAGAAACATAAGCCAGTCAAGAAACACAAGCCAATCAAGAAACATAAGCCAGTAGTTGTTACAGCAATTCGTCTTCAAGAAAATAAGCATCAGCCATCGAAGACAACATCACGACAATGTGCATTAAGCCCAAGAAAAAGCCCGTAAGAACAGTGTGGGAATGCAGAACATGCAAAGTTGCACTCTGCTTGAAAAAGAAAAACTGTTTCCATGAGTACCATAGAGATTGATTTGTAGGGATGTGTTCTGTGGGCGGTGGTCACTGATACTAACCACCAGAAGTTGTCATTTTTTTTAACGCGTCTTGGACAAAATATGTGTAATTGTCGCAAATAATTTCATTGTGATACCTGATATAGTAAATAAAAAAGAGTTTTCTGAAAACGTTAATTGCCTTTTCCTGCCCCTCAAAGAGTTAAGAGTTCTTGACAGAAAATTACGTAACTGTACATGTTAAATAAAAAATAAATAAATAAGGGAATTACAAATTTTTTACAGCAGATAAGTAAAAATTAGACCGTATCTATAAAAGTCCTTACCCGGCCCTTATTTTCGCAATCATTGGTTACATACATATACTTCTAAATATTTATATGCTTTGTTTGTTGTTATCTTGTCTATGGAAAAGGTGCTAAATGGAGCCAAAAATGTGCATGATAAGCCTTGCTAGTTCTGGAGCCTGAGGACTATAAAGGATATCCTGTGGTGGTAAAGAGCAGAAGTGATAGCCTGGGAAGTTGGTAAAGAGCAGCAATGATAGCCTGGCAGTTGAAGAAATACTCTGGCGTTAATTCGATTTGTGGGCAATTTGTGCATATGGAATAAGATCTTCAGTTATCCCCTAAAGATATCTTCATAGCTTTAAAATGGTCAGTACTAAGTCTTCCCACTACAGACGGGAGGCTTCCGGGGCAGTCAAGATCCGGAATTAGTGGCTTTGTAAAATGTCTACGAAAAGTTTTGCGTTTTGCAAATGCGTTTGTATCTTCAAAGGTAACAATGGGGGGCTGGTCCAAGTCTCGAGCTTCTTTTACCAGGACATCGACACACGCATTTCCTTCAATGCTCACGTACGCAGGGATCCACTGAAGAGCGCAGACTTTTTTTATTTGGTTGAGGAGAAACTTTATTTCTTGAGTTAGCCTTGTTTCTCCATGGCAAATGGGTTCGAGTGCTGATATTGGTCTCAGAATACCACCAGTCTATCCGTTGAAGCATCAAAATTGCTTAAGACGTAGAAAGTAAGGATTTCCTTGATTACAATCAATTCACTGGTGAATTTTGAGGCTATTTGGCCTGTGGGAATTTTGAATTCAGTGTTTTTCACCAGAAAGGTGCGCAAGGAGTATACCAGCACCACCTCTATGAAAAGTATTATCAGAGGAACCGTCTGCAAAGACAAACATTTTGTTTTCCTGGGAGAATCAGTTGATTGTATCAACTCCCTTTTGGCATAACATCAGAGTGGGTTCTTTCTTTGAACACTGTTCTAACAAGTTGAGACGAATTTTAACATTGGCCGGTGGCTTTTTGGGATAGATGGTTTCTGAAGAATATTTCATTGAAGTATGAATCATTGAAGAACTGCTTTCAGTGATGTAATATTCCTTCTTTGGCATTTTTTAATTTAAAAAATCAGATTTATAAAAATTTTAAAATCTAACTTTTCATATAGTGCCTCTGTAAACAAAGTTTCAGCGAAGATTCGGGAAAGTTTGCACTCCTTAAAAATAAAACATTTAATTCCCGTACAATCAAAAGTGACTGAGAAAATGAATCTCAAAATTTGGTATTTTTGACACTTTTTGGCTTACCTTGAAGTGTTGGTTGAAAGATAAATTAGAATAATCCGTGACTGATTTTATCCTCTTTTATGTCATTTAGTGGTATTCTTTCGGGATTTATTGATGTGTAATATTCTTTAATTAATAACTTTGTTGCATACGGTATCGATCAAGAATTTCACAAGTAATTTATATGTTTTCAAACGCTAAAAGTATGTTATCAATATTCCCATGCAATTTTATTACCTTAGGATCATAATCTCTTAGAATCATGATACATTAGAATTATGTCTTAACATTAGCATACAAAATGTCCTAAAATCAAAAATATTTTTCTTTTTAATTTATGTAAATAAAACTACATGTTGGTTGTATGCCAATACGAAAGCTTGCCACTGTTTTCTAGAACGCATGTTCTATATACGATTCTGCAAATAAAATCTTTTTTTAAAAAAATGTATTAATCAGTACTTTTCCAAACAGTCTGAACAGCAATGTTCTTAACTTAAATTTATTAACATCAAAAGCCCTTTTCTAAACTGATATTTCATTTTTAGTTCTGTACAACGCAAACATTTCTCTTTCTGCAATTTGTGTACAATCAGTACTTTCCCAGACAGTCTGAACAGCAATGTTCTTAACTTAAATTTATTAACATCAAAAGCCCTTTCCTAAACTGATATTTCATTTTTAGTTCTGTACAACGCAAACATTTCTCTTTCTGCAATTTGTGTACAATCTCTGAATAATTTTTGCACATTTTTTTTACATGGAAGTGAAATGTTTTGTATTTCATTTTTCAGAACGAACATGAACTTTTAATGAACATAACTAGAATGATCGAGGAGTCGCATAAAATTTAGATTTTGCGATTTTCTTTTAAAATTTGGGAATGCTAGAGCATCGTTATTTAGGTCATTTAAATCATTTTCATAAAAAAAATATAAGCCTACGACCAAACGATTGCGAAAATAAAGTAACATAGCTAATCTTAGGAATATGACATAGCGTCAGAAATATCGTTTTTTAATTTCAAACAATGTTGCAAATATTCATCAGAGTTCTGAATTAGACATTAACTGTATTTATTATTATATCATTTTGGCAGATTATGAACATTAAATTAAAATGAAAGGGACCTAATAGCTGAAGTTATCTAGCAATCAAAATATAAGTCACCGGAGTGGAATGGGGCAGTAAATTTAGATTTTTAACTGGTATCCAGCATATCGGTTGTTGGTCAAGGTTTGCTACCGGTTAGTTGTTAGTCACTAACAATTAATTACTTTATATTGATTTGAGGTGGTGCAGTAAATTTTGATGGATTTTAAAAGTAAAATTAAATTGAAAAACCCCTGATACTTTGCACCGCCGAGAGATTTCCGTCCTAGGAGTCATGTCATATGGAATTCGAGTTTCATTTCAGGAAGTAACCAGTATATCTGCCATATCGTAATACAGGACCGGGATCAGAGACCGGACGTCATGTGATGATATATTAAATTTGATGCAGAGTTACAAAAGTATCACGGGTCTTCACAGCTTTTATAAAACCCCAAATGGTTAATGAATAGATTTACTTAACTCACTGTTCTGTATATTTCATCTAATTTGAACTCGAATACATTTTGTAAAATTAAGTTGTAAACATTGTCTGTAGTCTTGCATTGTCTATAGAATTGTCGTGCATTGACTATAGAACATACAGACTTAGTTTGTCCTCATTTGTAATATTCTGACATATTACTGAAAACTATTCCATGATTTGCATATAATTTCCTACATATATCTTTGTATCAGAATATATTGTCTTAGAATTATGTACTGAATAGTTTACTAAATAACTTTATCTATCTAATATTTCTTATTGAATTTTGTTTATCTCCGGAATTTTTATAAATTATATAGTCTGCATAATCACAGACTACCATATTTGATACCTGAGTTTTAATCCTTACTTTGCTAGTTATAGATAGAGATCTAACTTATAATGAGAAAACATATACTAGAATCTGTAAATTATATAATAAATTCGATAAACCTCAGTAATGCAACAACCGTAGACACATGACTTGGCTCCTTATAGATACTACTAGTTGACTACTAAACTGTGGAGAATTTATTTGAGGACTTACCTCTCAACGCCTTATATATATGTTTCCTCACTATTCTTATTTATATTTACATTTAATATATTATTTAATCAATATCAATCAATATCTTTTCCTTCCTCTTTCATAATTTTTTCTTCTTCTTCTTCCCCCTTTTTGTTTGTTTTAATACAAATATACACAGTCCAGTCACATTAATGTTACCACCACGTACTTTCCATGTCAGAGTTAAATAACCAATCACAGAAGGCAGGTGGCAGCACAGTCCAGTTGCGCGTATATAAAGGGTGTGTGAGGGCTTCGGAAAACATTTCAATCGTTGGCGTAATGCAGAAACGAAGCGATTTATCCGACTTCCAAAAGGGCATGATCATTGGCTTTCGGGCCAAGGGTGGAAGCATTTCCGAAACGGCTGAGTTTGTGAACTGTTCGCGTGCCGCCGTGGTAAAAGTGTACCGTGCATGGCAAAATGGGACTGTCCAAAATCAGCGACGTGGCAAATGTGGTGCACCACGGGCCATAGATGACAGAGGCGAACGACGGTTGCGGAGATGCGTTCGGGCAGATAGACGGGCTACCGTTGAGCAACTGACCACCAAAATGAACCAAGGGGCTACCAAAAGTGTCTCCCAAAGTACTATTCAGCGAACATTGCTGCGTCTGGGCCTCCGAAGCAGACGCCTGGTTCGTGCACCTATGCTGACTGCTGTTCATCGACGGCGAAGGCTAGAATTTGCACGCCAGTACAGCAGCTGGACGTCCACTGAGTGGCGACAGGTTGCGTTTTCGGATGAATCGCGTTTTATGCTCCATCGGACAGATGGACGTTGGCGTATAAGGCGTGAAACCTCTGAAAGGAACCACCCTGCAACCATTGCCGGAACGGTCCAAGCTGGAGGCGGGAGCATTATGGTCTGGGGAATGTTTTCCTGGCATTCTCTAGGTTCACTGATCATTGTGGAAGGCACAATGGATCAATACAAGTACGCATCTGTCCTTGCGGACCATGTTCACCCCTACATGCGCATTGTTTTTCCTCAGGATGATGGCATCTTCCAGCAGGACAATGCGAGGTGCCATACAGCTGCCAGTGTACGTGCGTGGTTCGAAGAGCACCAGGATGAGTTTACCGTCCTCCCCTGGCCAGCAAACTCACCTGACTTAAACCCAATCGAGCATCTGTGGGACCATCTCGATCGAGTTGTTCGCGCCATGGATCCTCAACCGCGTAATCTAGCGCAGCTGGCCACGGCATTAGAGTCGGCATGGCTCAACATCCCAGAGAACACCTTCAAGGACCTATGTGACTCTCTTCCTGCACGTCTCGCAGCAGTCCGCTCTGCGAAAGGTGGTTATTCTGGCTTTTGACAGATGGTCACATTAATGTGACTGGACTGTGTAAATATATATATATATGTATGTATGTATACTCCCTTCAAACATTAAATGTTGTAATATCCTAAACGCACAGTGAAGCATAAAACCATCGTGAATAATGTAAGAGCCTAAAGAAGCACGAACTTGTGCGCTATGTAATGTTGTATATAACATAATTGCGTGTGATCTGCAATGATAGAAATTATGACTGCGAATAATGAACATAGTAGTCTAACGAAGCATGTGCACCATGTAATATTTTACGTAATTTAACAGTATGTAACCTTCAACGCTTGAATAAGAAAAATGTGTGTCTGCCGGGACCTTTTTTTTTAAGTTTTTTTTTGTCGAGATGATATTAATCCTTTAGGCACCACAGTCTTAAGCCGGATGTTATCTCGGCGACAAGAAGAGAAGCTCCTGCCAGCGTTAGAAACTCTGCATAGAAACAAGACCGTTCTATCAGCACAAACGTATGTATTAGATATGGAACTCGTACATATATCCACGTGTGGATATATACACCTGAATATGCTAACAATCTGCCTTCTAATCTAGTCCGTTAGAAAGTTTGTTTCTATTTTACTTTTATTCTGCAGAAGCAAATTTTATTTATATTTTTACTTCCTTGTAGGAAGTAATGTTGACATTGTAGACACGAAAAATTTTGAGTATAATATTTTGACGGAAATATCCATTTTGACGACTCTTTTGCATAACGTCTGTACATACGGACAGAGTAAAGGAATTTTTTTTTTCAAAACTGATTGTAAAATGGATTTAAATGAATTCAAAAGGGATGTTTTGTGCGGTCTGTTCACACGTGTGTATATGTGTATATATCTCGCAAGACTCAAAAAGATTAGTCGTAGATATTTGAAATTTTCTATGTGGGACTGCTATAACATCTAGTTGTATATCTCTCTTTTTTATTGTAATCGACAATCCCAAAGGTATATGTATATAATGTATATATACGTACTCACCCTTTCACCTGGCTTAAAAGTCCGCACCTGTCCTTTATTTTCGTAATTATTGGTGGTGTCGTATACTTCCAGTTATAGAAGTGTTTTAAATAACGAAAATTTTCATGTTTCGACAATGTCAAATATTAAAAAATTAATTTTCGATAAATCTCGATATCTATGCTTGCTGTCTCACAATTCCTGTTTGGGAGAGTTTTATACTCATTACGAAAACATAAAAATGTAAGAAGTTTGACTCCCATACTATAAAAATTGACCGGGATATTTAATTTGAAAATTTGCAATTTTTTATACCAATTTCAACTTGTCTTAAGGAATCGGTTAATTAAGTTACAATAATTCGTAGAAATATCGAAATGCAAAAACAAATGATAAATGAAATGCAGCAAAAAAATTTGTATAATTTATTAGGCCCTAAAAGGAAGTCATGTAGTGTAAAAATCAGAATTTTTATTTTTATTTTTGCATGTGGAAATTTTATTAGCTGCTTTTCTTCTTATCCCTGTCATATTCCTAATTAAGTAATTTTAGTAATATTCTAATGTAATATTTATAATCAACTTTCTTTTCTCTTCCGAAAGTAAAATTCTACTTTCCTTTCCCATTTTGAATTTATGTTTCGGAAATTGTTAGTTTTATTTTCACGAATTGACTTTTTTATTACTATTATTTTTCCAAATCTGAATTTTATTTTCACACTTTTTTATTACTTTCCCCTTCTCTATTTAACAAAAGTAAATTCAATAAGTCCCCATTTTTATTTTCATTTTCATCTTTTTTTTAAAAAGTGTAAACCTTATTTTTTATTTTTATTTTTCATCTCTTTATTTTCTAATTCGTTTTTTCTAGAGAAGAAATTTTTATTTTTCATAATTTAAGTTTTCTTTTCCACATTTTTATTTTTAAATTTTGTAAATAAAGCTTTACACTATTTTAACACACATTTATTATTTTTTACTTAATACATATTTATTACAAATCGAAATAATTTCATCTTATATTCTATAACATACATACGTTTTCAAGCACTGATGGTGAAAGTTGAATAAAAATATTTTTATTACATTTCTAAATTATACTTGATTATTAAAACATGTTATGATATGAGTCAAAATAAGAAAAAGCTGAAGTAACAGTACATGTAAATAAACCGTTGAACTTAAAACCAAGAGTACATTCTAAATGGGAAACGAAAATAACGCCAATAATGAACTGACTTAATTATGTGATGACGTTATACTATCTTATTTATTGCAACAACTTAAACTGTTATGGCACTTTGAATTGCACTAGAGTCCCTTGCTTTTGCAACGCCTATCTGTCGATCTTCTTGGCTTTTCGTTTCGCCCTCCACCAAAACTTATCTGTGCTTGTCGACATACACCAGTGATGGTCGGAATGTATAAGAATATCGCCAAATTTTCGGTCTTTCATCGATAGCATTTGGTAAGTGTTGGCATTCTCCACCTTGGGTCTTTCACGGTAACATATATACTTAAAAACCAAGAAAATATTAAATGAAAAATTACGTTTTCATGTCAGCTAGTGATCAGCAGACTGAGAGAACTAAAGTTACAAAACACTGGTTTGTTGTGGGTTCTATTCCCTGCAGTTTAATATACTGGTAGAACAAAATTTTACACGCTTTAAACAAATAAGTAAACATTTTATAAACACCATAATCGAATAACATGATCACAGTTTATTTAAAATTTATGTCCCCACACAGTTTTATTTGATTTCCTTCATGATGAACATCTAAGGATCTCAGATGAACCCAGTATTCAAATAACAGTCAGTTGTACAGTAGGATTCACTCTTTATGGCTAAAGTAAATGTCGAGGAACCTAGAGAACTGTTAAACGACTTACCGCTGAGTTCAAATGACTAAAGTCATAGACTCGAGAAGGGTTAACTACTCTTTATTTCACTCAAAATTAGATGAACAGCTGGCCCCTTTCTCGAACTTACAACACAACAAAGCCTCCACTTGAGCTTAACTCAGAATAAGAAATAAGATAACTAAGAGACTTAGCCGAAGTTAACACAATTATCTAACGTAGTTGGCTCTTAATTTAAACTAGCCGGCGAATATCAAAAGGCACGTAATAAACGGCCGAGCCTAACAGCTTCAACAGAGATTAAGCCCAAGGGCAAACACGCGTTACTCAAAATTCCTAGGTCTCTCTCTCTCTCTCGAAGTAAGTTGAAACTTTCTTAAATACTACTTCTAACTCATTTGCATTCAACGCGATTCTAAAACTCATTCTGATAGGGAGTTATAAGTGGAAACAGGAAAGTGACTTTAAAGTAAAATAACTGTCATAAAATTAAAATGTAGCTTACAAGACATTGAACTTTTGTACCTGAAGAAAGAAATTATTACTGCTGACCTAATTTGAAGCTATCCTAACAACAAGAAACGCACAATCCAAAACACAATATCCTCTACTCAATTATTATTATCATTCAGCAGCCACAGTAATAAATCATTAAAATGAAATCATAAGTAAAGAAATTCTGAATTTACAAGTATATAGTTGAATATATTAGTCTCCCTCAGCCAGCAATTATTATTATTTATATAATATTTGCCAAATAAAGTTATAACAGTAATTTTTTAAGCATTCTAAAAATTTAGTTTCTTTGGCGAATGTTTTATATCAGTAGATATTTTAAGACTGTTTCTTACTTTACATTAATACTGTTATGTGTATACTTTACATTAACACCGTATACGAGTTCGTAATGGATTGAATACACACAGAACCGATAAGAGTTTGATAAAATTTATTTTCCCAAAGAAAGTACTTTACAGTTCTGGAACTTTCCACAAATGTATTAAGTACAGTTCTTCTCAGTATGACAGAGCACAATCAATAGTTACCACTTCTAACTGCTAAGAACGCTAAACATAACGCAATACAAAGCGCATCTAAAGAACTATACTCTCATGCAAATCTGTCAATATTCCGAAGTGAACTCTGAACTAAAAACTGAAGTTCGGAGAGAACTGATGCTCTCTCCGAACTTCTGTAAACTTATCCCGGCTGCCGAGAAATTTTCAATGCATTCTATTTCTCGAAATTGCTGAAAAGTATATATGGTTAAAGTTACATTAAATACAAGTTTCTGATCAGTTACATCTAAGGATCAGTTACAGTATCAATTACAATTATACAGGGACCGGACCAAAATTTCACTAAATGGTCGCCAAGTTCGTTTTCTCGCCAACCATCGCCAGCCTGGCGCTATCTCGCAAATTTGGCGAGATAGCCATTTACCTCAACTTTAAATGGATTTGCCCCTGTAACCTTACTTTTCCAGCGAACCTTTACTCCTTAGTCCTTTCATGTTACATTATACAAGAGGCAATACAATTTTAAACGTAATTTCACTAAAATTATTTGCATATATACAAAATTCGTAACAATATTATTTAATTATTTTTATTTTCATTATGGTAAAATCTGCCATATAATTACGTTGGAGTGAAATTAATAGAACGCATTATTTTGTCTATTCGCCAATTTATTTCGGTGATGAAATTTTATAGGAATGTTATAAGGTATTTCTCCTGCTTTCCTGGTGTAGCGGTCAGCACGCTCGACGCGTAACTGAGAGATCCGTGGTTCGATTACCGACGAAGGCATTGCTCCCTTTTTCACTCTTCTGCTTCAAAAAAAAAAAAAAAACTAATGACACTACAATGTTAAAAGTTTGATATTCATTTCGAAATATTTATCCAAAACATTTTATATTTGGATTTGTGAGGATGAAATTTCAATAGGCTGACGCTTCATACCATGCAGTAACATAAATTCAAGGATGTTTTTTATTTTATTTTATTTTAGTCAATGCAGGTTATGCTGTAATAAAAGTCTGAAGTCTTTTGAATCTTTATTTTGGTCATATTTTGAATAATATTTCAGGCGTTCTGACCAATGACGTAAATTTTTGCTGCATTCCAATTGCCAGTCCGCTATAAATTTTGCTTTTACACGAGCCAATTTGTATTTGCATTAAATTTAATTACTAAATTCTCATTATTTTTCTTGGAACGAAAACTAAGCCTTTTCCAAACGATTTGAACTGCATAGCAACTGCATGGAAAAAGCATTTTATCTATCTCGTCACTATTATTTTATTTACCATTAAGTAAAAATAAGGTCAGTTAAGTGTATTTTGTATGTGTAAAAAATGATATAAGGGTTTGATTTTCATTCCGAATTGTTTTCCCCGAACATTACATATTTGGATTTTGGAAGAAGAAAATTTATATTTTTAGTAGTTGCATATTCAATAATTTTTTTTAAAATATGGAAGAATTCCAGTAATTCGGGATCACTTTATTCGCGTTCAATTTTAAATGTAAACAAACAAAATTTCCCTTTTCAGAAAATTCAGCATGGTAAATTTGACAACAAGCTTTATTAGTATCTATATGTAAATAAACTTTCTAACAAATATACCCTATATTTATAAAATATTTGGATTGAGAAAGTAAAATTTTTAGTCCAAAGGGGCAATTTTCCCTGAAGGACTATTATTAACTTTTGGCATTTTGCGTTGAAAACTATAAACTACAAATCACTTTTCAAATTGTTGCCGCCAAATATTAGAGCCTTGTATTATATTTAAAGAAATTAAATAATGAAGTTAAATAATGAAGAATCTATATGAATGTATGTATGTTTCTCGCATTGTGATAAAACAACGGTATCTAGAGCCGTCAAAATTTGAATAACGTAATCTTCCATAGAATATGGGCATGTGGAAGCCCTAATTTAAATTTGAAATTTGTTTTATTATCGATTTCATATTCTGTAACACTTCAACGAATTTTTGATTAAAAAACTAAACGAATTCAAAGCGAGCAATGGTAATACTGTACGAAACAAAGTAACATTTTTCTCTTCAACGAGTGACACTCTGTATCGGAAATTCTAAAGATATGCTCATGCGGTATTGCTGTTGAACTGAATTTTATGGCTTCAGTAAGTAGAACATGATTTTTATAATAAATAATGGAACACACAAAACGTTAAAAAACGCCCCTTTGGACCTAATTTAAAATCTGAAACCTTTCAGATTTTATTATTATTATTATTTTGCGCTCGGATCAGCACTCTGTTTTTATTAAACACGGATCGTAAATTTCAGCAATTTTTTTGCTTTAGTTAACTCCCTATTTTCGGATAATTGTTCCGCTGTTTCTTTATATTAATTTTGAATTTATGCGATTAACTTTAAAATTATGTGATACATATCAAGGATTTATTTGTTCATAACTTTTCAGATATTGCATTCAAAATTAAGTACATTTCATAACTGGTTTATAAACAGTTCGCGCATACATTGAGGGCAAACATATCCCTAGGTTCTTTAAAACAGCAATTAAAAGATTTTTGCGTCGTTAAAAATGAGAAAAATTAGTGGAAAAAAAAGAGGCTTAAGAACAAACTATTTTCTTTCAATAAATCTATAGTTTCTGTTCTAGCCAATTATACAACGTTATTAATTCAACTGCGCAAGCGCAGTACGTAACGGCATATTTCATGTAGGAATCAAATTAAGGGAAATCGCTATTGTTGAGAGTTTTGTTATGTATTTACTTTTCCCCCCGTTTTAAAAGAGTCCGTTAGCAGATATACAATTTTTTACATAAAATTCTTCGATATTTTTTTAATTCCTCGAAAGTATTTCTATACCTTTCCATTAAGTTAGCTGATATTATTTTCTTCATACCTAATTACATTAAAACGTTCAATAATTATATATTCAATAAATTTTCATTAATAATTCTGAAGGTATGCGTGTTTCAGTTAATTATTTATATGCGGATAATCCATATTAAATGCAAAAATTAGAAAGATCAGAAAGATATGACCTATTATAAACCGTTGGTTCCGACGTGTGCGTATAGATGGGATTCTACTATAAATATATTTTCATTACATTCTGCACATTTTAACTAAATTTTTATTTAACATAAGTTTCGTTAACTACATTTAATTTTTCCAAAATTTATATTGCAACACATATATATAACATTGCACATGGAAATGTTCAAAATGTATATAAATCATCACTTGAAGTATTTTACCTAAACCAATGCGTTACATGTGTATTTTACGCTTTCTAAATTTTTATTAGTCATAAAGAATACTCCTGCGCTGAACTAGAGTTCTTTTTCTTGTTCGTCATAATTTATTTTTCCCTATCTCTCTCTACCCTTTCATTCCTTATCTCGTTAATCTCTACCTTTTACTTCTATTTTCAAATCACTAGCTTATATTGATATCTACAATTATTAGTAAATCATATGAATTTCAATTCATGATTGTCAAAGCATCTTCGTTAACCTCTTTTCTTTCTTAATCTGTGTTACAGTTTAGTCACCATTGACAAATGCTGGAAATGGAATGCTGAAAATTTTAGTTCCAAAATTCAATATTTTCAGCCTTTTATGTTCCTTCTTCAAAGCAGGAATCTTTTTCCCACGTTTAATGATCCCTTCCTTTATTCTTCTAAGGGTAGAAATGGGAAGAGAAGGACAGCATTGCCGTCAAAGTAATTAACGCTCCCCATTTACACTTAAGGTAGTGTTTGAGAACAAAGTTCTTGATTATTTTTCTTTTCTACAAGCAACATCTCCATTTACTCTCGAGGCATTAGAATTTTATAATTCCTTAGATGAAACTGGGTTTGAAGAAACTGATGCGTCATTGCCAATGTAAGTAAAATTACTTTATTTTCGTTTTTTCTCGAAAGGAGAAAAATAACATTGAAATAAATCAAACCGAGCTTCAGCTGCGCGGACAAAATTTTCATAGGTTGAAGAAATTTGTCTAGCGATTACAACCAGAAAAGCAAAAAATGCCGACTTTCTTTTAATGTTAAAGTAGGAAAAACACATATATAGCTTCATTTTCTTTTAGTTATCCTTAAAAACTATTTAATGAACTTCGGAGATCTCTACAGTGTGTTTCAGAACGATTGTAGTTACTATTAAAAATTTGTTCTTAGGCATCGCGCAAAGTATTGTACTGTACGTAATGTATGACATTGGATGCCTTTTCATTAATTATAGTTATTTACAATAATTTTAGAAATGGCATAATATTCTAGATGAAAGCATATTATGAAAGAAGTGTAATTTTATTCCTAAATTTTAATTACATTTTCATTTGCAGAAGCATGTGGAATCATTTCTCAAACGAAAGGGTTGCATTTCAAGCCGAATAAAAATGCTACTTATTTAGTCATCAATGTTATAGTCATCAATGTAGGGTTTAAAAAACAATACCGAGTTATCTTATTATTTTACCTTTACTTTCAGTTGTCTTTACTTCTTTTCGATTCGTTGAAGTTAATGTATATAAGTACAGAGTTCTTGAATTCAAGAGCTTTTTACAGCTATCACTGATCGCTTTTAGTGCTCTCAGCAACTGAATCGGCTTTAGCTTTGATAGACATAGATGTTCGTTAAGTTTGAGATCCTAAGCGAAAGCTTGTAGGCTTACATTGTTTTGTAAATCTCATTAGCCCAAACGGCGTTAGCTCAGAAGGGCTATTAATTTCGTTTTCGCATTTTACGTCGATTCATTTTCTACGTTGATTCACTTTTCAAACTGTTGCCACTAAACATTACAGCCTTGTAATATTTTAAAGAAATCAAATAATGAAGAATCTGCGTAAACGTATACATGTTTCTTGCATTGTGATAAAACAACGGTACCTAGAGCCATCCAAATTTGAATAACGTAATCCTCCACCGAATATGGGCATCTGGAAGCCCTAATTTGGAATTTGGAATTTGTTTTATTATCTGTTTCATATTTTGTCAGACATTAAAAAATGTTTTATTAACAAACTCAAAGATTTCAAAGCGAGGAATGATAACGTTGTATGGAAAAAAAATTATCTCTAGTACGTGAGACTGTGTATCGGAAATTCTAAAGTTATGCTCATTTTAAAATTATTTTGCTATATTTCTGCTGAACTGAATTTTATGGTTTAAGTGCGAAGAACAGGATATTTAATAAATAAAGGTAACACACAAAACGAAAAAAAACGCTCCTTTGGGCATAATGTAAAACCTGAAATGAAAAATGATGATGAAAGAAAAAATGAAAAAATGAAAGCTTTCATAATTTTTTTATGTTATTATTTTAATTTTACTTGAATATTTGTTTCCTTTTTTGTACCATTTAAATACATGGCCATTCAATTAACTTCTAAATCGACAGTAATCTTAAAATATAACGCGAATGCTTAATTTTCGGCAACAGTAAAACACAGATATCAAAACTGATATAAAATATTAAACAAAAAACACTAAAATGATAAAAGAAAAATTATTAAGCAATAAAATTTTGTTAGAGAGTTACGTCTCTGTAGTTAGTTATTACTTTCATTTAGATTTTTAAGTTTTGAAATGTAATAATATTAGTACATATAAATAAAATTAAGCTTATTTTTAGTTTCATATTATGTCTTTATATGCGTATTTTTCAAATTTTACTTAAATTTCCGCAACGTAAGTTAACTTCCTTTTAGAGAAAAATCTCACTACTTTGGTTTATACATATGTATAATGTGAAGACGAGACAGTTTCAAAAAAAAAACGTTCACAATGCGTTGAAGACATTCGTCCTGTTAGGCTGATAATTTCCGTGTGCCTTAAAATTTAACAAAAGTCTAATTTCCCTGAAAAGTAGACAATCACCGCAGCGTTCTTTGTAGCTTAATAATGAAAGATAATTTCAATTTATAGTTCGCGAGTGAGAGAGTGAATAATGCCTTAATTTAAATTACAGTAATCTTACAATTTAAATTACAGTAATCTTTTAATTACATTAATCTGCCTTAAATTTAAAATTAAAACAGAAACTGTTTAGCTGTTCCAAGAATTATGAAGAACTGAACTATAAAACTCTTCAGGTGTGTCATGGAAAATTAATCAGAAGCAGAAGTTCAAAGTGTTTCGTCTCTAAAAATATCGCGTAAACTTCGGAATCTGAGTTTTTGCTTCAACAGAAAGTTACATCTTTGAAATTTTCAAAGCACTCATCCTTTTAGCATAACGTTTAAAGTGTTAATAAATGAGCTAAACAAGCATCATGTAATCCTAATTCATTTCCTGAAGTCGGAAAAATCCTTTAAACATATCGGTAGTTACCAAATGACTTAAAATTTTAGAATATTAGATATGTTAATTTTAGTAATAATCATATAAATACATAATAATGGGATATAAAATGCCGTTATTTTACACTGCGTTGTTAAACAGACTATTTATACAAAGAAGTTTTAGGAAAAATTCAAGCAGCATCTTAATCTCCTGCAGAAAAATGAAAAGACATCTTCAGAAAGAGGAAAAAGCGTGTAAAATCGGAAAAAAATGACGGCATCGTTGGTTGGGGGGGTAGAAATAATTTGGGAAGAGGAGTATCAGAAGTGCGGAGAGAATCATCACAGGGAGGTCGAATTATTCTCATGGACGAAGGAATTTTTGAGCTAAACAGCATGGACACGCTTTTCTTTAGACTTGGCATGTCTTATTATCTCATGTTACAGTCTATATACAACGACTACCATCCCTTTGAGAACAGGAGTATCACGGCTTACTTCTGAGTCCATTTTTCAAACTTCTAACGTCCTATTACTCCAATCATTTATTCATCGAATTGACTCTTTTTTTCTACGTCTTGTTCAAGCAGAAAAGAAGCTCAACAGTCACCTCGATCTTGCATTTATTGCTTTCATTTTACGATAACTCCTGCATCATTACAAATAAAAATCAGAAACATCACAACAGAACCTTGGTACCAATCGATGATACATAAGATCCTTTATTTTTATCCTTTATTTAACACGACAGTCTGTTCGACTGTCGTACCGAAGGACTAGAGTTCGAATTTCGGAGAAGCATGGATGTAAATTATTTGTGCTTTCAGAGGAGGCATTGGTGGCTCAGCTATTAGGTGCTATAATTACCTATTAGGTATCTATAATAAAATAATAATGCTTCCGGCCTTAGTAGTACCCGCCACTGGGGGAAAACATTCACGCAATTCGAAGCAATAATCCTCAGGCAACTGTGCTGATAGTAACTATTAGCATTATACAAAGTATTTTTCAATTGGAATATATTTCTTATTTAAGTCATTGCTTAATTGATTCATTATCAACGAGTTTATTTAAATTTTCCTTTATGCATTTCTTTACTCGTTTTATGCCTTTTTGACCCTATTTTGCTATGATTTCATTCTTCCGTTTCTTTGATTCCGTTGGAATATTCTTTCGACGTAATGGTAAGGTATTCATTCGCATAATGACCTTGCAAATTTTGACAAAATTACCTTGTCATCATCATTTATTTTACAGGTCCTTTTTTGTTCTTCAAATTTTTGCGGCGAAACCGATTTATATAATATATTACCCTACTTGCAATTCCAGTCAAACCAGTCTCATATAAAAAAACTAAAAATTTGTTCTGACACCGGGAGGGGCTTGAGTTGCTTTATTAACAGCTTCCGTTCCTTGGGAAAGAAAATTAGGGGCAGAGTTTGTCCAGTCTTCTTAGTTCTTTATACTTTCCCGATTTCATGGTTCGTACATAGATTTCCGAAAGAAGAAAAACAGTAGCTAATGCTACAAAAATAAGAATTATGTTTCTAGGTTT
Source organism: Stegodyphus mimosarum (assembly GCA_000611955.2). Taxonomy (NCBI): domain Eukaryota; kingdom Metazoa; phylum Arthropoda; class Arachnida; order Araneae; family Eresidae; genus Stegodyphus; species Stegodyphus mimosarum. The sequence goes on along the minus strand of KK112808.1, from coordinate 40,628 downwards.
TAAAGCATCATACCACACATTTCTATCACGCAGATGCAAATATGTCACCACGTATTCAATTCTCTTATTTTAAGTTGTAGAATCATTAATTGTTTCGATGCAGAGCGTGAAAACTTCACATTTTTCGATATGAAAATGCCCTCTGCCGGATTTGAACTCCGGACCTCCCGATTATGGGTCGGACGTGCTTCCAATTGATCTTCGCTCTTACGTAGAATTTATAATTCTACTAAAACCTTTTGTAAGAGCGAAGATCAGGTGCTCACTTAAAGTTTTAGGAGGCTTCTGGCGCGTTTCCCTTGCTGGAACAAATTTCTAGGGAAAACTGCCATATTACTAGTTTTGTATAATTACCTTCCAGATTTTGCAGAGTACTTGATCTTCATTATATTCCTTTTCAGTAAATTTACGCTTTATAAGCTATGTCATTCCAAAAATAAGCTTCGAATAGAAAGAATATTTCCCATTTTACTGAATTTCCTAGATCTCAAGTATTGCTTTTTCTTCCAAAGTTTTATCTTATCCTGCATTTATTCCATTCATTTTCTTATTGCTGATAGGGAAAATTACAATTACGTGAAAGATCTAGAATACTGAAGTTCATATATATGCTCAATAATGAGAAAAAACGGCATTCTGTCATAATTGGCTAATACTCTGAATAATAAAAATCTAAGAAAACATCAGTTTCATTCGCGTGAATAAAATAAATACATTTTTCAAAATCATCCAACAAATCTGTCACAAGTGTCAACATAAATGATCTACAAATATATTTTTAAGTATTTAAATAACTCATAAGCTGAAAATAAATCAAAAAAAGTATCAAGAATTCATTGGCATAGACCAACAGCAAAGATAAAATAGCTTCCAATAGCAAATCTATCAATAACAAAGAGAAAACAGTTTCGAAGTGTCTAAACGACTACCGAGAGCGCACTCTCAAAATGTTTGCGAAAAGACAACGACATCACGAATACATAAATTTTGTGAAACATGATATTACTTAAAAATTTTCATTCTGATATAGGAAAATACAAATTAAATAATTAAACGTGGGTATTCATGTGCAAGTTTGTAAAGAAACAAATATATAAATTTTAAGGAAAATTTTGTATGTTTTCTATTTTGGCAATAATATTAGAAGTTAGGAAAATTTACTGTACTGAACATATGTGGCTACGAAATTCTTTGGAAAAGCGGAAAGTTAATAGTCATTTCGATACTTCACTGGAAACCAAGTGTTACAGATAAACAACGATTTAAGAATTAACCAAGAGTGAAACAAAGTACATATATAAATTATTTTGCTAATGAGTTATGAACAGTTGAGTAGGATATATCCAGAATCTTCAAAATTAATAATGAAACTTCTGTTTAACATTTAAGATTTTACTAATGAAGTCTTTGTAATAGTAAAATACTTGTTAAAATTGTGCTAACAGCAGGACAAAATATGCCTTTTTTAAAATATTAGCATGCTATGTCATAAAAATGAAGAGCATGGCCCCGGCTCAGCAATGCAATACAAGGTGTTAAACGAGTAAAAGTTTCTAAACTGAGTTTTTATCACACAAACAATTAATTGAAAATGTAAGTAAAAAGTTTCTAAACTGAGTTTTTGTCACATAGGAAATGCATTAAAAAAGCTAAACTGAGTAATATATTAGCACTGGACTAGGAAACAAATTTTCAAAGATAATCAAGTAGTATGAAAATTAATCAAAAAGTATAACAAATGTACAAATTTTTCTTCGTAATATAACTTATGAATGTTTCCGTTTTGGTAGAATAAAGTCAGAAAGTACAAATTTGGTAATGAAACACTCATTTCAGTTTTTAACATTTTATTAAAAGCATGCAATAAACATAGGTGTACGTTAGTAAAATTCGGCGTGAAAAAAAATGAACAGTTAGGGAAAAAACATGACTTTCTTCATATATTCACTTGATATGTAATACAATAAATTAAAATATAACCTTGGTTCATCAGTGCAATATATTAAATATGTACGGTTAAATGTTCGTTTCGAATATAGTAAAGAAAAAACTTTTTAGTCAGAGAGAAACATGTTTAGGATTGATGTTTCTTAAGAAGATAAGATATTTTTTTAGACATGTTTCTTATGAAAATACGTGTTAACTTCTTTTTAAGAAAGAAATAAGATCATAATAATCACAAGAATATCTATGACAATGCAAGCCAGTGATCGTGGGGACTTCGAGAAAATATTCAATGTCTGTATGAGCTGGGTTAAAAGTCTCTGTTACCTACATGCGAATACGTAAGTGTCAGAGAAAATTCATCTATCCCTATAGTATACTAAGATAAAAATTCCATTTCTTTTCTTAATTTCTGGTTCAGAGTAATAGTGTTGTTGAAGTTAAATCTTCCAAATATGTAACAAAATTATTAAATGAAACAATATAATTATTTAGTAAAAATTTGTTCCCAAATCTTTGCAAGGCGTTGTAAAAGATAAATAGGAAAATATTTGAAAATTAAATGATTTGCAGTGGCAGTAATGTAAAAAGTGGTAATATTCAGTGTTCAAATGATTATCGATAAGGTACTTACTTCTCAAAAACAGTTTATGCTCAAAACTCATTTGATGCAGGAGAAGAAACATTAAAGGATTCAAAATGAAGATACTCATATAAACTTTGCGAAGTGAAATGTGCAGTAGTATTTCAGGAAATATTAATTTAACTTGGTTTTCATGTTGTTAAATCATATGTAATAAGCATATGTGAGACACGAAATGCATTCGGACGCGAAAAAAGTAGCAAACATTTAAAACTATCTGGCAATGAATCAAATTTCATTGAAAATGTAAAGGCATGAAAAGTAGAAAAAGATATCTGTATGGAATATCTTGATGATAATTTCGGAGTGTGTTTGTTTCGAATATAAACAGTTAAAAGCTCTTAGGTTAGTAATGAACTACTAAATTCGGTCAATTTTCATCAAAAACGCAGTAAGAAGTTCTGCGTACTGATAAAATGTTACTTAAATTCTCCAGCTTTATGACTTCTCTCAGCCATTGGCAAGATCAAGGTCTATCTGAGCAATACAAGATAACTACATGTTTAATAGTTTACTTCAATGATATTAAAAAAAAAATAACGTTTGGAAAAAAATATAGACATTTTCAAGAAAAAAAAAAGGCGTTCTCTTATATTCTTTCGGTATTATAATTACAAACAAAATGCAAAAATTAAGTAAATACGAAGATAAATCTCAGGTAAAACGGTAAATTAACACGAAATGTTTTCTTAAAGTCTATGTAAATGGAAAACAGTGATCATAATAAATTTGAAAAATATCATAGTTCAGATACAGTGCATTAAAATTTTGCTACCGATCTATGAATTCATGAAAATCAGAAAAAAAAAAGGTCACTTATCACTTTCGCTTGCTTACGGTATATTCTCTCGGCGTTCTAATCTTTTTGCTTTTGAGTTGTATTATTTCTGAAGTTGTAATATTTCTGAATCCGAAGCTTCAAAACACAAAATCACTCTGATTTATCATCTTGTGCCTAAATGTAAAATAAAGACGTCAAAACGGGAGATTTTAATTTTAGTATAAGCAAATGTACTACAGACAAAATAAAATTTAAAATACTTTATTATTTTCAAAGGCCTTTTCATGAAAGTAGTTAAGGTTCTTGGTTGTTTACATGCTTTTCTGTATTTATCACTTAAGTTCATTGTGTTCCTATCTTTTATCTAATTTGTGAAGTAATTTTGTTTGAATACTTGCATTTGAATCTTTTTTAACTGATTTTAAAGTACACATATATTTTGACCAAGGCGTGGGGAAAATGAGGAACACTAACAGCACTGTATCTTTTTTTTATCCTTTTTTTTTCTTAAGAATACAGCTAGTTAAAAGAGAACTGTGTTTCGTACTTTGTGAAATGTATTTTATTTAATTATTATGCGTGATGCTTATGGTAAATAAAATGTTATATGTCAGCGAAATTGCGTGGCTCCAATGTTTAATTAAAATAATGCTTTTTTTTTTAAGTGTAGTTTTTCTTATGTTAAATCATACTAAAATGCATTAAAATTTTTTAAGTTGCTGATTGTGTTAAATTATTATATGGAGTTTCTATCAATATACGATATTTGCACATAATTTTATTTGCTATCTATGAGAAGTTAAATGTCAAAAAAGCTGTAAGAGTTCACTATTAAGCAATGTCAATTTTGAAATGCGTACCTAACTTAGAATGTGCTAAAGCTTTTAAGTTAAGTTGGATTATTATTTGGAATTCATGTCAATATTACATGTTATGTACGATGCTTATGAATAATTTCATTTGCTATCCTTGAGTAGCTAAATGTTCATGTGACATCATGGTGGTTTCCCCCTGCCCAAGGTCAAATGCACAAGGTAAAATAACAAGCTTAGAGGGACGAAAGGGTTGCTTTGAGGGAAAGTTCAGATACCTAATTTTAGAGATGGCAAGTTCGAATCCCATCCTTAGGGTTATTTTTAAAATTCAGAGAAAATGATATTAAATTCAATAACAAATTAATTAAAGATAATAATTACAAATAATACTGCACTAATTCATTAAAAATTATGATTAATAGCTAAACGTAATTACAAATAATCACGTATTAAGTAATTAAAAAGGGTAAATAATTAAAAGCAATTAAGCAGGCATTTAAAATAATAAATTAAAAGTGATGTCATTCCAAACACGTGGTTCAAGAGCTCGTTGTCATAAAAATAAAAAATATTGTTGTTGCCACTAAAAGATAAGAACTTTCAAAAATAGGGTCGTTGCCACAGAATAAAGCCAAAATTATGCATGACGTCACTCCGTGTACGTCATCCAATCCGTCTACGTCACTTTCGGTTGTCACGTGATCCAAGATGGCGGCAACCACTCCTTTTCTGTGACGTCACTTCCGCCGGCTGAGGAGCTCTGCTTACTCCTGTTGTAGAATAAATATCATCAAAATATTCCTTGTAATAAAATAATTTGTTCAAGAAGTGTTAATCAATAACTCACATAATAATTTGCACACTCCAAATTTTATTGAAATACTTTGGCAGACAATGTCTCTTGTTATAATATTTCGCTTTAAATGAAAATATATTATCGTTTGCATTTGGAAAATAGCATTACTTTTTTAGTAAAATATACGAACAGTTCCTATCTGAAGTGAATACGACAAGGTTCTGAAAACTGACGATTAGTTCTCTTAAAAATTTAATAATTAATCCTTTTAAAAATGGTAAAAATATACCAACTATAAAAAATTCTTTTTTTAAATCGTTTAACTGTCTTAACGAATAAATGTAATAAAACGAAAGCCATTGCCGTGGAACTTTTGAAAATACACAGGAGTCTGGAACACATTCCAAGTTAACGCCAAGAAGAAGCATTTGCAGCAGAAGTTAACCCAGAAGCTTTTAGGAGTGTCAATTAGGGAACGTGGATAAAATGCGCCATCAGCTAAGGAAATTCTTCGTCAACAAGAAGCCAAGGAAAATACGCCTGATGTTCCCAAAATCTATAACGAGCAAAGTTTTATCACATTGAAACAATGTTATATTTGCAGAAAAGTAAAAATTTAATTAGATAAATTAATAGGTGTGGAAAAATCCGAATTAAGTATCGAATTCGAAAAACTTGTTGCCTAATGTTGAGCACGGGGGTAGAGACATAATGGTTTGGAGATGTTTCGCTGCCTTTAGAATTAGAAATTTAGTGTTTATCGAAATTATTATGAATTAGTATAAATATATAAGTATTTTTAATGAAAACCTGAAAACGTGTTTGCAAGAAAACTTGTTGTTATCACTTATTTCATTTGTCTGACAGTAACATCAAAACAAATGCACGAAATTCACCGTGGCAAGGAGTGCAAGATTGCGCCTGTGGCTAACAAGAGCCTTGAGCACAACGCACGTGACAGTATGACTTTACTCAGTTCTGCTGGAATTTTGATGCGCAGAGCTCCCCGGAGGGGAGCGGGTCCGAGAATTTCTCACCCTCTCTTCCCCTACCACAAACCTCCCTGGAGGACTTTCGACTGGCCGCATATTTAGAGTGTCTCCATGCAGCACAGACACTTTAGATTTACAAACATCACGTCATTCGAGCCCGGGCCCTTCGTTACGCAGTTAACATCGCTAATCACTATCCCTGTTGAGCGGAACATCCAGGGTCTTGATCCAGGGTCAAAGTTTCCTTGGGAACATCCAGGATGTCTTGAACATGTTGCAGAATGGAGGTAGAAGTGGCTTGTGGGTGCGCCACCATTTTTTGGCGGATGCGTCGATCCACGAGTGCTGACGTCACTCTGGCATCCCTCGAACTTGCCCCATTTCCTTGTTCCAACTACTGTAGCTACAGCCGTGCTGACGACGGCCTGGCATTGTCTGATATTACACGCGTTCTCCGAGACAAGAACAAATTTTCTACGATGATTTCCCTACTAGAAATTAACGGCACAAAAACTGAACATTCTGCAGGTTCTTTCCCTTATATCTTCTTCAACGTGCGCTGGAGTGCTACGCATTTCACATCATTCACATAGCTCGGTGACGTGCGTCTATCCTAAAATTTGCATAATTTTCAGGCCACTTCTTGGTTTTGGATTTTCTATGTCAGGTAGTGTATGACGACTGTCAGAAGAAAATCGGGACAGTACTTGCATTCTGATACCGCACATTTTTAAAGAGAAGGATGATATTCGTCACCAACAAGTGTTATCTCTTCTCGTAAATGATACTCAGTAGATGAATCCCATCATCCTCCATGCACAAAATCATAAATCGAGAGCTGTTACAGATATCTTGCGACGGTGGCGAAGGAAGTACTGATCCCTAAATATTTTTTTGGAAGAGACAACTTTTATAAATCACAATATTCTGCTGACCACCTTACCATTGCCTCCTTCGAAAGGAATTTTTTTAGCATATCTTACTATTAATAAACTTATATTTTTACAATACAATTACACTAATATATTCTGGCATCATAAAACGCACATCTATAATTTCAAAATACATTTTAAAAAAATATTTAAGTATATTCGCCGTATAATACGCACTCTTCCCTTTACAAGGAAACCGGAAAGATATGTGCGATGCTCTTATCTTTTGACGTCATTCATTCAAAGATTTTTCTTAGGCTTTCGAACAATAGTATACAGAAGTGACAAGCGATAAGGGGAATTGGCGAAGTGCTGGAAGGAGAAAATAATTCTGCAGGTGAGTTGTATTTACCGCAGGTGTGCACACCAACGTTATTGCAGTGTTTGGAGAAAGGGGTCATAATTTGGGTAAGAATCTGCTTTCCGACCCCAATTAATTCGCGGAATTAAGAGTCGGAAGTTTTCTCTTTCTGTAGTCATTTGAAGCTGTGATTTTGAAGTCAACATCGAAGGCTTTAGTAAATCGCATTTCCTTTAGCTGAAAGACAGTTGATCTGTTCTTCCTTTCAATATTACATATGGCTTCCCTACCAAACGAAACAAAGGCAGTGCTGGTTTCAAATACAAAGTTTCAGTTGCTAGAGAAAATCGCGCAAGGTAAGGACGTTTGGTGTTGGTGAAAGTTCCATATGTAAGGGGGGGGATGAAATCACTATAATTATTATGCCTTAGGAATAAATGTGCTTTCCATAAAGGAATAACGAATTGGCCTATCCTAGAAGAAAAAGGTGGAAACTGGGTCCTAGAGAATCGCCAGAATGGATTAATTTTAAAAAGAGACAGAGTATGCTTATTTGTCCTAAAGTGGGAAAAAATATTACAAATGAAAGTGAAAATTTTAAACAACTTTGGGTTGATGCAGTCGATTTAAGACACAGAAAAAATTAGTTCTATGAGAAAAAACAAAAGTTTCGCGAAGGCTTCCGAAAGATTTGGGCAAAAAATTTATAAGTTTCCAGAAGTATGTTATTGACCTACGCAGGCCAAAAAAAAATATTTACTTTCACATCGGAAATATGGATAAAACTCAACTAATGTTTGATATGATAGGAAATAAAACAACTGATGAGAAAAGAACGGAAGCGATTCACATATAAACAACAAGTCACAAAAAATCTCACCTCACCGAAGTGCTTTCCAGCTTAGCGAGCGGTACAAAGTTTAAATCCACGATTCCTTTTAAAAGAAAGACGGTAAATAAAATATACACTCATGTCCATAAATTAAGGATAATGCAAAATCAGGCAAAGGAAGAGTTAGAAGCAAAACAAATTTGACTTACTTGTAAAGCTTATTAAACAAAAGGTAATGAGCGAAAAAAGATGCTATATGTTTGATATTATTAAAAACATTAGCAATTTTTTCTCCCTGGAGCAAATTACAAAAAAAACCTATTTACAAAAAAACAATATTACATGGTTGGTATGATTGTTAATACATTGTATGTCTCCCAGACGATGCAATACAGTCCGTACAACGCCTAGGCATGCTGAGTATCAAATTATCGATCTGATCTTGGGGGATATTACACCACTCAAAAAGCGATACTCTCCGAAGTTCTGGTAGACATGTAGGAGGAGGTTGACGGGCTGCAACTCGTCGGCCAAGCATGTCCCACACGTGCTCTACTGGATTCAAGGCCGGTGAGAATTCTGGTCAGCCCATACGGGTGATATCCTCCGATTGAAGGCATTCGCTTGCGATGTTTGCACGGTGAGGACGGGCGTCATCATCCATAAACACAAATTGTGCGCCCATGGCGCCCCGAAACAAACGTACATGTTGTTCCAGAATGACATCCCGATAGATTTGGCTTTTCATGGTTCCAACTTGAACATGCAGGTCAGTTCTGGAACCTAGAATAATTCCACCCCAAACGAACACTCCTGCACCACCGTAACGGTGTCGTTCAATGATGTTTTCTTGGTGGTAACGGGTATCTGGAGCTCTTCATATGAAAGTCCGGTGAGAATCAGACTGCAAGCTAAACCTGGACTCATCGGAAAACATCACACAAGCCCACTGTTGCGGTGTCCACAATGCATGCTCTCTACTCCAGGCTAACCGCAGGCGACAGTGAGTTGCAGTAAGTGGAACGTATCTGACAGGTCTATGAGCATATAGACCAATCTGCCCTAAGCGTCTGTACACGGTCTGCCTTGAAATTGTCGTACCAGTGGCTGAAGAGCGCTGACGAGACAGGTCTGAGGCTGTGCTCCGCCCGTTTCTTTTGGCAGTAACTGCCAAATACCGGTCCTCATTCGGCATTGTAACTCTGGGGCGACCTGTACTGTAATGTCTACTCACATTACCATCATCTTGGAATTGTTACCAAAGCCTGGAGATAACACTCTGGGCAATTCCAAGTCCGTCTGATACTTCCAGTTGGGTACGCCCACATTCCAGACGGCCGATAATTCTATCACGTAAAAAATCATCCAAATGCGTCCTTTGTGTCATAACTATTCGGTTATTGCACTGAAATGCTTATAAAGCACCTGCAAACAATTTTACTTCTTTGCCTGTATTCCTTATATATCACTCTCGTCACTGTGACGTACCATCGATGTCATCTGGTTACTTCCTGAAATTTGCATATGATTCTTGAAGATGTGTGTAGTGATTTTACAGGTGATATATTTATTTTAGAGTTCGATTTCCGCGTGACTCCGAATTATCCTTAATTTATGGGCATGAGTGTAATTTCTCAAATGGTATTTTCATTCATGTTCAGGAGAAAGGATGGATAAACGAAAGCAGTGTGGAATTGTAGACAAAAATTGTTTGACAAAAGCGTCCTGCTGCCTTTTAAGGCCACAAATTAAACTTTCTGGCAGGCGTATATTCAAATCCCATCTAATGGATAATAATAAGATATTATTGAAAGAGTACAATACAGACATGGCAGGTGTTCTAACCGGATAAACGCCATTAGTTCAGCCTTTAGACTCATTTATCAGTAAACCAAATATATATCAAATGACAGTTGAAATACATGAATGCTAGAAAGTGAAGAAACTAACAAAAGGAGGCGAAATGAGTCATGCCAGTCTAGAAATAGTGTGAGAGTGGATAATAAAAACGTAGATTGAAATTAAACCCGACTTAATTGAAAAGTCATTTAAAAAATGTAATATATCCAACAATCTGGATTGAGAGAAGATGGTTATTTATGGATAAGAGTAACAATGACGGTGCACCTAAATGATAAAACGAAAGACGAACATCACGACAAACCGTTCATATAATCCAGTAATGAAAATTTTTAAGTTCGTAAGGTATGTCTTTTTTTTTTAAATAAAACAGCATTTATATATATGTTATTAAGTCTAACTTTTATATTATTATCCTATTATTAAGTCTAATTTTTGTATATTCATCTTTTCCTTACTGTTTATCATTTCTATACGTGCACCCATAAATTTCGATCTTATATTTTTGTATTAAAAGGGAGCGTTATATGCCGGAACATACGGTAATTAAAACTCAATTTTTTTTATATTAATCAAGTTAATAAGAAAAAGTTACATTTGTTTTTAATTCAAGGTTATTCGAGTTTGGATAATCTTTTAGCTTATCAGCTAAAACCTAAACAAATGTTGATACCCACATTAATGAGCCCACTCCTTTTTGCATATCTGATTCATATTTAGATGTACGCTAGTAAGCCTAAATCTCAGAGAAGTACATACATCAAGTCGATTTCGCTCCTTCATTTTTATCTGAGTTAGTGATAAAAACACTTTTTTACACATATACATAAGAAGCAAACTGAATTAATGACGCACCGTTGTACAATTCATTATATTCCGTTTTCACTGCTAATGAAGTCCAGAAATTAACATCCTCTGCTGGAATTTCATTTTAAGCGTGATATCATTCAACAGCTCAATTAACTGATCTCCTTTGACATTTTATTTTCAAAATCGCAATGCAGTGGATCACGCAAAATCAAAATTCGTTATATTTACCCTTTGGAAAATAAGTTTCAAACTGTGACCTTAGAGTCAAGTTTACCATACGTATCCATACGCATAACGCGAATAAGAGCAAATGCGCCTCACACAATAAAGACTTCAATTTCCCTCAGCAGAACTTTGTATTGGAATTCTCTGTGCGGGCGGTTTTTGAAAGTAACCGTTTATAACTTAAGTTGGAGATAATGTAAGGATGAATTTAATGTAATGAATGTGAAGTTACTTAATTTTTAATGAATAATACATGTAAAATAATATCTTACAAAATGATTGAATAATAATTATTTGAAACGAGTATCGGAGTAATTTTAATTATGCAATTTCAAATTAAAATATTTTGTACGCAATAACTACTTCTTTTGGACAAAACAATGTGAGAAAAGGGAGAATTTACATTTAAGCAGTTCAACTTTTAGTATTTGAATTCATTAACTTCCATTTATTAATCAACTCATCAGTTGTTAAAATTCATTAACAAAGTTGTCTTACGAAACTCGCGAAATTCCAGAAGCCAAATCAAATAATTTTTTGCATTATATGTGAATCGCAGAATATTAATGAAGTATATTTTGAGGACATTTATATGGGTGAGATATTCTGAGGTAAGTATTCAACTGCAAGAGAATAAAAGATTATGTAATAAATTGTCTTCATGGGATATAATATTTTGAGTTTATTTTTGACGAAATTTTTACTTGGTTTAAATAGAAATTGTTCATCACATTTCATGAAATATGTATTTTTTTCCATGAAATACAGAAAATAATTTTAGAAGTTATTATTTACTCTTAAATTTTTGTTTCTGGTTATTTACCAGTTGCAGGATTTCTGAAACACTGCATTATGTTTACCCCCATTTTTTATTATTAAATTACTATTTATGAAAATTATATCCGCATACTGTTTCGAATTTACTATTGTCACTTAAATAATCTATCTGTTAAATAACACAGAAGAACTAACTACTTTGAAATTGCATCCCCAAGCCTAGCATTCTTATTTAAAAACATTTATCAATGGGTTATTTTATGCTTATTGAAAATTGCTAATGCTTTTAAAATATAATTGTGATAAATTTAAAAGCATTTTAATAGTGCAACAAAATAATTTTCAGTTTATCTACAAAAAGGCCTCAAGTCAGCTGTACAGCATGCGTTGCTCACAGCGACTAAATTTCCTAATTACAGTAGGTACAAACTATACAGGTAATAAAGTCTTTTCAGAACTACCAATGTGTTGCCAATATTTTGCATCCAACCTTTGGAATTTCTTTAACAACGGAAAAGAAGTTTATTTTATTTCATACACACCACAAGCAAAGTAAATAAAGACACAATAACGTGAAAATGACAAATATTTATTATATTTCAGGAATGTTAGAAGTAAAACACCTAGACTTTGTGCCTTAGTTCATGAGAGAGGGAAAAAAATAATTTGATGTCAAATGCAATTTCAGTACAGGAAATTTCGGAGCATGAAAATAATGCCATCAAAGTTGGTATCACAGATACATAAATACAATAACACATACAGCCTTTTCTATAAATGATTTTTTATAACAACAATGCTACAAATCGGACACAATTTAAAGCTTTTACAATACACAAAATGTCCATGATGCCCAAGTTTTAAACAGTGATGTGATAATGTAAAGGCTACCAGTCATTCAGTTCTATGATACAATTTATGAAGAAAAATTTAATTTCACCGATTAAAATAAACTGTGAATAAAATCCCCAATGAGTTCGAGAAAAAGTAAAATTTCCATTCTAAAAATTTAAGAAAGGAAAGATTCTCACATTACAATCACATATTGAAAAGAATTGGAGGAAACTGATGCTGAATTCCATAAAAATCTAATCATCTGCAAAACTCTAGATCCACTTTTTAAAACTAGAGATCTTTTTCAAAGTACAAAAACTGCAGAGTCATTAAAACTAAGATCTAAATTTATTTCCATAATAAAGGCCATTAAAATCAGAAAAATACTAATATTTCAAAGCTCATTTGGATAATTTCGATGTATTACACACCCAATTTGTTTTTCTATGCATTCATGATTGTAAGAATAGAAATGACTGCCAAATGAAGTAGGAAAGAACTTTAAAATTAAGACGATTAGTTTGGGTTAAAGAATTTTGGGAAATTGGAGCATCTGATTTTAATTCTGTTTAAATCTCTTAGTTGTTTCCAAAAGAACTTGTATAATAACTATAAGAAATTTAGCATGCTCTAAGGAAAACAAGCTTTGTTTTTATAAATTTAACTGTAAAACATCATTAATAAATGCAATACCTGAATTTCCATATCAACTTCATTAGGTTAAACAAAAATGCACCAATGTATGCAAATTTTTCAAACTGATTAAATCTTTTATAATCCCTCCAAAGCAATTTGTCTGCAAAGGTCTAGCATTCAAAATGCTGGACACTTTCAGCAGTTGTTCATTAGCAACCAATTTATTAGAAGGAAAGAAAAATCAGGAACATGTATTCAATGAGGCAATAAAATCAACATTGTTTAAATGCTTCAGTATCCCATTTAAAATTTCCACACAACAGAAGAGAATAAAAGACATTTCATTAATACTGACCAAACTATTCTACCAATGAAAATCTTATAAACTTGTGTAGCAAATAATTTTAAAAGAAATTTTCCTTTCGAAGGAAGAAAATTCAGTCCATTTAACATTTGACACACAAGTTTTAGAACAGCACTTTAAAGTTGTTAGTTATTCAGAAAATTAATTCAGTGGAACTAGGACAGAAGCTCATTCAATTTTGATGTGGTTCCTGCTGTAATGGTCGGGATGGCATACGGTATGCAACAGGAGTTGGCGGTGGAATATAGATGCCAGATTGAGGACTCCAAGTTGGAGAGAGTATTGACTGGTAAGCATTCATCTCTAGTGGCGATGGAGGTGGTGAAAAAGCAACAGTAGGTGTGATGGTAGGGGGCCAGGTAGAACCATAACTGGGCACAGCACTAGGAATCCAGGAAGTAATGGGTGGTGACATTCCAGCTGGTGGTGTGTTGAAAAAAACACTTGGAACACCTTTAAAATATATAAATCCTGGTTAGCAATTATGTTAAGCTATATTATTCATCACAACTGCTTCAGAGAAGGTTTCAAAATAAAAGATATAATAAAATGTAATATATGCAAGGAATGATAATACATTATAACGAATTTCTACTACATAAAAACATAGAAACTTTGTTACGTTCTTCCCATCTGTCGAAAACGGCCTGTAAAGAAAAACTATAAAACAAATTAATAAACAGACGATTCTGTTTTCACTAGATGGTGCGCGATGAAATGTTACGACTATTTTTTTGTTATTAATTTTTGAAAAAGAGAAGTGAAAGGACAGTTGAACAGACGAGATGCGAGATGTTTGATGTAATTTCGATTTAATGTGCTTCTGTATATCTTAACGTTGAAATATTCGAAATTAAAAGTTGTTTTCTTTCTTGAGATGTAGATTTCCTAGAACTTGAAATTATCCTTAGGCAAGCTCATCGAGCACGATTTTTAGAAGGAAGAAAGATAACTGAAACCTTTTTCCTCACTTTTAGAACTTAGAAATTGAAAAATAAGAAGTTAATGTTCTTAAAGGTTTTCTACACTCATGTCCATAAATTAAGGATAATGCAAAATCAGACAAAGGAAGAGTGAGAAGCAAACCAAATTTGACATATTTGTAAAGCTTATTTATTAAACAAAAGGTAAAAAGCAAAAAAAGATGGTATATGTTTGATATTATTAAAAATATTAGCGATTTTGTCTTCCTGGAGCAAATTACAAAAAAAAAACCTATTTACAAAAAACCAATATTACATGGTTGGTATGATTGTTAATACATTTTATGTCTCCCAGACGAAGCAATACAGTCCGTACAATGCCTAGGCATACTGAGTATCAAATTATCGATCTGATCTTGGGGGATATTACACCACTCAAAAAGCAATGCTCTCCAAAGTTCCAGTAGACATGTAGGAGGTGATTGACGGGCTGCTACTCGTCGGCCAAACATGTCCCACATGTGCTCTACTGGATTCAAGTCAGGTGAGAATGCTAGCCAGTCCATACGGGGGATATCCTCCGATTGAAGGCATTCACTTACGATGTTTGCACGGTGAGGACGGGCATTGTCATCCATAAACACAAATTGTGCGCCCATGGTGCCTCGAAACAAACATACATGTTGTTCCAGAATGACGTCCCGATAGATTTGGCTTGTCATGGCTCCAATTTGAACATGCAGGGCAGTTCTGGAACCCAGAATAATTCCACCCCAAACGAGAACTTCTGCACCACCGTAACGGTGTCGTTCAATGATGTTTTCTTGGTGGTAATGGGTATCTGGAGCTCGCCATATGAAAGTCCGGCGAGAATCAGACTGCAAGCTAAACCTGGACTCGTCGGAACACATCACACAAGCCCACTGTTGCAGTGTCCACAATGCATGCTCTCTACTCCAGGCTAACCGCAGGCGACAGTGAGTTGCATTAAGTGGAACGCATCTGACAGGTCTATGAGCATATAGATCAATCTGCCCTAAGCGTCTGTACACGGTCTGCCTTGAAATTGTCGTACCAGTGGCTGAAGAGAGCTGACGAGACAGGTCTGAGGCTGTGCTCTGCCTGTTTCTTTTGGCAGTAACTGCCAAATACCGGTCCTCATTCGGCTTTGTAACTCTGGGGCGACCTGTACTGTAAAGTCTACTCACATTACCATCATCTTGGAATTGTTACCAAAGCCTGGAGATAACACTCTGGGCAATTCCAAGTCCGTCTGATACTTCCAGTTGGGTACGCCCACATTCCAGACGGCCGATAATTCTATCACGTAAAAAATCATCCAAATGCGTCCTTTGTGTCATAACTATTCGGTTATTGCACTGAAATGCTTATAAAGTGCCTGCGAACAATTTTACTTCTTTGCCTGTATTCCTTATACATTACTCTTACACTCTCGTCACTGTGACATACCATCGGTGTCATCTGGTTACTTCCTGAAATTTACATATGATTCTTGAAGATGTGTGTAGTGATGTTACAGCTGATATATTTATTTTAGTGTTCGATTTCCGGGTGACTACGAATTATCCTTAATTTATGGACATGAGTGTATATGGTATCCCAATGCTGAGACATGAGCTTGATTAATTGATTTTGGAATGAAAAATTAATGTTAATGAAAGTGAAACTAGAAATAATTTGAAATAACTTGTGCACACTTTATCATTTTGAAACATTGAAGCATGTAGAATTTTTATTTGAATTAATTGACATTGATAGGGTGAACTGTGTTGTGTATACTTTAAAATATAGACATTTACTGAATCTTTTCATATTCTGAATTAATTTGAATCGATAGCATTCTTAGAAATTTGCACATATACTTAAAAATATGGCTGAAGCACAATCATATGAGTTATTAAAAAGAAAACATAAATTGCTAAGAACAGTGGTTACGAAGACAGTTAATGATTTAGAAGCAAAGATTTAAAGATACAAACAACCTAATACTGTCCAAGTCATCAAATCCTATCATGATCAGGTGCCTAGGACATATTTTTAGATGTGATAGTTTGAACCCTGTTAAAAAGGTGACCTTTGCAAATGTAGAGAGTACCAGGAAAAGAGGAAGACCTCACACAAGATGAATAGGCTATAAGAAGGCAGATCTCAGGACTCTAAAAATGAATCATTGCTGAATTGTATCGACTAATCGGATCCGTTGAAGGGAGCTTATTGAGACGGCCTTGGCTGTAGTGCAACTGAAGACGAAGGCTGGTAATTTTTTGTCAAAGCGTTCAAAGAAAGGTATCCTTTTGGTGTTAATTTTCTAAGCAAAATATAATCACATTTACAATATGCATAGTGAAAACAGAGTTCGTACACCCTTCTGCAGATGGAAATTAAGTACTTTTAAGGACTTTAAAAGCACCATTAATGAAACTATTAAGGATCGGTCCGGAAAGGGGACTTAATAAACTAAAGCAATTATTCTGTACCTGAAGTTCACTTTTGTAACAACATTAAAAATAAATCTCTAAGTAGGATGCATTATTATTACACATAATCTAATATTTATCTTATTTATAACAAATTCAAGAATGAAATTAACTTCATAATTTTTTTGCAATTAGAATTATATCACAAAATTTAATAGTTCCACATATAATAAATAGTCCCACATATTTTTAAAAATAATCATGGCTTTTCATTCAAATTTTATGAACAGCTTTACAATGATTCTTTTATGCTTCATTTTGTCACATAGTCGCTCAGTCCAGAGATATATGCAAATCTCATGCCAAGTGGTACAAGTTAAATTGTGAACTAAAATAATAATCAGTGCGATTCATAACAGAAGCTCGGCTGTTGCCACCACTGCTGCTTGCTTAGAGACAGAGAGTGGAGAAGTGAACATCTGACATTGGTATGACTGCAGGTGTTGAAAGTTAGCTGCACTTTATCTAACACAACTAATTTCAAGCGAATCTGCTGGAGTTATAACCCAGTTAATAGATTGTATTTAATAGATAGTTCAAATAAGCCATTGAAACATCAGAAACAATAGGTTTTTGTATTACTTTAAGTTTCATTAGCTGTTTAGATCATAATAATGTTTACATTCTTGTGTTGTATCTCTCATTCACAATAAGGATTAAGGAAAGGTGATAACTCCCTTTGACATGCAGAGATAGCTTCTAAAGGTGAGCTGTTAGTTACAAATAATTAAATTACATTGTGAGATACCATTAGTCATAAGCAGATTTGCATGCTCACAATTTTTTAAAATTTCTAAGGAATATTGATTAAAAAAGCACTAGAACAGTTTACAGCAGTTATAATTTATGATATTGATTCTGAAATAATATAACTATACATTAAAAGTTATAAAACATTAAAGTTTTGTAGCAACAAACAAAATGTTTATGCATCTTTTTAATTTAAAAATTTTCCAGATATTTTAGCTAATTTAAGTCACTTTTCCTTCTCTTTAGCATCTTTTTTTCCAAGTTTTGTTTCAATAAATAAATCAATGGTTTTCCTAGGCTCTGCTTTATCTCCTTATTTGTTGATGTGTCAACAATGTATCTTTGAAAAATTCTCTTTATAAAATCAATTCCTTTTTTCAATGAATTTCCTTGTCAGTTCAGAATTTTGAGATTTAAGATTTTTGTTATTCTAACGAATCACTTGTACTCAGAATGCGCAGAAGAAACAGCAAATTTTATTTCTTTAATAATATTAGTATTGAGAATAAATATGCAATGATATATAGTCGAGGCAGGCAACAGTACCAGTGTGGCAGAATTTTTAAGAGTTTAGTGAAGCACTGGGCAATAAAGTTTAGGGCAAAATTTTTAGAATTTAGGGCAGGTACCAAGGTATGTATGGTGAACTAAGACTTTACTTTCTTTGATTGCTTTAACACTTGTGCTTAATTAAAAGATAAGAAAATAAAGGGAGACAAACATGTTAAATTAAATATTTGTAGGATAAAAGAAAACATTCAAACAATTTTGTTTTCACTGTTCTCCCCAAAATTCTCCAAAAAGATGAGAAATTCATCATAAATTTCCTATATAATACATCCATTATGTGTAATGCCATGAAGAAATTTTTATTTCCTCACATTTTTCTGGAAATTGTAGATTTATAAATGTTGCCTTCAAAATAATACGCTATAAATCTTGCCTTTAGACCTTCCGCAAGTCACAAGGTCTAAAATCCGAAACAAATTATCCTCACCATATATATAAGAGCAAAAAACCAGAAGATTTAAAAAAATTCAGAAAAGAGAATTCTAAACTGAATTTTCAAGAGAAAACTGAACACATTTAAATATTTTAAATATTCTGAAAGAATTATATGGGAAAAACTCTCATGATGGAAAATAGAAAAGAAGGCAAATGACATTAATTTTTAAATAATTACAGTAGCATTTTTATTTTTCTACAAAGCGCTTCGGAAACTTTGCTTTATAGTATTTATTACCTTGTTTATTTTTCAAAATCAAAATATTATCAAATCACCAAAATGGAAAGTAATGTCACTTTGAAATATGGCAAAAGAAAATAAAAATGTTTTAATATTTTTTTACATATAATTTTAATATGGCATTATTTTTATGTAATTATCAATGTTATGTGCAAGAAAAATCGACAAAATTTCACAAATCTCCAAATAAAAAACTTTATATGTGAACTGATCTTGAAATCGCAAAAATGTTGATAAGTCCCCAAATTTAGCACTGCATAACTGAAAAGATTTCAAATGCTAACCTATTAAATACATATTTGTCAATGCATTGCCAAAAAATAGCTCTCCAAGATGTTAATTCATACTCAAAATAACAGTCATAAAAGCCAGACAGAAATATCACACGAGTAAAATTAAGGACATTTTGCCGGTTTTCGGCGGAAATTATGGACTTTTAATCACAAAAAATCTTTTTCAAAGAACTTAAGGGCTTTTAAATGGACCATACGAACCATGGAAAAAATATGAACATGACAATAGTACCACACTGTCCTGCCCAACGAAAGAGAATCTAGGATTTAACTACAATTTCATAATGCCACTTGCCAAATTATGTTAAGTATGAAATCAGTGTTCATAATTTTAGTTATATAAAGATTAATATGTGTTAATATAATTTGTACTCAAAAAACAGCTTTCAGTCACTACTGAAGTATTACAGCAAGGCAACTAAGAGCTGCCGCTTAAATGCAAAATGTAAATACTAAAGGCTTAATTTTTTTTTAAACCCTTAAGCAGTATCTTCTTTGACGATACAACAGTCTAAGGTCGGTCTTGACTTCTCTAAGTCAATTACTGACAGCTTTTCTCCAGTTTGATTTTCTACACATCAAAGTCTTCAAGATAGTTTATCCATCCCAGTTTGGGTCTGCCTTTTATGCAGTTACAATAAAAACAACTGCTTGGTATTTTACGGTTGTGTTACATGGCCAGCCTGTGTTCAACAAGCATAAACTTAAACTAAATCTAGGTCATTAGATTAAGTTCAGAACTAGCTTTATTATTTTGTATTTCATAGTAATTATATTCTCCGTTTAATTTCATACATAAAATTAATCAGAAAATAATCAGATTAGGAAAACGATTTCATAAAAAATTATGGCTAAAATCAGACAAAATTGTGGCTGCTATCCTTCCTCAAAAATACAGAAGATAAAACCTACATGTCCGTGACAGAAACTACCACGATATCAATTTAGGAGTTTTCTTTTTAGTTCTATCCCGCATAAGTTGCGGGAAGTGAAACACTGAGTTGATTAAGAGACTCCAGCAGACAGGAATAAACTTTCTACAACTGCATAATGTTGAATGATTAGTTTTAAAATTTCACAGGCCTTTAACCCCTTGAGTACCAGCACGCTGCATATGCTGCACTATGTATATTTAAGGGTCAAAATATACAATTATTTAACTTCTAGCTCACTATTTAAGAATCAAAATATACATATTTTAGCATTAAAATGTATTAACTCATTATATGTCTTGTACATTTTCAAGTTTGATTCAATTTAATTTCTTTTTGAATAGCATAAACAATACATAGTGGTTTAACCCATACAGTACCAGTGTCATGTATATGCGACAAACAGTGTCATGTATGAGAACAAAGCGCAGCCAGGGGACCAAACCCTCGGAAATGGAACATGGCCACAGGCCCATGCATTTTTCATCAGTTAAGCCTACTTTTACAAAAAAATTCATACAAAATCAGCATTTTAATATAATGACCTCAATTTTTGAAGCTGCATATACTTAATATACTAATTATTAATATAAAAAAGATCCCATTAATAGAAATAAATGAAATATGCAAAATACTAAAATTATAAGTATAACCGTGAAAACAAATACTATACACATGAAAATAAAATTACAAATACAAAAAGTAAAAGAAAATTAAGCAATAGTTATCTGTAGGTAATTAAATTCCAATTTAATAATTCTGCTGTGTGTGGAATAATTCATAATGAGAATCAACACACAGGATAATGACAGCTTTTTTCGCCGAGAAAGTAAGATGCATCACACATTGGGAAAGCTGATATCTTTCCCTTTCTTTAATAATGCTGTAAAGTTACATTTTGATTAACCAAAAAAAAACTATGTTAAGATTTAAAATAAATATAAAAAAGATCAACTAGTCTGGGTTTTTCCATCACGGATGTTCAGTGACATTACACCCCTATAGTCAGCTAGAAAAGTTTTCCCACATTCTAAAAAAAGAAAAAATTGAGCTGGATGCATTTCCTTACATTCTAAAAATGAAAAACGCAAAGAATAAAAATGAAGACAAAGAAAAAAACAAAACTCGTAATGAAATAAACAAACATGCCAGTGTCCCTTTAACATAAAGAGCTGCGATTCCTAGTTTGTTTACACCAATAAATCTATCAAAACCAGAAGCACAGAACAGAAACTGATGCTTATATATGAAAGTCAAAAGACACAAGACTTAAATGATGTGAAAACCATTACCATATAGCACCATCTACTGGCATTTAAAAATTCAGAACAATCGTTCCTTTTTCAAGTTACGTATATGCAATGCTGGGCGAAGGAATTGTTGTGTCGCATATACATGACGCTGGTCCTGAACGGGTTAAACCACTATGTATTGTTTATGCTATTCAAAAAGAAATTAAATTGAATCAAACTTGAAAATGTACAAGACATATAATGAGTTAATACATTTTTAATGCTAAAATATGTATATTTTGATTCTTAAATAGTCAGCTAGAAGTTAAATAATTGTGTATTTTGACCCTTAAATATACATAGTGCAGCATATGCAGGCTGGTAGTAACAAAATTTCCCCAGTTTATGAATCTCTTACTAGCTTATTCACTCAACCAATCAAAATGAAATTTCAGATATTAGTATTCGAAAGTATGTGCAAAAGATTGGGATGATTCAAAATAATAGAGCTCTCATGGTTACGAAGACAGTGAAAAAATTTCGAAATTTTCAAATGGCAGCACAATTTTTTCCCTGCACATAATCATAAATGGCATTAGAATGATACATGTATGAAGAAAATTGCCAGCACAGAACATTTACGAAGAACTGCATTCTAAAGGACCAGTGACAACTCAAGAGAGGACAGGGAAAAACTTTTTATTGGAATAACAAGTTTTCAATGTGCCCACCTTCACAGATAATGCATGCAGGAGATTGTTGACAGCAATGCCAAATGTAACAACCTTGAAGGAGGAATCTAAATAACCTGATATTTTATGGCATCCTTCAATTCTGACACACCTCGTGGATTTCATGTGTACATCTTAGATTTCAGATCCCCGCAGAACCAAATCATCAAAGTAAGGTCAGGATCACGATGGCCCCAAAACTGCAAGGTTATGGGAGATAACTACTATCTTGAAACATTGCGCACATTGAAAACTTGTAATTCCAACAAACATTTTTTTCTCCTCCTTTCTTGTGTTGTTATTGGTCCTTTTACCATGCAAATGTTTAAAGTCTGCAATTCTGTCATACATGTTTCACCATTTATGCTTTTTTCCATGTGCTAATCAATTTGCACCAAAAAAAAAAATAAATAAATAAAAGAAAATCTGAAAGCTTTCAGATTTTAAATTACGTCCAAAGGGGGGTCTTTAACATTTTGTGTTACCTTTATTTATTAAATATCATATTCTTTGCACTTAAATCGTAAAGTTCAGTTCAAGAGCAATATCGCAAAATAATTTTAAATTGAGCATATCTTTAGAATTTCCCATACAGTCTCACGCGCTGGAGATAAAAAAATTTTTTCTGTAGAACGTTGCCATTACTCGCTTTGAAATCCTTGAGTTTGTTAATCAAAAATTCATTAAAGTTTTACAAAATATGAAATCGATAATAAAACAAATTCCAAATTTCAGTTTCCAGATGCCCATATTCGCAGTAGGATTATGTCATTCAAAATTGGATGGCTCTAGGTACCGTTCCTTTATCACAATGTGAGAAATATACATGCATTTATGCAGATTCTTCATTATTTAATTTCTTCAAATGTAATACCAGGCGATAATATTGGTGGCAACAATTTCAAAAGTGAAACGGACATTCAGAGTGATTCAACACAAAATCGCAAAAAGGAATCAATAGTCCTTCATTGACAAAGCCCCTTTGGACTAAAAAGAGATTCGGTAAGCGAAAATTTCAAAATTTTTTCACTGTAATGATAACAGCTATATTGTTTTAAATCATCAAACTCAAGTGCATACATTCAAATAATAGTACCTGAAATTTCATTTTGATAGGTTGAGTGGATAGGCTGCTAGGGGTTTTTATGGGAAGTTTTTTTTTTATGATCATCTTGTATTTGTGTGCATATTTAAAAGTGAAAGTTAAGTTGATAGAGCTTAATTTAAAATATGCAATACACATTGATCTGACATAACATTATAAAGAAAATAAGTATACTAGCTATATTTATGTTAATATTTGCTTGGATATAAATGATGAAGTTTCATCAAAGGAAATGAAAAAAATGGTGAACACAAATTATATGGCATAAAATTTTGGCCCTTTTTAAGTGGAGAATTTTTTTAAAGAGCCAACAGCAAGATACCAACAATCTCAATACTATATGAAAAACATACCAGAAGAGATTTCACTGCCATTCATTGCATCCTGCGATCCCCAAGTTAACGGTAAGGTGGATCCATCTCTGCATACCAAATACATACCAGGTACAGCATACACAGGATATGGGTATACTGCCATTGGAGCAGGACAATGTGTGGGTGAAGTGGACATCACTTCATCAACTGGTTGAGGAGTAGCTCCAGGTATTGGTAGAGGTAAAGTAGTAGCACTGGTAGCTATTGCAGAGTTCGGGAATGCACAGCTCATGGGGAAGGAATAATTTGTATCATCATGATTTGGCTGTGCTGCATAAAATGCTGGAGGGCTGTATGGATGAGATACGGAAGAAGTCTTTATTGATTCACCAGCCCACTCAGATTCCTGCAATTAGTAAAAACTTACATTGATTAGCATGTGATAATTCTTTTTTGAACACAAGATAACCATCATTAGATAAAAAAACAAAACAAAAAATTCAAAACCTATGACTTATATATGCCAAAATATAACGACTTGTGTATGCTGGAAACAATAATTAAACAATAAAACATCTTACTAAAGTTAAAACAGAATAACCACAGAGATTCAGTTATGATGAAAAAGAGGAGGAATACTGTATATTATATATAAAGCCAACAATACATAAAACAAAAAAAAAATCAAGTAGGGATTTTTTGAATTTAAATTTATTCTCTTTAAAAAGTCTAAAATCAAAATTTTGCAGAAAAGAAAACCCTTAGTTATTACTGATAATATAAATGTTATATAATCTGCTTGCTGGTATGAACTGGTAATTGGATGAAGCAGTACACAGTTTACCAGTTTGGGAGTGATCGTTCTTATACAGATTATTTCCAACAATAAATTTCCAGAAGGGTAAAAGAATGAGAACCAATGTTTAAGTGAAAGGAAACTTAGCATATATGTGAAACTATGTTTTCTCATCACTTCATGTTACCAATGAATATGAAAGGCACTAGAAGGTTCGATCACAATATTAAGAGCACACTGCTCAATTACGATATTTGATGAAAGCACTGCTAACAGGTTGTAATAAGGAAGAATGTGATTTTGATGCTGTATATTAATCATGCATTTTGGAAAAAATCTTTTAAAATTCATTTCTAGTATCCCTAGCAATGCCAAGGCATGCCGATCACAGCCAAAAACGACGCACATAATCTTTTCTTTTTCCCCTTAATTATTATTACTCTTTTACCTGCTCGTATATACCTCTAATATATCTATTGGTTCTTAATATTTTAGTCAAAATTTAATAAATGTGATTTGCGTAATATTCCTACTATTAATGGATATATGATGAAACATCCCTCAGTATATGATTTTATTTCGCAGATTTAACCTACACTGCCAAACCCATGAATATGAGGTAAGCAAAGTTTGCTATTTATCTTCAATATGCAATTTATCCACTTTATGAATATTTTCCTCTTTTAAAGCAGTTTCAAGAGTATTCTGGAGGCTTTTTAGGCATTTTTTGGACATTTCTGAACAGTTTGATTTATATTCTAATAAACTAATAAACTAAAAAACAAAGTTTCTCTTGAAATAACATTTCTTAACTTCTATAGACTTATTTTTATTGGGCAGGCACGTCCTATCCACAGTAAACTGATTATGTAATCTGTTAGTCCTATCTGTCACCATAGGCATTTTTCACTAGGTATGAAAGTCTTCAGAATTTTTTCATACCAGCATTTCCACACATCCATGTAATCACATATTCACAATTGCAAGCAGTAATTTTTCTACTTCAATAAAATCCTTATTATCCTCATTTCCTTTTTTTCTCAGTTGGTATAACCCTACTTCACAGATCAAACTGCATTGAATGTTTTCTTCTGACAAATCGAAGGAAATCTCGCATATATCAAATGCAATTTCAGGTTTCTAATTTCAAATATTAAATCCTCACATGAGCAAAAAATGGAACTTCATGAAATAAATTGTATTGATAACTTAGGCAATGTTTTAAAAAAGGCCAAAGGCAAAGTTTCAAGTCCTGCATTTGCTAAACTCAACACTGTTTTAAATAAAAACAATCACTTCCAAACAATGAAAAAATATCCCTTATCTTGGCAAGAAAAGGCAAACTCTCAAAACTGAAAAATGGTTAAAATAAGTGATACAGTTCTTTTCAAGTATACTCCATTAACTGCAGTAGGTGCTGAAAGAAGCTTGTTACTATATAAAGACTTACATACTAACAACAGAAGATCGTTCACTTTCAAAAGCATCAAGCACTTAATAATGTAATTGTAATGATGCCAATTGTAATACATTTGTGCAAGGCTGAAAATGCAGAAGAAAAGAAAAATTCAAGTAACAAATATGTGAAATTGTTTGGGCTTTAATTCATTTGTCAATTGTGCCTTTTTTATATTTTGTATTAATTTTTTTAAGGGCATTTTCTAAGAATTCTTCAGTCATTAAAATCTGGGCCCTGGTGATAAGTTTTAGAAGACAGATGTGAATGGCAACAGCCTGCAGTGAAGTGTTAAGCGAGAGGCTCAGTGATGAAAAATTGTGAGATATTAGAAAAGCATCACCACTTTACACTTCTTCAGCATCCAGGTCTTGAGTGAAACCATATCACCTGATCTTCACTGTGCCAGCTTCAAGTAGATCTCCTGAAGAGAAACACAAGCTGGATGTTTTATGTTGATAAAGGTCTTTAATTCATCAACTTTATTTTGAAAACTATGCAGGAAAAGACAATGGCCATTATGATACATTTACATAACCACTGGAGTATGATATATTCATGTCTTGTAAAGACTCTTCCTCAGATGTGTAAAGTCATCTGTTCAGCATTATATATTACAATTTGTAAGCATACATTTAACATCATTAAATTTACTACTAAATATCCCAATTATTTTTTTCTCTTAGTCTAGGAAGAAATCTTTTTTTTTATAATCTGTGTCTGGAATGGTTTTCTTGTAGCACACGTTGGCAAAAGTGAAAATGTTAAGTGATTTTTGTGCTGTTTTGTTGGAAAACATATTTACATCTGGTTTATGCTGGACAAGACACTTACAAATATTTGAGTCTAGTTTAGGTTGGTGGCTCACCAACGGCCGAGCGGTAAAGACGCTGAACACTGGTAGTTCGGTCCGAGGTTCGAATCCCACGAACGGGCTGGCTGCATGGGCGTTTTCGTGGTTTTCCCCATATGTAACGTGCATACGAGCCAGTTTCCCTTAGAAAGTCCTCCACGAAGGCATCCCTCCCTTTAGGCAGATAGCCCTTGTGTGCTTTGCCATAATTGAATAACCTAACCTAACCTACTTTAGGTTGGCAATTGTTGAAGGTTCCAATTTAATATTGATACCATAGATTTGGCTATTGTTGAAGAATATATGACATTCATTCATGGAATGATATGGCCCTTTATTTATGAGATTTTTTGTCTACCTTCAAACTGTACCCTTCATCCATTTAAAGTCATTTTCTTATGAATGACAAATCCTTTACAATTAACATACAAAAGAAAAGAGTTGTGTCCTACCAAGGCCAGCTTTTGAGCATCAGGCACATGTAGGAGAACTTTACTAAGATGCCTTTAAATTGTCCAAGGCACTGGAAGCATTTAAACTGGTTAGACAATTTACAGTTGTAGAGAGCAATAGAAATGACCAGCTTTGATACATTCATAGAGTTCAGATTCCACAGGTCACGATTGGGTATTCAGCAGGGAGGAATTTCTCCCCCATCTAAACTACTGGATATTAACTCAATCTATATAGAGTCTTGTCAGTCTTTCGGATTTTCAAATATTTTGTTTTCTCAAATATTTTATATTCTGTTGTTGTGTATGGAAAGTCTGCTTTGGATATAACTCCATGTGAGATGGTCACTAAGATGATACATTAACACTATAATGCTTAAAATCAGAAATGACAGAATTCATGAGGCCTGTTTCTTACTTTTGATTTTTATGAGTGGACTACAAGAATGCAGTTTTTTGATAGAATTTACATCTCCAACTGCAGATGTGGTGCTTTTGCAAATACAAAAGGGAGATGCATAATGGGAAAATTAAGCAGTATTTTTCATGACAAAAGATTTCACAGACTTGAATACACTCTGTTGCTGCCTCTGGTAGAAAGTAGAAACTGCATTTAAAAATGCAATATTGTAAGAGACGGTAATAAATATTTTTAGATAAGACTGCACCATTCAGTCCATTAAGGGAATCTATCTGGTTGTAATGAAAGTTTTCCACCAAAACACGTTCTTAGAAAGTTAGTTACACGTTCTTACATGTTAGAAGAAAAAAACATGAAAGCAGTACCTTTAGTGCGAGTCATAATCACCACCCAAATAATTGATGTCAAGGCTATTTGGCAGGTGTGACAAAAATCCCATTCAAGTCTGTACAGAGTCCAGATACATGTGGTCTAGCATTATCTTGATGGAATGATGCCTTCTTCTTTCTGGAACTCAGTTGGACATTTTTCCTTAATAGCAGCAAAAACACGCACTAACATCTCACTGTACACCTTACTGTTGAGGGTTTTACCTTTTTAACTTTTTTCAGATAATCTTTATGGATAAATAACATGGCAATCCCACCAAATACAAAGCATGATATTTTTGTTACTCAATTTGCACTTTGCAATGCTGCCGATGAGTTCACTGGGCACAGACCAACTCCTTTTCCTGCCTATGTTGTTGAAATAAATCCACTTTTCATCACCAATTCACAATCTGTGCAGAATTTTGTCCTTGTGTTATGGATTTCATATTTATTTGGCTATTTATTTAGAATTGTAATTAAAATTGCCTTATTTTCCCATGCAATGCAGACGACTTTTGAAGAGAAAGCTACATCAGAAAAATAAAAATAAAAGAACGTGTGCATTTAATATTTAACAAATAAATATCTCGGAATTACTGTTGCCATCCAGAAAATTAAAGATTGTTCTAGTGATAATTAAAAAAGCTTATGAAAGCCGAATTGAAACACCTCATCTCAGTTGTAGTTGTAGCTGTTTAAAGCAAACTGCTGTTTGTTTACCTAATGCTGTAGCGATTTCGCTGTGAGATAGAATTAGTTTATCTGTTTTGAATCGAGTTTTGCTAAACGTATGAGATATTGTGCAAATATCTCCGAAGAAATATTTCAGCATTTTGATTATTTCTTGTGGAAAGAATAAATTGTGTTAACTTTTTAACATCTTGTACATTCAATCCATAATGAACCCGTATGCATGCAACAATTTTTGGTGTCAGGAATTGGAATTTTGAATGCCAATTACACGAGCAATGGAAGAACAATTAAAGTAATTTATGGCAGCCTTCGCTGCATTTAAAGAAGAAATTAAAGTTGGCCGAGATTCTGTGAAAGAAGAGATGAAATCCGTTAAAGAGGACATGAAAGCTGGTCAAGCATCTGTTAAAGATGAAATGAAGGCTGTTCAAGAACCTGTAAAAGATGAAATGATGGCTCTTAAGAAAGAAATGAAAGTTGGTCAAGAGGAAATAAAAAGGGAAATCACCTGTATAATAGAAAACAAATTTGCAGGTATAGAAAACAGAATTGACACGGTTGAAAACAGAGTTGGAGAAATTGGAGAAAGAGTTTCTGCCGTTCAACACCAAATCAAACAACAAATTGATGACAAGGTTTCTGCAGTTGTGAAAGAAGTTGATACTTTGAAGAAATTCGTAGCGACAGCAGGAAGCAATTCGGATACTTTTAAATTTCTACCCATGCCTGCACATCCCTCTCTGAAGCTATCAACATATGATGGGAAGACCTTCTGGCAAGTGTGTAAGACACAATTTTCTATAGTTGTGGAAGCTAATGGATGGGATTCCCAAGCTAAAGCCTGTCATCTTGCCACTTCTCTGAGAGCAGACACAGCGGATATCCTTCAGAATCTTCCCAAAAACAAAAGGCTAGATTTCGAAGCTCTGTCCAGCGCATTGGAGCTGCATTTTGGAGAGAAGTGTTTAAAAGATTACAGCAGGCTTCAGTTACAATCCCGTCAATAGAAGCCTATGGAAACACTCCAGGAGCTCGCCACAGATGTTGAAAGGCTGTCCCACCTCGCCTTTTCGGAATGCCCGACAGAAACAAGGGAAATCCTGTCCCTGCAATACTTTGTCAAAGGCATCTGGGATCCTGAAATACAGAAAGCACTGTGAATGGCTGATGTCAAGGACTTAAAAAGTGTCTAGTGTATGCCATGAAATTCGAGGCAGCACAGCAAGCCACTCGCAGAAACCACCACCCAATCAGAGTTGCTCACATACAAAAACCAGTGGATCAGTTGATGGCTCAATTAGATGATTTATCCAGAAAAGTGAATGCCTTGCAATGGTATATTAGTGATAAGAAACCGACCATAAAGTGCTAGAACTGTGGTGCTGTAGGACGCATGCGAAGGAACTGCCCAGCACTCCGGAGCAGGGAAAATAAGACGGATGATATGAACAGACAATTAAATACCATTAAATGGAAAAGGAGCGACAAAAAAGCACAGTACTAGAACTGCGAAGCGTGTAGGAATGAACTGCAGAACACCCCGAGGTGCGGAAAATAAGATCATTTTTCCGCAACGATGCAGGTAGCAACTTAATGATCATAACACGCACCTGAGATTGAACGATAGTGAAAAACCCTGTTTTAAAGTGCTCAAGATTTCTGCAGTGAGTGGCAACAGTAACGGACTATTCTTTAATGGGCATATCGACGGAGTTCCTCGCAGTATGATCACTGATACAGGAGCTAATGTTACCATCATTCGGAAAGATTTAGCTCAACAATTTAAGGACAAACTGATTTGGATGCCATCCTGTGTTCCCCCCCCCCCCATTGTATTTAGCATTTGATAGTATTTGATTTGCTGAAAGTTACTCATTGCAATTATTGTTTATTTTGTTATTGTAATGTTTATTATTACATTGTTGCCTTAGTTTAAGTTTGGCTTCCTGTCCAGGGATTGTACTGCCCGGGACATGCAATCCTTGGGAAGGCGGCAGTGTTATGGATTTCATATTAATTTGGCTATTTATTTAGAATTGTAATTAAAATTGCTTTTTTTCCCCGTAATAAAATTGCTTTATTTTTCGCAAACAATTTTTTAAGAGAACATGTGCATTTAATATTTAATAAATAAATATCTCGTAATTACTGTTGCCCTCCAGAAAAATCTAGATTGTTCTAGAGATAATTAAAAAAGCATATAAATGCTGAATCAAAACACCTCATCTCAGTTGTAGTTGTAGCTGTTTAAAGCGAACTGCTGTTTGTTTACCTAATGCTGTAGCAATTTCGCTGCGAGATAGAATTAGTTTATCTGTTTCGAATTGAGTTTTGCTAAAAGTTTGAGGTATTGTGATATTGTGCGAATATCTCTGAAGAAATATTTCAGCATTTTGATTTATTCCTTGTGGAAAGAATAAATTTTGTTAACTTTTTAATGTCTTGTGCATTCAATCCATAACGAACCCGTACGCAAGCAACACTTGTGTTAATATTCGAGCAGATTAGTGCAGGCCTGAACATTTATGTCCTTACCTGCTTGAGTCAGCTGACGTGGCTCCCAGCGATTGAACTTGTACGTTAAGCTTATGCTATGCATAGTGCAACTAATGGACATGGCACTAACGTCTAACTGCTTAGCAAGCTTTTAAGTGATTGCATACTGATCTTTTTCCATAAGTTCACGTAGGTGGGCCTCATCAACATCAAAAGAATAGCCACAGCACTCTGCTTCTTGAATGTCATATCCTTGTTTTTGAGCTTTCAGTACTGTACCTTCACAGTGTCATATGATACAACATTAGTACCTAAAACTGTACACATGATTTGGTGAAATTCTGTAGCTGACATTTTGCAAAAGAATTGGAAGTAAATGACTCTAAATTATTAGCATGATGGTTCCATTTCAGACACTTTGGTACTTAATGATAATAATTTTTTATGAATTTCACAACCTAATGTTCTAAAGCAAGTCTCTTTCTTTCAAATGCCAAAAATCGTTCGATAAAATAGGATTAAATATGGCAATGAGAACTGTTTGTGCAGACGATATTTGCGGTGGTGGGAAACTTGTTGAAACTCGATGAGATTCTTGCACCAGTGCTCAAGTCATATCTATACACTCTCAGAGCATCTTTCTAGCAGCCTTCTTCCTTAATGTACCCAGCAGAGGCTTCAAATGCTTAGCCACAAGTCAAAGTACAATTAGAGCAGCAGATTGATATATATGAGACTGGTACAGCAGAGGCCAAAGTAGCATATTTTGGATAATACAGCATCCATCAACTAACAGCATCCTCCTTTCCAACCTCGAGTCCTTTCTTGGTACAAACATATTGGTAGCTTTTACACCATAAGAAGCCAGAAACAAAAGGGTTATAACATCTCAAAGTGAGCCTCAGACCCATGAAAAGGAAACCACAAACAGACGGGAGAAGAGAAATAGTAAGCAGGATGAGAAGGAAAGATTACCAGTGCTCTGGGATAATGACAACCAGGCTCATCAAGAAGGTGATCCTTTAAGAGATCACTTTAAAAAGAATTAAAGGCCTTTCCTTCCATATGTGCTTGTGGTGAGAAGGTCGGCAAATTTAGCTGTCAATTGAATGGTGTCTTGGGTTTGATTACTAGAGAAGGCATGGTTTTATTTTTCAAGATTCCTGCTCATAAAAAAACTTAATGACTTTGCAGTACATTCTAAATTAGAATGTGGTGGATCATAATGGCTCATCTCTCTTCTTTCTCTTTTTCAGTCATATTTTAATTGTGAAGATGATGTAAAGAATTAAATGAGTTTTTCCAATGTTTTGTGCGTATCCAAATATCAGCTGAAAGAGCTGGAGTCATTTCTGTCAAAGGCATGGTGGACTTTCTAAGATTCTTGCTAACAAAAACCTAATAATTTAGTAGATTAAATGCTTCAATGATACATGGCTGATATTTAAAAAAAATTTAATTCCTCATAAAAGATGTTTATATAGATTCACAATATCAACTTCAAAATACTGCAATATAAAGCAATGGAACATTACATTAAGCATTAATAATACTAAGTCTTACATTAAGCTCATTCACTGTTTCTGAAGCTCCAGGTTGAATTCTGTAGCATTCAGAAGAAACTTTGCCTGTAACGCACAAAAAAGGGTAAAAAAGGAGACCATACATAAAAAGAATAAATGAGTAAGATAATTTTAAATACTTCAATCATAAAGATTACACAAAAGCTTGCTAAAATGATTACAGCAACTCTATTTTCAAGCAGTTTGTATAACATTAAAAACTATATTGTTGACAATACATGCAGTTATAGCATGTCTATAAAAGCCCTTAAACGGCCTTTATTTTCTGAAGTACTGGTTACAAATATTTACTTTCAGTTACAATTTTTTCATTGATTTAAATATTCATACTATAGTGTTTTTAAATTTAAAAAAAATAAGTTTGTAAAATTAACAATCTGTCTGTCCTCCGGTCCCTATGGACATATTTAGCAAACGTTTATACTCATTCTAAAAAATACATTAAAAAAGTTGGCTCTTGTACAATAAAAAGTACAAAGGTATAACAGTATTTAATTCAGAGTCCGGGATTTTTTAAATTTGTCATTGGCAAAAAGCAATTGCTTAACGGATCAGTTAAAATACAAACTGGGATAATGCAAAGTTGCTTTTTTCCTTTAATAATATTCAGCAATATCTTTTTTGATTTACTAATATGGAGCATTCTATAACATAGTTTTGTTATATTTGATATGCTGTACACATTTTCGCAGAATTTATAAATTTTCAAATGCTAAAAATATGTCAATACTATTCAGAAACAATTTTGTTATTTTAGGATCATAATGTAGCTGTCACACACAAAAAAAAATTCACTATATTAGAAGCAATTTATATTTTTAATTTATTCAAATAATGTTATGAAGCGGCTATGAGCCGATATCTGAAAGAATGCTACTGTTTTCTAGGCTATAAATTTTATAATATTTGGAGAAAAAGATCTTTTTGAGGAAACCAAATTGAATTGACCAAAAGTTTTCATGACAGGCTACCTATCAATACTTGCCACTTAACCTATTAACAAAAACCTTTTCTTAAACTGTATTTCATTTTTAATTACACACAAATTTAAATATTTTATAATTTGTGAACCACCCCTGAATTTTCAAAAGCATCATCTCAAACAAACATCTTACTCAATTTTTGTTGTATGGGATCCAAACTTGTGTTTTACATTTTTTATAATTTACGGTACTTATGTATGAACTCAACAACTTTGGTGCAATTTGGCAATTTTTTACAGATGAAAAGTTATTCATCTGATACAAGCTGGTGGGTTTTGCAAACTTTTTTTAAAAATTATCAATATTTATTGTAAGTTGACAAACATTATCAACATATGAAAAGAAAACACAGCATACCAGATTTTAATAATTAAACATGCATTAATCGATACATTAAAAATAATTTAAAAAATAATTACTTTTTCTCCGAATTGTTCCGCAATTTTTTTGTGCTATTTTTCTCACTAAATACACAGAGATCTGTTTATACATAGAAAAAAATCAAATAATTGCAGACATACAGCATCGTGAAGACTCCAGAAACATCGGCTATCTACCAAATACACCTGTTCATTGTTCTGACTTGAGATTTTACATGAAAATTGTGCTTCTAAAGAAATTTTACCAGTTTTTTCGATGCTGACAAATTTTACAAGCGCATATCTTAAAATTAAGTTTAAAGCATAAAAT
Organism: Stegodyphus mimosarum; assembly: GCA_000611955.2. Lineage (NCBI taxonomy): Eukaryota > Metazoa > Arthropoda > Arachnida > Araneae > Eresidae > Stegodyphus > Stegodyphus mimosarum. The sequence goes on along the minus strand of KK112808.1, from coordinate 6,268 downwards.
ATCATTTGTTTATAAAAGCCGCTGGAGTGTAACAAAAAGAATGTATGCAAAATGGTGACAATGTTTGACTGAAGGGTTGTTATTACCTGTTGTTTGTCAGGCAGCATAGCTGCCTGACAAATGATTACGTACCTGGTTGCCAAAGTTTGGCACATCCTAAAAATTTGTCTAGTTCTATTTAAAGGCGATTGCAGTAACACATAAGTACCCAACTTTTTACTATATACTGTAATTTCTGGAAGAAACGCCACGGCGTTTACATGTTTAAAACTTAAATTTTCAGCGGGTGCGGCGTTTCTACCCATGCGCAGTTTAGGTGCACTAAAAATATTTCCTATGATGGTCATTGTACATAGTTTGAATAGCCTTGTCATTGTACATAGTTTGAATGGCCTTCATTGTGTATAGACTGGTCCTGTTCCCACACAAAAGACCAATCAGTTGCTTTTTGCGAACGTTATTTTGTTTACATTCTTTCCCTTGAACGGACATACATGCCTTAGTCACACTAAACAACAAGATCTCAGAACAATAACATTCTTCCCCCTTTCAAATCAGCATTCTCATCAGTTTGAATAGACTCTCTCCTCTGGCATTCGATGAATCTTCCAGGACCCATCCTTTTCCCACCCCTGCCTTTTCTGCAATTTTTTTCAAAGGTGGACATGACTCCACCTGCCTCGCAATAACGAACTCTGACGTATTTCCCCTTCAGCATGAATCGATTTTTCTTGGCATTCTGCCAGATACAGATCCCATCAGTTTGGGAACAAGTACTTGTTGGATAGTTTTTAAGTAAGAAGGGAGCGGAAAATTTTTGAAAATGGCACCTAAACGGCACAGAAGCTATACTGCTGGTTTTAAGCTTAATGTAATTTCATGTGCTGAACAAATTGGAAATAGAGCAGCAGGTCAAGAGTTTGAAGTGTAAGAACTTAAAAGAACTTAAGAAGAACTTAAAAATATGCCACAACAGAAACGAGCCAAAAGAAGTGGTACTGTAAGGTGGCCGAATCTAGAGGACGATCTTGCAGACTGGATAGAGGAGCAACAAGGAAAGGGAATGGCAGTTTCGACTGTAAAAATTCACTTTCAAGCAAAATTTATAGCAAAACAAATGAACATAAATGATTTCAAAGGAGGGCCTTGCTGGTGTAGCAGATTTATGAAAAGAAAAAATATTTCTGTGCGTACTAAAACAACAGTCGGGCAACAATTACCAATGGACTGGCAGGTTAAAAAAGCATCTTTTCTAAAATATGTGACAGATATTATTGATAAAAAAAACTTCTTCGGTCACAGATAATAAATATGGATGAAACGGCGTTAGCTTTCGACTCTCCTGCAAACAGAACTGTTGATGAAACTGGTGCAAAAACTGTATCTGTGCTTACGACGGGGCATGAAAGAACGTCATTTACATGTGTGTTAGCTTGTGCCGCAAACTGTGACAAGATAAAGCCGATGATCATTTGAAAACGAAAATCTATTCTGAAGGGAGATTTTCCTAATGATGTAATTATTTGTGCAAACGAGAACGGCTGGATGTGCGAAACAATTATGCATGAGTGGCTACAAAAAGTTTGGCAGTGTCGTAAGGGATCTTTTTTCCAACCAAAAGGGTTATTGATAATGGATTCCATGCGTGCTCATTTACTTGAGTCAGTGAAAACCAGATGTCAAAAATTGTCTATGACCATAGCAATAATTCCTGGTGGTTTGACAAAAATCTTACAACCATTAGATTTGTCAAGTAATAAATCCTTCAAAGCTGAAGTCCGAAAGTGGTGGGAGTGTTGGATGAGTGAAGGATTGCATACATATACCAAAAGCGGTAAAATGCGTAGAGCATCTTATGAAGAAGTTGCAAAGTGGGTAGTAAGTGCGTGGAAATCGGTAAAATCATCGTCAATAATAGCAGAGTTGAAAGAAGCTGAAATTATATCCTTAGATAAAGAGACTGTAAACCAAGAGGATGAATGTGATGATCTGGAAGACTTGGACTTAGATCAAGATTTACTAAATCTTTTTAATTCGGATAGTAAGGAATCAGATTTTGATGGCTTCATATGATGTATAGGTTGCTGTAATACCTTTTGTAAGTAAAATTTAAAATTTTCTTTTGTCATCCAAATTTAATATTTCGTTGTTGCAACATTTTTTATAATATAGTCTGAGTATTACAAATAAGGACTTCTTTAGTGGGTAAATATAAGTATATTCGTGAATGTAAATATATTTTCAACATTTCTTACCTTTAATTTATTTTTGAGTTATGATTTCATTTCATGCATTTTTCTTAACTGATATGACATAGGTTGAGATTTTGCATCTATACGGCCCACGACGATGTCACGCGCAATTTAATCTATTGTGGCGTTTACGCTGATGCAGCGTTTCTGTGTAATTTTTATTTTTTTCCCCGCCATTTTTCTCGAGTGCGGCGTTTACGGTGATGCGGTCTTTCTTCCGGAAATTACGGTATATTTATAGGAACCAGGGAACCATATTAAAAGTTAAATCTTGTAATTTCTAAAAAAAGATTTTTTCTAATTTAAAAACGCTAAAACATGAGCATTTGCTTTACTTAAAACATTTTGTTATTAAAAGTATATATCTACAACAAACAGTTATATAACAGTTGACAAAATAAAAGCGGCGTAAAGGCATTTATGTACACACTGCATACATCACAAAAGAACAGTCACAAATTAAAAATTGGAGGCCTCGCAGCAAGAAAGGGCCCAGTTCCACTTTGGTAGATTTTATGTTTATGGGTCTTTTCTGCTAAAAAAATTATTCTTTGTGTTGGAGCAGCCATAAAAAATCATTTTTACTAACACTTTTAAATAAGGAAAAACCTTTAGAATTCAAGTTAAAAAATTGCTTTTTTTTTTAATTTTCGAAAAATTTTAAAATGTGGAGCTGGGCCCTTCTTGCTCCTGTGACAAACATTTTTCTCTATTATTGATAAAATATCCTTAAAATTTCTCTTTGCTATAATACACTGTTATATGAAAGACATTCCTAACCTACTTATAATTTAGCTAAAAAAATTATACCAATTCTCCATAGATTTAATTGTTAATTTCCTAACTACCATGCAAGCAAAACAAACATAATTACCTGGTATTGGAATAGGAGATGTAGGTAAGTTTTGATCGACACCATTCCACATGTATGAAAAATTTGGAGTTGAGCAAATTGTTTGCTGCAAGACATAAGCTGCATTTTAATAGTGAAATAAAATTACAAACAAGTGAATCGCAGCATTTAATCTGTCTGTACAGATTTCACAAATTTACAGAATGATTTGTAAATAAAAACAACATTAATTTAATTCTAGCAATATTAATCTAGTAATAATAAATGATTTAGTTCAAATGTTTCCCTTTCTTGTTTTTATATCTACATTAGTTTATTTTTTACTTAATTTTCAGAAGATTGATCTCCGCTTATAAGGTATTTCTCCCACCTTCTTTGCATGCCTTCGTGGTGTAGTGGTCTGCATGCTCAACGCGTAACCGAGAGGTCTGTGGTTCGATTCCCGGCGAAGGCATTGCTCATTTTTCAATATTCCTGCTTCGTAATAACCTAATGTCTCTACACTGGCGCCTGAACTAAAAAGGTGGTGGATGATGATTCTCCACCACCATGATTTGGCGATTAGGTCCCCCAAGCCCCAGTCGCCCTTTAAAAGGGGGAGTATATAAGGTATTTCTCCCGCCTTCTTCGCATGCCTTCGTGGTGTAGTGGTCTGCATGCTCGACGCGTAACCGAGAGGTCCGTGGTTCGATTCCCGGTGAAGGCGTTGCTCATTTTTCAATATTCCTGCTTTGTAATAACCTGTCTCTACACGCTTTACATATTAAATTGCATGACGTTTTATGAGTCAAGATAAAAAGGCCTTTATTAAGAATTTAAAGAGAATCTACTATGCCTTATTAAATATAAAAAAGGAGTTTAGCACATATTTTACATAATGTTAATTTGCATTAAATTGCAACACTGCAATCAAACCTTATAATCAACCTACATTTAATTAAAATACAAACATTATAGAAGTATCTATATAGAGGATCTAGAAAAGCTGGCTTATATTCATGAGGAAAATGAGAACTTCTTACAGACAATCCATTATTTGAGAAAATTTTTATGATTTATGTGACCTCCTTGACTTGGTAGTGATAAATAGGTAACACTAAAAGTTTTCAGATCTGCAACAGAGAAGAAAGCAGCGAGATATCATGCTGCTGATCGAGTTATGTCTTGGAAAGCAGAAGTTGCATGACAAATGTGAAATTCATCCTACAACATTGAAACATGGCTAGTGAACATCTTATGGTCTAAAAGGAGAAGCGTGTAAGGTATGTGGAACTTTGACCTTCTTTGGGCATTGCTATAAATGAAATTTGAGAGATCTTGAATTCTCATTTAATTGTTTAGAAGATCTGTTGCATATGAATCCCTACAAACCCACAATGGCATAAAAATGCTTCAAGATTTTGCCCAAGTCCAGTCTTGTCAGTTTTGCCAAGTCAGGAAGCAAAATTTAATTTGCGATGTTCTTTGGTACACTGATAATTGAAAAGTTCCTTTTCAAACTTTCATGCACAACATTCTATGAAAATTCCATATATGAACAGAATATAAATATTAAACTACTTTTTTTAAACAATACCTTAGTTTGTTTCATACTAAACCACTAAAATAAGGGAGGAATGCAGAATTCAAATGAATGATGCAAAGTTTGAGAACTGATTATATTTCTCCAAACACAGCAGAGTTGTCTGAATATTTGTTGAATGAACTTTGTTATGATGTTATGGAAAGTTTACGAACTCTTAGATGAAGAAGCAATTACTTTGGTTCTTGATGGTTGATAAAACATAAAACATTGATCCAGTTTTACATGTAATATTCCCTCTGGGAGAGAAAAAATTATCTGTTTAAAATAGTTAAATAAAAAAAAGATATAAAATGAATTTTTTTTACAGAAAAGCAGTAGCGGAAATCAAAGGAAAGCATGAGAAAAATAATTTTGTAATTTGTATTGACAACTAAAATTAAATACAATGAGCAGCATATTAAAGCTAAAGTCAAAAAAGAGTCATACTGGTCTTATATACAGAAGTTAAGCATAAATATTACACCTGCATGGTAAAGAAATTGTAACTAATAATTTGATAAAGTATATATAGAAACACAGAACTACTTTAAAAATAAACATAATGCACTCGGTTGGCTATAAGAAAAATGTACATTAACAGCTGAAATTCCAAATGACGTTAAATGAAATTCACAAGAACAGCCCTAGAGACAGTTTCAAATTTTCATTAATATAAAAAGACTGAGTATCTGCAAAAGTTTAAGCTATAAATCAGATACATTTATAAATAATGCCAATATTCGTTCAGAATCTGTTTACTTGCTCAATCAGTTGAAATTCAGGGTATTGACAAACTAGTGGCAGAATTACCCTTTAAACAGTATCATTATAGCATCATTTTTTAGTACATACAACTGACCCAAATTAGCTATTGAAAATAAGTATGATTAACTATGTAACAAGAAGCAAAAACCAAAAATATTGATTTGTGAAAAGTATCCGTACTTATATTTAAATTGAAGAAAAAAGCCACATGCCTATAATTCATTTTCAAAAGCTATCACTAAATATTTTGCAGAAAATAAAAGTAAAACCTGTCTCAAATTATCATTTACCTCAGAATAAATAAACAATTTAGACAGAGAAGGAAAAAAAAGATTAGGTCTTTAGTTTTTAAAGTCTGATGAACATTCATAATAACTAGAGATTGAATATGTCAGTTGAAAGTACAATACTTCCTTACTTCCTTATAAAATTATGTATTGTTTATTCACAATTTTCTTATACTGGCCATTAAACACAAAAATGTCATCATTACCTCAAACATGTGTGTGTGTGTGTGTGTGTATATATATATATATATATATAATAATAATAATAAAAAAAAAGTCTGTAGTAAATGACGAGCAGGAATTTTAACGTCGTAGGAGTGTTGATCTATAACGAATAGGAAATTGGAGGCGAAGGCAGATTAAATCTTCATTTTTTATTTCAGCTTGTTGTGGCCACAATCAACTTGGCACATGAAATGTGCCTATTCCAAACTAGCTCACATTTTAGATTAATTTTTAGTAAGACAGAAGAAAGTAGCACACAGCAGTCCAAATAGACGGAAGCGTAAAGAGCAAGTGCGTTACGTTCAGGGTGAAATCCCAATTC
>KK112806.1:111347-124840 GCA_000611955.2 Stegodyphus mimosarum | reverse complement strand
AACACAACGCAATTCATATTTGTTTAAACTACTAGTATTTTACAGCTTAGTATATAACAGCATTTACAAGCAGAGATATCAAAAGGTGATGTAGCTTTAAAGTCTTGTAACATTAGTTTTAAATAAAGGCTTATTTTATTGGTGTTTATGCAACTTCCTTACCATAATATAGGAATCTTGCTGTACGTCAATAAGCTTTACAATTCGGCAGTCAGACAGCGAAGGGGTCTTTCTTTATCATACAAACATTTGATTTGTTTCCCCACTGTAGAGGCTACTACAGAAAAACTTACTTTTTTTTTGTTTGTCACGTGTAAAAACTTTTATCTCTCTTCAAAACAGCATCCAAGCCCACACTCATATGTTGCCAGTTTATTTTGGAGGAAACTTCGTGATTCAACAAGTATAGAGCAACCAAATCCTGCCTAGAGTCGACAATCATACTCCTAATGTCTATAGTTAAGAGTCTTGTTCATCATTAGTTAATGTAGAATGAACATTAAACAAACATAATACAAAGCACATACCTTAGAAAGTGTACGAGATCGTTTCCCATTTAACAGCGAAAAAACCAAAGTGAAGGCCGCTGTGGAGCGCAGAGGCACGAGTTGGTGGTGGGAGTGTCGCGGACTAGGAAGGACTATTGCCACGGTGTAAAGGAGTTTAGTCTATTTCAAGTGAGTTCTGGGTCTATTTGTTCTAAGAAAATGCATGCGAAGAGTTGCATAGTGAAAACTGCAAAAATGTTGTAAATTTCTGTCTTATAAGATACTGCGCGAAAGGAATAAATGACATTATTGATGAGAATTTATTTTATTTCGGTTATTTAAATCATTAAGCAAGCATTAAAGTTAAAGCATGTTTAATTTAAAAGTTTGAACTGACTTAAAATTTAACAAAATAGGCACGATTTTTGCAGTTTTTTATAAATTTATGTACGATGCAAGAACGGAAGATATTCATCTATTTAAAAAAATTTATGCCATTTTTCTTCTTGTTACAGTAGGCCATTTTTTTGCACTAAAGCGTTCCTAAGTTTTGCTTTTAATTTTTTTCGACACACCCTAATGTACCCTGCGGCAAAAAAAGGGGGGAAAGTACTAAATCTTCCGTTCCACTGGGCCGATTGAGGAAATTCAACAGTTCAACTTGCATTTTTTATGTCTCGAAAGCGCAACGTAGGATATATATAGATATAATTGTTCTAATATAGGTATTTTGACACAAAATCAGACTTTTTCTGAAATGGCATTCCAATATTTGTCTACATTTCGCTTCTACGACTCAAATTATGCCAAACTGCCAAGTTTTCTAAAAATCACACGAGTAGTTTTTAAAAAATTAGCTCCCAAATCTTAGCTCCTTAATGTTAATTGACCTTGAAATATTTTTAATAGCTCTTTTTTATTAAACTTATTTGATTCTTTCTTTCCCATTTCGAAATTTAGGTTCATTCCTCATTTTTTTATTATTTATTTTTTAAATTTATATTTTTAAATAATTTTTATAAATTTTTCGAAAAATATTTTGAATTATAACCTATAAAATTTTTACCATCATCTTAAAGTAGATGTAATTCTAAGCATACCCGCAAAAAGTAAGTTTTTACTCGCAATTTCCTATTATATACATGAATATTGGCGCGTTTTCAAATTTGGCATATTTGTTATAAGCGATAATAGCACCAAATGTCGTTTACGAACTTTGCTAGAATTATTTGAAAGTATGAACAATGTCTCTACTAGTGTACAATGAAAAAATAGAAAGAAAATAGTTTGCCATAAATTAAGAAGTTCGCCAAGTAAATTATTGTTGATGTAAACTGAAAAAGATGTGCCAGGATAAATTTTTTAATTTCTGTATACATTTCTCACCCAGAATTACAAAATTTAATATCTAGGCATAATTTGAGTCTTAGAGTCGAAATATGAAAAAAAAAAAACTGGTATGCTATTTCAGAAAACGTTCGATTTTGTGTCAAAATATCTGTGTTAGAACAATACTATATATAAATATAATACACAGCCTTTAAGTCTCGCTTTCAAGACATGAAAAACGCAATTTCAATTTCGTTAATGGACCCAGTATAACGGGAGATATAGAACTGTCCCATTTCTTTTTTTTTTCGCAGTGGACATCCCATATATTAATCTAGAATGCTGATCCATACTCTAGTTCATAAAAACTCTACATTGTTTGTAACCAGATTCTTCCATGAAATGGTTTGGAATAAACAGTATAAAACAATTTCACATCTACTATTCTTTTAATTAAAATAATTATTGAAAAGAACGCAACATTCTTTATTTGATGATTGTCAGCACTGTTCCAAACAGTTTTGTTACTTTCCATCACTCCGACTAATTGAATATTTAATGCCTTCCAGCTTAGATGTTATTGATTGATTTATTGAAAACGAGTCATAAAAGTAAATGTTCATTATAAGCACATCGCAGGAATGGCCTACAAAGTTTTAAGATCTCCCAACATTTTTTTAGGAGGTTATATCAAGTCGAACATTTACCTGACCACACCACAAACTGCTCTCTAAATAGAGAGCAAATCAGTTGGTCAATGACGAAATCAATAAAGACATCTGTGAAAGGATTGTTTTGAATATAAACGATACAGTAACTGCTTGCCGAAAGAATGGAGAGAGACTGATGTTACATATCATTGCCTAGTATAAACCCGAGTGTATATGTAGAAGAAAATATAACAAAAATTTTGATTTTATACGCAGCTTTGAGGGATTTATTGAATTTTTAAAAGTTGCATTATTTATAAAACTAATTGTCGCTAAAACTTAACTCCCTTTCACTGCTTAGGAAATCGGTTGTATAATCTTGGGATTACGTTAAAGTAATCGCAGTCCCACTGGATATACTCAAACGTGTTCGATCCGCTTCGAGACTACGACTGTTTTCTACTTCTAACATTCATTTAAAGCATTTCTCTTTCAGACTTGATAAACAGCATCTGATGAACTCTTTCAGATTCACCACTTTATATTTAACGAAGACATAAATAAGTACGATGCTGTATATAATTTCTCCTTTCCATTTGATCTCAGTCGGCTTATTTACAGACTTTGGGCGCAATGCGCAGTGTTAAAATTTTGCCTTCAGTATATTTATTTAACTACCAAGCAAAACTGCAATCAGTGGAATCTGAATTAGTTTTAGTATTACTTCTGAAGTTATTTTTTAATTTTTAATCCAACAGGCTTGCTTCTAAAAAGTAATAATGCAACAGAAAATAAGAAATGTTGATAATATTTTATTTGTAACAGTAATAGATGGAGGGAATTTAACAATTTTTAAATGAAAAGAAAATTCTCCTGGCAGTGAAAGACATGATTTCAAGAACAGCGATTTCAAATAAATACATATATAGACAAATCAATAGGTAGGTGGTATTCCGTAATCAATAAATCATGCGAAGGTCTCTTTAAACGTAATAAACTTGATCACATCACAGTATTTCCAATAGATGCTGGATGCGCTATTTGTTGAATCCAACTGAAGGACAGAAAAAATTTGTTGTTATTTTTCTTTTAATGAATCTGTAAATTTCAGAGCAAAGAGAGAAATAAAAGCAACGATTTCTCTTTTATGAAGGCCCAAAATTTTATCGCTCAAAACAAATACTTATTTTCCCGTGATCAATATTTATTTCAGTAAATAAGTAAAAGTTAGAAAGGAACAATCGGTTAATAATCTAAAATAAAACATTTTAGGTTTACTTTATTTTTCATAGCTGACTTTTTATTTGGAAGCTAATTTGTTTCAGTATAAATAGTATCATTTTGCATTATGTTAACTTTATAAACGTAATAAAGATGAATATAGCTTTCTTCAATACAGCAATAAGAAAAATTCCATTTTGTCCGATTTAAGGAAAACATTTATAAAAAGGGGACCTTAACCATTTAAACAATCCAGAGTATTCGCTATTTTACTTTGAGTGCTACTACAGTCCTTTTGAGTGGAAGTTTCAGTAATCCTATCACTGGGGATTGTGAATTTCACTGATTCAGTTTCGCAGGTTTATATGCACTAAAATTGTTCTGTTTTTTGTATTAGTTTTCTTCATTCCTTGTTTTGATTTTACTTTTTTTAGATATAGCTTAATATACAAAAATGAATTTTAAACAGTATTGTATTTTACTATAACATACAATTTAGTTAGAATTCAGTTATTGCTGCGAGGATGAAACGCAGAAAGAGCAGAAAATATCCTGGGTCTTGGACGGCTATTTAATTTTAAGGATTAAAAGAACAATTCCTGGGCGTCATGCCATGACATAAAATAAGTTTACGCACTCTAGAGTAGTAACTAAAGCCCATTGTTATTTCGATTTTTCTAATGCACTTAATTTTAGATAAGGTTCTAAATGCCGTCACAAGAGTGACACGGGAAAGACGCCTCGTCAACAGTGGCGAAAATTGGAACTTAACGCAGTAGCTCAAGCGTGAGAAATACTCTTAGTTTGAAGAAAAAAGAAATCACTGATGGAAGCAGCCCTTTCTTACTAATACTTGGATGAGTTTGCTGAAGGGATTCGCTTACCAGAAACCAATAGGCTGACGTGCGGCAAAAAATATAGGACTATAAAAACAACTAATAGACTTTGGGAAACAGGATTAAGCAGCTTAGACGTCAATTTCGCTGGTCCCGACATGAACACTGATCAATACTGGTTTCAGTGTACCCAATCCAGTATCCCTCTGGCCATTGGCAAGCACATCGGAACAGGATGTTAGTTTGTTCAGCTTCTTTTTGTTTAAAGATAAAGCTACATCTTTGTGACTTCCATTTTAAGAATCTTTTGTAATATTTTCTCTTATGCTGAATAGCTGAAAATTAAGATCATACATTAGTAGACAAAAAAAAATAAATTCATTGATTTTAATGCAAATGAGAAGAATGTAAAATTAAATTAAATTTTTCGAGACCTTTGAAATATGATATTTCTGTTAAATTTCATCAAGCTACAAAAATTAATTAGAGGAGTAATTTTTTCTGGATGTTTATTGATCTCTTTGAGGAAAGCAGTTAAAATGCTATTGTTTAACAAACTTCGTTTATCTAATAACGTTCTTTTGCATTTGCAACAAGAATTTGCTAAAACATATACTTGCAATCAAAACTTTGAAACCAATTGAAAATTAGATTACATATGTAATACATTTTTGATATTATAATGTATAGCCTCTGTTGGCCTTTCTAAAGCAGGTAAATATGAAAGGACAGCGTATTCCTCACCTAGTTTCGAACCTACCTACTGTTAGCCGGACGTTCTTTCCAATTACATCCCGAAGACAAACGGGGTTATTCCTTACATTCTCAGCCTCTTAATGTGTGACTGACGAGGAAGCACATGGAAACGTTAAATGCAGGTGGTGTTAAACAGCACCGAAATAAAATATACACCCTACCATATTTTACTTTGGACGCCACTAGTGGAATGTGTTAAGCTTTTTAATACAGGGAAACATGATACAATACAGTAACACAGGGAAATGTTTTCACGGATGCCCTTTCGGTGTTAGGAATTCAGACCTTCCGACTGCTAGCTGGAGATACTTTCAAATCACATTATGAATTCACACAGAGATCACAGAGAAAAATTCCTTACAGATCTAGGGTAGTACACGTTTTGAGTAAAACCTTAAAAGCAGAAGGTTGTAAGGAATTGCAGACATTTTTTTTCGAATGTTGTTGTACAATAGTGCTTTGTAGAATCAGTAAGTGTTATAAAATATCCAAAAATGATTGAGATATTGTTGACCCTAACTAACTGTTAAACTTCCGACCCAATTTTGAAGGCGAACGCTTCAGATGAGGACAATCAGGGGATCTCTTTCATTACTCTTATCCTCTCATGAAGGCTTTCGGCTCGTCGTGTATTTTGAGCGCCCCATTCTTACACGGGCGCTATATGCTTACGAACACACAAACATTCGATGGTATTCCCATGCCTATTGGTAAGGCAGTCAGCATCATTAAAAAGCTTTCCAAATCAACACATTTAATACCGTAAGATCCCCAATACGTAAGGATAAGAGTAATGTAAGCAACACTTACTAAAAGAGAAATCAGAGGGATAAAAAGAAGCTTTATTGAAAAAGTAGCATGGAGCGCAATGCGACTGAAGGCCGAAACATCCCTGTGATGGGTGTCCAGCAAGAAACATCCGGTCTTTAATAGGGGATATGATCTCCCCTGACTGCTAGGCAGGTTTCACATCATTTGTGCATGCTGGATATGTGGTTGTTAATGAGCTGTTGAGACACTGCTGCTCGTTCCTCTTGTAGCACCAATCGCAGTTTCGGAATCGTTACTGGCGATAAGTTACGTGCTGCCACGGGTCTCCCTAGTAAGTTCCGTACATGCTTGACGGGATTTAGATCCAGAGACCTTGCCGACCAATCCATGTGTTCAATATCTTCACTCTCCAACAGCTCTTCGACAGTAACTGTGCGATGAGATGGAGCGTTGTCGTTCATGAAGAGGAACTGAGGACCCATAGCCCTTGTGAAAAGACGCATGTAAGGAAGAAGAACCTCGTTACAATAGCAGTCCCAGGTGACGAACCTCCTTGGGAGATATGAAGGTCGGTCCGGCTACCAAGCATTATGTCTGCTCGAACGAGAACTCCGCGACCTCCCTTTTGATGATGTTGAAGGGGTTATTGCGTGTTCCGCGCTCTGTACAGATGTGTATGTGTCTAGAATCGCAACTCAGACTAAATCTGCTCCATCTGTAAAGAGTCTCTCCAATTCCGGTGTTTCAACTCCGGTGTTCCCGGCACCACAGAGAACGCCTTCTCCGATGGGCAGGCGTTAGAGGTACACAGTTCCTCGTGGTGGACGACCTCTACTAAACCCCCGGATAGCTGTTCCTGTAGTTTGAAATTGTCTCCAAAGTCGTGAAACGATGCTGTGAGCAATTCCGAACTCTGCAGCCACACTTGTCACACTGCGGCCTTCCTCCAACTTCCCAATGATTCGACCTCGGGTAAAAGCATCCAGATGTCGTCTAACAGATTGATTATTCGTCATTTCTCGCTGAGGCAGCAACTCGGTGTGATTTTAATTGCTATACGGCGTGCAATCTCTTTGCCAGAAATACTGATCTTACACTGACAACATGCTTTATACTACTGAGACACTCCCCCATTACGTCTACCTGCATATCTGGGCATGTGCTACCGTACATCACCTTACTTAATCTCTTGATTGATCTTTCTGTCCGCTCTGCCTCTTCGTTCATCTGGTATGCTAATTTTTCGACTTCGTCCTTAATTTTTGCACACCAGTGTAGTTAGTAACGCATTGCTTTTGATGTGCGTGTAAAACGGAGTCAAAAAAAATTTATAACCACACGTTCAATGAAAAGAAAAATAAAAAAAAATTGTCCATACATACTTTTCAGCCTTTTATTAATAGCGAATATTTTGTTTTAGTTATAATATCACTCAGCATTTTATGTATTCTTTTAACTACAGCATATTTTCCATAAATTTGAAAAAGGTTTCTAATTTCCTTTCAGGGAACATTAAGTATAACTTGTAGAATTTGGCATGTAAACAGGAAATTTAACCTAATTTAAGCCTCTGACGTACATTTTCGGGTAAAATTTTCGGGTGACGTACATTTTCCGGTGTTTTGGAAAGTATATACACTGTATATACTTTCCAAAACATTAGTGCTTGAGCTGTTCAGAAAGTAACCATTGTCAGTAAAATGAATTATAATTTAATATATTCGATTCGATGTAAACATTGCCACCAGCGGCCGAGCGGTCTTGTCTGAACACTAGTAGTTTGGTCTGAGGTACGAATTTCGGCAAACAGGTTGGCTGTATGGGTGGTTTCGCAGTTTTATTATGTGTGACGTGTATACGAAGGATTTCTCCTAGATAATACTTCACGAAGGCATCCCTTCTTTTAGGCAGATGAGCGCTTTGCCCAAGCCAAATAAATCAGACCAAAAAACAAAGCACACGTGATAATGTTTTACAGTTTTAACCAGAAATGTTTTGAATTTATTTTCTATTATTCAAAACTACATGATTGCGCATTTCTATCTTTGACATATTTTACAAATTAGAATACGGGATTTGTGTAACAATAATATAAAATAATTTTTTCCAGCATATAAATAAATAAATAAGAAAATTTTGTAATATATTTTGCACATATTTTTCATATGTCGATGAGATTGCAACTTAAGTATATACATAACAATTCGTAATTGCGTAACTTAAAGACAGTATCTTCTAGTACTATATTAACTGAATAATTTTTGAACAGTGCCGATGTATTAATAAGCAGTAGTTGTAAGTGCTAATGTTTATTCATGTGTAAAAGAATTTAATTTTACTTTTTTTTTACTTGGTAACTATATATTTATAACCATGTATGTACTCGAGCACACAAAAAATAATTGAAATAACCGACATAGAAAAATTATAACAATGACATTAATAATAATATTTTATACTTACTGCAAAGTATTACATACGATTTTAATGGTTTTATTGATCACAAAATGTATGTGATATCCTGACAAATACCTATACCGGATAGAAACAGTGACTGTAATAAGCAACGTCAAAATGCCAATCATACAATGTTATCTTGTCATCTACTAGATGAAGGGAACTGACTTAACAACATGGCTGTCAGTGATACAAAATTTTAACTTCAAAGTTTGCATCTATATTTCTTCTCCTTTTAAGTGTCTAATATTTCGAAGAATGGATACATAAAAATGACACTGCTGATGTTATTGGACCTCCTGCGTCATTCAAATACAAGCATACATCACATCAATATGGAAGGCAGTTCAGTATCAAAACGCCATCTTTCTTTCTCTATTCTTACCCATCTAACAGTTCAGACTATGTACTGAAATGTCAAAGATAAGACTTTGTTGGACTCAAAACTTTAGTATTTTCTCCCCCTATATTCCAGCATTCGCTCCGAATTATTTTAAAGGAAGTTATTTCCATCATCTGAGTTTTAAATTTTTGTTGTGACTTAATGTTTTCTTACAAATCTCAAATATGCAGCTAAATATAGGCAGAAAATAACTAAGGAAAAATTTTAAAAAAATATGTGAAGTACGTTCAGAGTAAAGGATGCGCATTTCTATTTTTGACATAGTTTACAAATTAGAACGTAATATTCTGTACATATACGGGATTTGTCTGCGTAAAATTTGTTTATATTAGTAAATGTGAAAATTGCCAATTTAAAACTGAATATGACCATATATGAAAAACAAGTACATATATTTATGATTTAAAGTTAAGTAAAATTCCATATAGAATTGTAGTTGTATCGGATGAAGCTGCAATGTGCTGGATATTGTCACTGGTTTTTCTTTTTCAATGGACAAAACTATTCTTCTGCTCTTGTCGTTTTGGTCCATGGTTCAAGAAGCAAGAACATTTTTTTCTTTGAAGCAATACCCTCTTGTAAATATACGTTAAAGTACTTACGGGCGTTATGTGAAATCAATGTAAATGCTAATAATATATTCTCTGTTTAATTTTGAACAGCAACAATCATAATTGAAATGGAGCGTCACTTAGCATATCATCGAATAGGCCTAAAGCTTATTCAATATCTTTACGTCTTACTAGTATATGAGAGCATTTCTGTTTTTGATTAAACGTTTGGGAAAAGCGAAGTCAAGATAATTCTCTCTCTGCTTGTCTTTGGGAAGGATTTCTAGGTTGCATACTTTCTTATTGGTATATTTTAAGGGTCTATTATTAGATACATCCTCATAATCATATTTTGAAGCTCGAAGAACACAGGTATAAAAAATTTAACTTAGAACATCTAAATTTCTTTTTCTCAAGAGAACCGAATTGTTTTAATTCAGTGACTTTAACTGTACTCTTATTAGTATACATTTTAGTTGCATTCTTTGAGCGTTGAGTTAGATCCTTTGCACTTAACTTTACGCTGAAATGCAATTTTATATTAAGAATTTTACTCTCATTACTCCGCGATACTAATTTTTTATTTTAATGCTGATCTAAAACGAAACACGAAATATTTGATCTGTATTCTCTCTTGATGTGTTGATAGTCATGTGTATAACTAATACTTTAAATGAAAAAAAATCTAATCTATATTTTAATATTTAGTAAACTGCACCATAGTGTTTACATACATTTATTATAAAATTTTATAAATTACAGTTATATAGCTCAATATATGTTTTAGGAACTGCTAAGGATATTAGAGATAAACTATTTTTATGAGTATAAAAAACCTTTTACTGCACTTAATGGCACCTCTAATGCCAAACCAATTGTTCATTTTTTGTTTTAATTAAAAATGCATCAAAGTGAATAGTCTTATTTCAAAAATCGTGATTTCTATTTTAGTTTTTGGTTTTTCGTTTGACGGAAATATAATTAGAATTATACAAAAACATTACATTTGAAATTACTTAATATTACCACTTCTATATCTAAGGAAATTTAAGACTTGGGTTACACCTTGCCATATATCCTCATATATCTAATTCATTATTAAAACAAAATAATTGATTTTTAGGTATTGTAATTTATGTGTTGGGAGAATTTGTATAAGGCAGTTAAACAAACAAGTCTCGATTTGCTTTCAAAATGTAGTCAGCTGTTCTCAAGCGAAACACATTTCTTTGATTTATTAATTTATTACTTCTAATTTTGAGCAGCATGTGGGACATAGCTGTTAAAATAAAATCTGTGCTTTTAACATAAGCACAATCTTTTTTGCCCCGTGCATCTCTTCCACCATTGCTAAATAACCATTCTCTTTCTCCTTTCCAAAACTCGGAAAACATGCATGCATTTATTTATATTTAGATTATTTGTTAATGTGTTTTAAAAATTAAACAAGAAGGTATACAGAATATATTGATAAATATCAAAACTTGAAAAAAAGTATTTTATTATATTAATAAATTAAAAACTAAATACTTAACAGATAAATAAAAGGCTGAACTCTTCACCCCCCTCGGAACTATAAAATCATCCCAACAAGTGAGTTTCCCTTAAGCTGAGAAATCCTGATGTAAAGTAAGAAGATACTTCAAAATGTCAATTACAAATTATTTCATGCTACCAAAATTCCAGAAACGTACAGCAGAACTGCAGAATTTTTCATTCCACTGAAATTTCGATTTAAATATCTTTAACAGCAATAAAGCGGTTTATTAAGATATTTTTTGTTCCTAAATGTAAAATGTAATTTTGCAGAAGTCTGCATTTTTATTTATATTTTAAACCAGGAAATATTAAATTCCATTTTTCATCTCGTATTTCCATCTCTCATATTTTCTCCCTAGTATTTTAGCACCCGGTTCTGAAACTGTTAAAATATTCGCATAAGTTGTCCCTCCCTCAGTGCTTTCAGAGAACACGTTTTCCTAAACTTTAAAAAAAATTCTTTTACGTAGTGATTGTTTTCATCTTATTAACAAATAAATCCTCGCGAACAACCTGCGAATACTTTTCGCTTCTAACTGCTGAACTTCATGCTAACCTAACAGAAGAACCGACTCATTAGAGAAAAGTAAACATGAACTGACATTCAGTCTAAGATTTCGTTAAGTAACCTGCACTTATAATGATTGTGTGAATGATCTGAGGCCTAAAGAACAGTAGAGAGAATAATAAGAATCGGCGATATTGATGTTAAGGAGAAGTAGAAAATAAGATATCTCATTAGAAACTGCAATGCTAATATTATTAAGCATTCTTATTGGAATATAGGCTACTTTTAAAGAAATGGTTTGTTGTCTGGTATATGCTTATTATAATCACGAATTTAAAATTAAAATTAAATTCTTTGAATAATTTTTCCTCTCTATTTTGGGGCGATAAAATTAGAAAAAGGGGAGCGCAAAATACGCGAGTAATTACAATATTTCATATTACCATTTGTTTCAAAAAACATTTTGCCTCCTGTCTCATAAGTTCAATGAAACATTTATAAATCAGGTATCTCAAATGATTGATAAATTGCTCTCATATATGGCAAAACTAAATTAACTATATTACTGACATTTATATTGTGAATAATTTGCTTCCTTTTGCCTCAATCTGAACTCTCACTGTACTTTTAAAACACTACTAAAATTAAATTAATGGCATAAATATACAGTTCATTTAACAAAGAACTATTTTAAGAAACAAAACCTAATATATTTCTATAACTCAACAAAACATTTTTTTTCAAGAATAGGCGATATTATTTCATGAAATACGGTTTTATCAAAAGAAACATACCCTTCCATTAATTTCTCCCCTTCACTGAAGAAATGTGATATCTGTAATCACTTTTCCGGGCGAAGAATTTATCCGATTTCTAAGTTGCAGTTTCCTACAAGAATTTAACCGGATCATTTAAAAATTCTTGTTTTGCCATCGACGGGAAACTTTTGACCTAATTTTATGGGTTGGTGGATTATAGCTGCTGCGAGCGAGTGCTCCCCAGCGTCTTTCTAAGTATACGTATTAAAAGAGTCAGAGTTTTGGGAAGATTCTGATAAGGCCTAGAATAGAACGTAAGACACTGATTAATTTATTAAGCAGAAAATGATTTTAAAAAAATGTTGTTATAGGAAAAAACTGTTTGTATTATAACACCTTTCTTTTATGGAATTGATAGAACGATCAATATTTTCGAGATAAAACAACTTCATCGAAGAACACGGTTAACATTATTCTTTCATTTAATTTATTTCTTCCTGATTTGCTTTTTTTGGTACTTTTTCACAAATCCGTGTACGACATCCATTACAAGATTTAATTGTGATGAAAACTAAAATGTTTAAGAAGTAAAGGTGGAAATAAAAAAAAGCTGGAGAAGTGTATTATGACTTAATGATGTATTATGATTTCATGATGTTCTCTACTATCGGTCCCAGAGTAGCACTAATCCCTTGTTTACTATCCAAAAGTACCTCATGTGTATTAAAACAGATATAACTCTATGGAATAAATTAATGAGAAAGTATTTTCAAATCCTGTGAGGTATATCTTAGCTTATTTATTTAATTTTTTTCTTGGAATCTAATTCCATCTCAAAGAACTCCAATGGATTCACAGAACTTAAGAGCCAAAGATTTGTCATGTAATTATTGATATCGCTTGATAAACTGCAAAGATCGAAAACATTCTTGAATTACTTTACTCTAACTGTGTGCTGACTAGTGTCATCCACTGGTTCGTAATCGTATCAGATTTTTGTAAAAAAATTAAATATGTAGTGCCGATCATTTGGAGCCGTGATGAAATCCAGATGCTGTGACGTCATTTTCTCTACTACTACGAGCTGCGTAGGCGCCAAGCGAAAATGAGGGGAATTACCTTTTTCTTTTGGAGACGCTAGACGAATGGACGTGTTAGCAGAGACGCTGCTTCTGTTTAAAACTTTGACGAATCATTTTTTAATTCTCGTAAATGTTAATAAATGT
>KK112806.1:34580-107367 GCA_000611955.2 Stegodyphus mimosarum | reverse complement strand
TTAGAGAATCAGAAGGCCATTTTTGGAAGCCCTTGTCAGATCATTTCTGATAGAGGAACAGCTTTCACTTCCAGTGAGTTTTCTGACTACTGTGCTAAAGAAGATATTAAACATCATCTAATCACTACAGGCCTCCCGAGAGCAAATGGACAAGTCGAACGGATCAACCAAGTCATTATATCAGTCTTAGCAAAATTGTCCTTAAATAAACCAACTGAATGGTATAAACATACACATGAAGTTCAGAGAACGCTTAACTCAACATATCAAAGAAGCATTAACACCACTCCGTTCGAATTACTCTTCGGTACCAAAATGAACAGTAAGGGCACCGATCAGCTCAAAGAACTGATAGAAAGTGAGTTTCAATCTCAATTCCAGTCCCAAAGAGAAGAATTACGAAAGCAAGCCAAGAGACAAATTTTCCAAGTCCAACAGGAAAATAAAAAGACATATAATGCCAAAAGAAGACAAGCACAGCCGTACAAAGTTGGTGATTTAGTGGCAATCAAAAGGACTCAATTCGGACCAAACCTGAAATTAAGAGCAAAGTATTTCGGACCTTATAAGATCACGAAAGTTAAGGGTGGCAACACCTATGACGTAATAAAGGAAGGGTGCCATGAGGGACCCATGTACACTACCACATGTGCCGAATTCCTCAAGAAATGGACAGCGCTTTAAAATTTTCGTAAACACTTATTTCTGTTATTGTATATCCTTGTTTGTTGCTTTTTTTTGTTTTGTTGTATTTTGCAGTGTCCTGGAGGGCCAGTCCACCCTAGGATGGCCGAGAATGTAGTGCCGATCATTTGGAGCCGTGATGAAATCCAGATGCTGTGACGTCATTTTCTCTACTACTACGAGCTGCGTAGGCGCCAAGCGAAAATGAGGGGAATTACCTTTTTCTTTTGGAGACGCTAGACGAATGGACGTGTTAGCAGAGACGCTGCTTCTGTTTAAAACTTTGACGAATCATTTTTTAATTCTCGTAAATGTTAAATATATGTAATAATCGTTTGTCTAATTAAAATGTCTTTCGTTAGCTAATTTGTTCATCGTTTTATGCCCACAAATATTTTCTTTGAATTATGTTTGTTAGAGGTTGAGGATTATTCAGTTATTGCATAGCAAAGAAAGTATTGATATCAGTGATAACTTGATTCGAGAAGGTGGTCAGATTATAAAGTACGATGCTGGGCAGCTAAACTAATTAAAAATGTATTGCATATGCATCATACAAGCGGTGTTTAAGCTTTTTCCTGTTACATATCTCATTTACTAGATACGTGTTTAAGAATGTACATTCTTTTTCAGATTTCGATAGAGCATACATCATAGCTGTTGAAGTTTAAGCGGTTATCACAGAAAATCCGCTTAAAATCCGCGGAAACGAAATCCGCTTAAAATCCATTTTCGTGCCCGAATACTTTCTTGCGTTAAAAGCAAAAGGATTTTGAGTGAAAGTTAGAATGGACTCACACATTTTTTTCTTATTGTCACTTTCACTGAAGATTCCATCCGTCGTTACTAGATAAAACCCATTTATCTCCAAATAAAGCTGCAATATCTAGTTTAAAAGAAAACGCAGATTTATAAAAAATTTGAATAAAATTGAACTTATTATATTATCTTGATGTGGACTGATTCCAATTTATTAGAGATTTATAAAAATATTGAATAATATTGGACTTATTATATTATCTTAATGTAGACTGATTCCAATTTATTTACAGTTTCAGTAATACAAAATGCAATAAATGAGTAACAAAATCTCAGGTCCATTGCAAAACCTAAGCTCTTGCAATTTCTGAATAGTTTTTATTGCGCACTGTTTTATTCCAGCTAAAACGTTCCTTTAGAGTAGGACTAATACTTTATTGATGCACCAAATGAAGAATTCGTTAGTTAAAAAATTAAAGCATAGCAAAAATTAAAACATTACAGATTTTGACATAAAACCTATGATATTCGGTAATCAATATGCAGCTGTATAAGATCATATAAGAGAAGCAAGAATACACGGACCAAAAACTGCCGATCATCAATAAGAACATCAAAGAAAACAACATATATTTTTGGGCCATAATAAGGATCGCATGAAAAAAGCTTTGAACCGTCATTGCCATGATCTTTTAGCATTAAACTCATATTATAAAGTGGATTTAAATTCTTCATAAAATACAGATTCCTCATACAGATCTACAAATTTTTATTTTAAAGAGCATAAGAGCTGAGTAAATAAAATTACTTGTACATGATTTAATTTCAAAGCTTTATAGATTGAATTACTAGCATATTATATTATTTGTTAGAATAATACCATCACAACTTTCTGTTTACTTCTGGTAAACGTATATTGCTCTGAAAATAATAATTAAAACAGAAGCATTTTTTGTTAAGAAATTGTTGTTTGACATTGCTCTTGGAAGCCGATACAATAATAACGTATATACTAAACAACAGAAACCGCAGGGCTTTCAGCTGAAATAAAAGAAGTCCAAGACAACAGTACACTGTAATCATGGAGTTTCTTTATCTTTATTTCAAAATTCTCAATGAAGCTTATATAGCCAGACAGTCGTTCTTCATTTAGCATTTTACGATAAGAAATCTTAAGATCTAGAATATCGAAGACTGGAAAAATCTTTCATTCATTGTATGGATCATGGATTCATTTGTTTCATTTATAACCTTATCTGCAAAATATAAACTTTCCTTTATTGAACCCATCTATAAATGAATATCTTTTATAAAAATAATACACAGTCCAGTCACATTAATGTGACCACCACGTACTTTCCATGTCAGAGTTAAATAACCAATCACAGAAGGCAGGTGGCAGCACAGTGCAGTTGAGCGTATATAAAGGGTGTGTGAGGGCTTCGGAAAACATTTCAATCGTTGGCGTAATGCAGAAACGAAGCGATTTATCCGACTTCCAAAAGGGCATGATCATTGGCTTTCGGGCCAAGGGTGGAAGCATTTCCGAAACGGCTGAGTTTGTGAACTGTTCGCGTGCCGCCGTGGTAAAAGTGTACCGTGCATGGCAAAATGGGACTGTCCAAAATCAGCGACGTGGCAAATGTGGTGCACCACGGGCCATAGATGACAGAGGCGAACGACGGTTGCGGAGATGCGTTCGGGCAGATAGACGGGCTACCGTTGAGCAACTGACCACCAAAATGAACCAAGGGGCTACCAAAAGTGTCTCCCAAAGTACTATTCAGCGAACATTGCTGCGTCTGGGCCTCCGAAGCAGACGCCTGGTTCGTGCACCTATGCTGACTGCTGTTCATCGACGGCGAAGGCTAGAATTTGCACGCCAGTACAGCAGCTGGACGTCCACTGAGTGGCGACAGGTTGCGTTTTCGGATGAATCGCGTTTTATGCTCCATCGGACAGATGGACGTTGGCGTATAAGGCGTGAAACCTCTGAAAGGAACCACCCTGCAACCATTGCCGGAACGGTCCAAGCTGGAGGCGGGAGCATTATGGTCTGGGGAATGTTTTCCTGGCATTCTCTAGGTTCACTGATCATTGTGGAAGGCACAATGGATCAATACAAGTACGCATCTGTCCTTGCGGACCATGTTCACCCCTACATGCGCATTGTTTTTCCTCAGGATGATGGCATCTTCCAGCAGGACAATGCGAGGTGCCATACAGCTGCCAGTGTACGTGCGTGGTTCGAAGAGCACCAGGATGAGTTTACCGTCCTCCCCTGGCCAGCAAACTCACCTGACTTAAACCCAATCGAGCATCTGTGAGACCATCTCGATCGAGTTGTTCGCGCCATGGATCCTCAACCGCGTAATCTAGCGTAGCTGGCCACGGCATTAGAGTCGGCATGGCTCAACATCCCAGAGAACACCTTCAGGGACCTATGTGACTCTCTTCCTGCACGTCTCGCAGCAGTCCGCTCTGCGAAAGGTGGTTATTCTGGCTTTTGACAGATGGTCACATTAATGTGACTGGACTGTGTATCATGATTTATTATAAACAAAGGAAAAATATGATTATTTTCAAAAAAAATTGTATTCGCATCCATCATTACGTTTAATCCTTTTACATTCTTTCCTAAAATATAAGAATTTATCTTCGTTAAAATTCTGAATTTTATATTCTACAATACAATATTTATTAACTATAGATCTAAAACTTAATATTAAGTATACAATATTCAAAATTATATTTCGTGAATAAATCATTGACTGTGACTATTAGTTCTATTTATTAGGACACTTTTTATAAATATATTTTATTTAAAGCATTAAATCAATTTTTTCCAATAACTGAGAAATTTCATAAATATACTTAACATGATTTAAAGGAGGATTTCTTGATATTTGAATAAAATATTCATTATGATTATTCTTTGCAGGTAATACTTCAAGTTTGCAGCGTACGTAATATAATCTTATAATATTATCAAAAAACCAAAGCAAACATTTTTGACACGGTACAAATAATATAAAAGGTCTAACATATCTTTTTTAACATATACATATGCAGGTAATAAACAATGAATATTTTGCCTCTTTTCTAAATCATTATTAATTTTTTTTTCAACGTAAGAATTTAAATCACGAAGGGGAATTAATATAATAATATCTATGTCATGGCATATTTGGTTTAGGATTCAATTCAAGTAAAGAATTCCTAATATTTACTTCTACGATTTTTTTCATTAGCACTGGTTAATTTTATTTCAGGATCCATTTATTAGTAAACATTTTTTAAGATATGCAAATATGTGGGATAATAATACAATACCAATTCTCTCATAATGTCTTTTAGTGAAATTTTCTGTTACTCTGTTTATATAAATTTGGATTACACCAGTGTACTTTATCTTCATATTCATTCAGAACGTTTTTACTCAAATTTTGATTTTCAACTGTTTCATCCCAATCTAATGCATCTTCCAATTCTTCAAAAGTATTTTTGTTAATTTTATACTTTATGTAGAAACTAATTTGATATGTAATTTTATAAAGTTTTGTAAAATAAAATTATTATTTAAAGTTCGATTTTCTGAAACTATATCCCAATTTACTTTATCTTTGTTTCCTAAAATGATTTTTTCAGATAATACTTGACATCTAGATGTTATGCACCAATTAATTAGATTTTCGTGCATAATCATGTAAGATTCAGATAACTATTGATAAGCTGAAATATTCTTCCAATCCATTCTTTTTCTATGTTCCCGGATGAAAGATTCAGATAATTTTTATATCTACAAATCAAATCCCAATAAACATCATTTTTCTATTTTCTAATTAGATCTTCAGTTAAAACATTGCTTCTAGAAATCTCACCCCATTCTGTTCCATTTATTTAGATTATAAGGCAGCCTTCCAGTGTAAGACTTCAATTTAAAAAAAAAGGTTTTACTAGACACTTTCTTTGTTCGAATGTTTGCTTTAAACTCGTCAACCTTAAATTTTTTATGTTCAAAAACGAACTATTTTTTATTTACCGGTGTACCCTTTCATTCGAATTTCAAGAAAATCTAAAAGGAGATTTTGAAAAAAAATTAAATAATGTGCTTTTAAGATATTCATATATTAAAGGTTTAAAATCTTTACCCAATATTACATACTTTTAATGAATTTTGAAAATTGAATACTATTTCATTTATTAGGTTCAGTATGAATAGTAGCATTTGGATAAGAAGCATAGCGTCTTAAAAATATCAAAAGCATAAATTTTTGTTTCACTGTTTTGATCTATTATTGAATTTCCAACATTTTCTATTATTTTTTCTTTTGCATCTAAAACATCTTTAATTCGTAAATATTTATCCTCAAATTTCTTTTTAAATTCTAATATACTTTTATTTATTCGAATATCATTAGGATTTTCTTATTTAATCTCTCTTTCTGTGACTCTCATACGCCTTGTATTTTCTTGCGTATAATGCATCAGACTGTTATCTACTTTCGTAAATGTTTCACCTAATTAATGTTTCAGTTAAAAATAATTATCTTATATACATTTTAAGACATGTTTTTATTAGCAAAATCATGATTATACACAGGATTTAAAGAAACTTTTAAAATTTTATTTTCCATGTCATAATTTTCATCATCCGTTAATTTTAAACCAGTATTAAGTTTCTCTTTCATTTCATCATCAAAAGGTGGATAATAGCAGCCATTTCTTATAAAGATAATTTTACAGATTTCTAGAAACCAAAAAGGATATACCAAAAGTACGGTTTCCTTAAAATGTTATCAGGATTCTTCGAATTTCTTACTTTTTAAATTTAAAATTTAACTCGAAAAGTTTCAATAAATTTCTATGATATATCTTGATATCTAGATTTAAATTTCCAGTCAACCTTATATTGAAGTTTTTCAATAAATTTTTCCATTAATATCTGATATCCATAAATACATTCCCAATCGACATTACCTTAAAACTTTTCAATAAATTTGCTGTTAATTTTTGATTTGCAGGAATATGTTTCCGCTGAAACTTATCATGAAATTTTTCAATTTTTTTTGTTAATTTTTGAGATTCGGAAATACATTTACTATCAAACGTATCTTGAAATTTGTCTAATAAATTCTTAAACTTATGTGCCATTTATTTAGGAATAAATTTAGGATCTCCGCTGGTTTAAAGCTTTTTAGTATTCAAAAGGCACAGTATCACAATTATCTAAAATTTTTCTTTTATGAAAGCTCAGTTATATCTTGCAATCATTTCGTTTACTTTATATTTTTTTCTTTCTGAAATTGATTAATTTTTTCTCCTGCTATTTTCTTCTGTTTTAAAATTGAGTTTGATTCACTTTCATTACTTATTTTAAAACATTTTACTTTACCTTTTTCGATATTAGTGTTATAACAGTTGCACGCTTAGCGCGTATTTGAGAGCCCCAGGTTCGAGTTCCGGCGAGAGCATCGCTCATTTTTAATGTTTCATGCTTCAAAATAACGTAATGAACTGCAGTAGAACCCGAACTAATGAACGATAATTCGTCACCACCAGTATTTGGCCACTGGGTCTTCTCCTTCCCACTCACTCTTTAAAAGGTTGAGTTGCCGAAATAAAACGAATTGTCGTGCGCGGTATTTTCTCCCTCTTTCCTCCTTTCATGGTGTAACGATATCACATTCGGCGCGTATTTGAGAGATCTGGGTTCGAGTCCGGGCGAGGCGTTGCTCATTTTTCATGTCTACTATTTCAAAATAACCTAATAACTCTACATCACTATAACTGACATGTTTTGCCCTTAGAAAGTTAACTTTGTGGAATGCGATTCTGCGAAACGCGCTGTTATTAATGTCGCAATCTTCGCATTCGGCGAGAATTTTTCCATTGTAGGAAACAATGTAAAATATTCGTATTATAATACATAATTTCTAATATCAAAACACTTGATTCTGGTACTGAATTCCAAACGTATTCCATTACCTGAACCGTGTAATTCTAGTTTCTGTTATTTCAATGTGAGTTGTGAATATTAAAGCCACCACAAAGAATTCTTTAATTAGAATAGGATACTACAATATAGTCTGACATTGTCAGAAAAAAAGACTTTTGTGGATTATCCTAAGCATCCATTATGAAATTCGTCTCCAAATATCCATCTAAACCAATTTCGTACAAGCAAGCAAAATGTTGTAATGACATTAAATGTCCACATCAGATTAAATATAGCGAATATTAAGATATCACTAGAATCTTTTCTATACTTCGGCATAAATAAAGCAATTCAAACTTTCATTAAACAGATTAGTATATGATAACACCGATTTCATTAGACTAAAAGGTAGCTACAAACTAATTCTTTTTTTAAGAAAGTGTCCCTGAATTCCAATGGAATAGTCTTAGCTTTTCGAAGCTTTAAAGGAATGCCCATCTACAAATTTGCTTTTCATTTCAAAACCCATTTGAGAATAGAAAAATTCCAGTAGATTCAGAGATATCCTGAGTGTTGCACGAAAATTGCAGATATGCTGCTTTGTTACGCGTTGTTGTTGTTTCTCATGGCTTTACATCTCAAATCAATCCATTTACATTAGGAAACTCGCCAAAAAAAACATTAAATTCAAATTTACATCACGAAAATGTTAAAACAAATACGGTACTAAAATCTTTACAATACCAAAATGTTAAGACATAAAAATTTCACAATTAAAATCTTAAAAAATCTGCAGTGATTAGAGGCGAAACAACCTTGTTCTCAGGACACACGATCCCTGGTCGACCAATATAGCTGGTGAATATCACCAGTATGTTGTAACTTAGAGTCAACATCCGGACAGACGAACAAAATCTGTTTATTCACAGTGTCTTTTTACAAATAGGGCATTGGCTATCGGTCAGTATGCCTATTTTGCTGACACGTTCGGCTAAACATTCGTGCGCGGTACGCAGTCTGAAATTAGCCACAGCCTCTCTATATAGCTTGCGACTGAACTCATTCCAGTCATTCCTTATATTCTCCCAGAATTAACCATTCAGTTAAATTGATAGTTCCGCGTTCTAAGCTGAGATAAGATTCTCTCAAAATCCAAAGGAATGGAACTCTGTTCAGTAAATAACTCCGTGCCCTTCTTTGCCGAGAGATCTGCTTTTTCATTACCATCCACATTTACGTGGGATGTTATCTACTGAACGCCTACTGTTTTACCGTTTTCCAATTTAGTTCTCTGATATCTCGTTTTATTTTTTACACAAGACGAAACTGAGAGTGGTGTTGAACAGCTATTGCCTCCTTAGCCGACCTAGAATAAACAATAATGACTGCCTTTGTAAAAAAAAACTCTGTTCTAGTACTCAAATTAGACAGAGCCAGAAACCCGCATGAACTTCTAAACTTATTACATATTAAATACCGCTCTTTTGTTAACTGAATGCCTAGGCAATAAACAATCCAGTAATAATCATGAATAAAACACATTCTCATAGTCTGAACATCATGCGCTTTTGAGGCACTGCAGAACTAGCCTTAAATATTCACCAGCAGAATTCCTGCTCTTATTTTAATTATATATTATTATGAAATTTATTCCGGTTAAATAACAAAGTTTAATTCAATATGTGTACACATAATGTTATAATGCTTTCATAGTATATATGTAGCAACTTTGTTTGAGGTTTTGAAGGACAGTTCTATGTTCCGTTGTGTATACGTTAATATATATATATATATATTAACGTATACACAACGGAACATAGAACTGTCCTTCAAAAATTAATTGCCGAAGATGTAATCAAAAGAATTTATCCAAATAAAATGCAGTATATTCTAAGCCTGATTTTGTATCTTTAGACTACGTTGAACTGGCAAATGAAGGATGCTTATATCTATTAATCAGACAAAAAGCAGTCATTTTGATAAAAGAATACTTCTATTATTAAACGATAATGAATATTTTTGCATTTATCAAATAAACAAATAATGACAGGTTTGATGTAAGTTATATTAATTTTCTTCTTCTGCTAATGAATGTGACAAACTGTTCAGAAGAGTTTTATTTATATTTGACTGATTTCATAACTGATGAAACGTTTGCTTAAAACTGCTGTATTATAATATAAGTTGCTTTTGATGAAACTTCGGAGATATTTAGTATTTATTGATACTTCTGCAGAGAAATACAAAATATTCTATTTCATTTCAAATTGTTTATTTTCCAGAATTTAAATTTGTTTCATTATCCTCGGAATTTAATACGAAATTTTAGATCATAAAAGTATGTCACTTCCATGAGCAGACTTAGGCCTTCTGCTTCAAATAAAAGAAGACTTGTTTTGAAATCTATCGGAAAGAATTGTTTTGTTCGAAAGGAAATGTTGTATATTTAATTAATAATGCTGCCTTTCTTCTGTTGCCAACACAGAAGTCAGGAACTTTTGTTCATACAAAATATAAGAAGCATTTCCCCAGCGAACTTTCACACAGACACCGACACAATCACAAACCCATCGTGACAAATGCCAGGTTCATTGGTGGGAAAAACAAGCAATGACAGTTTTCCCGATGATTGGAGGAAGCCTTGTTTTCATTACATCGTTCTTTCTATTTCTTTGTTCCATTCATTCATTTCTCTCAACGAAAGTTCAAACAAAATACTATATATCATGGGAAGGTTCCAGGTGATAAATCTCCAACTTCACTGACAACGGCGCTTGTTCTTTACAATATACATCACAAGAAAGGGGTCTTCTCTTGTGAAAACGGAAAGAAGTTTTATTAGTAACTTCATATCATACATTACATTTTTTTTATTTTCTGGTTGGACTGCTGAAGCAAATACGCTTAATCCTCTATCTTTATTTACTTCGTTAATTTCCAAAAATATTGCAAAATAAATTCCAAAAATAAATTTATTTCTGATTTCAGTATGCATAAGATACATAAAACATTATTTTCAGTAATTCATAAATATTGTATTGTGTTCTTCTGAAATTTTAAGCATTTTCAAAATGCGTTAAAATAATTGCTTCTTGATTTAAGAATGGTCAGTTTTTCGTATTTCTTTG
The DNA here is from genome assembly GCA_000611955.2 of Stegodyphus mimosarum. Lineage (NCBI taxonomy): Eukaryota > Metazoa > Arthropoda > Arachnida > Araneae > Eresidae > Stegodyphus > Stegodyphus mimosarum. The sequence continues at coordinate 96,858 of KK112806.1, read as the reverse complement.
AGACTATCCAGTTGTCTTAGGCTACAAGAAAACTCAGATAAAATTCAGATTTTATTTTTGATGAAACAAATAATGTTCAGTAGTACAGGTGAAAGTATGGCATATTCTCTGAAATATTGAACTTAATTTTGGATAAAAAAACTCTTGGTTCACATAATTAATAATAAGGTTAATTTCTGGAACTTTAAGTAAATTGTTCATTTTCTGTATCCTCTATAGACTTACAAAAAGTCAGAAACAAATCCAATAATATTTTATAAATGTGTGTAAAGCGGTCCTTACGTTAGGACTGTATCTGTGGAAGAACGAGATATCTTACTAAAAATGACAAAATTGTTTAACTAAAGGTAGTTTTTCGAATAGTTCTGACTGAAACCATTCCAGCTGTTAAGGAAAATTCCCAGTAGTAATTCTTTGTTGAGATTTGAGCAATATGAAATCCACATGCTCTTGCAATGAAGATAATTACAGAATACATGATTTTAACAAGCGTGTTTGTTTCATATTGTTCTCATGTTTCTGATTCGAAGAAGGCTTGTAAGTGATACATAATACTTCTACAAAGAATTAACATTAAGTACGCAGTGGGAATCTGACAGACATGTATGAGACAAAGAGAAAGAGATCAATACACAATCAAATGAACTATAAAAAAGAAATTGCACGTGGCTGATTTGCTTTCTTCGGTGATGCAAATGAAACAGTAACACTGTTAGAATCTAAACGTTTGATATACCTTTTCATGAAAAAACCGTAGATTTTTAACCTAAACTTACGTCAATTTCTTTGCTGAACTTTAGATCAAATTTAACTCTCCCTAGGGTTCGTGAACAGATGCTGAACAAACATTTCATTAATAAAACAATTCCAGTTATGATCAAAGTTTTATTAATATTGTAAGATTTTAGTTAAACTAACAAAGTTTTATTTTAATTTAAATCTTTCTATCTCTCCTCAGTTTCAACTTCCCGTCAGAAGAAGCTTTCAGCTTATGCTAATTTGAAGTAGAGCTAAGTACTATTTAAACCAGAGGTAGAAACCTCTCAGTGTGAGAGAGCTTTTAGTCTCAGATCACGGTCATTCTGTTCGACGTTCACCTGACCAGCTAGCAGATAATTTCTAAGCCATAGCGCTTACTACGTGCTTGCTTACTGAAATAAATTGAAGTGCGCTAGTATTAGTATTTCTTGCTACGCACCATTTAGTTAGAGGCCAACTCCGCGATTAGCTCTGTGAGCAAAGTTTAATTAAATTTCTATTTAGTTTTAGTATAAATTTATTTGATTGTTAATTTAGGCCCAAGTGTGGTCTTTTACTTTCGGTATCCCTCCCGAGTTGGGAAGTAATTTGTAAATAATATTGATTTAATAAAAGAGGATTTTAAATCCCTTCCAAGTGCACTTATTATACCACGTATATCATAGTATCTACAACTAGAACAAAGCTGCTTTCAGCTCCCTGTTCCAGATCAGGACTTAAGGACTTTGAAGAGTTACTTTAAGATGTTTGCCAAAAACATGCACAGAACGCTCAGTCCTGACAATATGAGCAAAAATTGCTTTAAGCAATATTAAGGTTATGAAAACCCACCTTCTTAGTTCTTATAATTATTCTATTCCTTTTCTTAGATTATAAATAAGAAGTACCCATTCTGCAAAAGAACAAAGATAATTCATCTCTGCCAAAAGAAACTGTGTCTCTATTTCTTTACATTCAGCCCGTTTTCATCCTATGTAATACGAATAAATATTTATTTTTTATTATTAATCAAATTCGACTTTTATTTTGAATCTCGATAGTGAATTTGCAAGATTATACCATAATATCATGCATCGAATAAAGGGATAAAGGGATACTGTACAGGCAATAATTAAATATGTTATAACTTTAAAAATAGCCCTTTGTATGATAATGCTTGATATATTTATTTATAACATTATCTATTAAAATGTGAAAAATTGTGTAATTCCTAAATGCTACTATTGCCACATAAAATGAAATGAAATTAATCAATTAAATAATTAAGTGGTAATAAATATATAAAGTATTAATAAATACATATATGAACATGTATATAATATATGAAGTATTAATAATATAAAAGATTAATAAGTGGTAATAAAGATATAAAGTGGTAGTAATATATAAAGAATTAATATCACTTAAAAAGGGTAAACTAAGTGACAGGAAATCAAAAAAGCAATCTGAAACAAAATTTGAAAACCCAAGATGAAATAAAGCAAATAAAACAAACCAAAACATAAAGCCAGATACAATAATAGTTCATAAATCCTTGTCTTTTGTCAATGAGTTGTTTCTAAACTATAGCTGGATGAAAGCTAGATAGCAAAAGAAAATAAGGAAAATTTTCAATTGTTTCCAAAAGAAAATAAACAAAAAAGAATCGAATTTGATTAGTTTCATTTGCAGAAACATACAGGTAAAATTCAGAAACGTCCCTCTGTTGGTTGTTAATTTTGCTGCTCCTTTATAAACGCCAATGAACTACCAATTATTGTTAGCACAAATAGGATGTTAGCCCAAATGGGTTATTAGTCTCGAAACAGTATTTTGCTTGGAGACTCAAAGTCGGTGCTACTTTTCAAATTGTTGCTACCAATTATTATCTCCCTGTCTTATTGTTAAAGATATTAAATTATCTAGCATCTGCAGGAATGTATGAAGGTTTTTTGCATTGGGAAAAACCAACGGTACCCAGAGCCATTAAATTTTGAATAACATGAATGGAATGAAGCAATGAATGAATGAGCTCCACATGAATGGAAGCCCAAATTTAGGATTTTGAATTTATTTTATTATCTATTTCATATTTTCTAAAACTTAGCAAACTCAACAATTTCAAAGACATCTGTGGCAATGTTTCACATAATAAAATATTTTTATTTTCAATGCGCTAGACTGCTTACCTGAAATTCTAAAGATATGCGGTTTTTAAATATTTTGTTTTTTTGCTGTTGAACTTAAATTTAATACCACCTAACCTCTTGGTAGAGTGATGGTGTATCCGTCTCCCTTCATATGTCAACAGCCAACAGTTAAATAGACATTTATGTGGCATAAGTGAGAAGAACGTCATATGTAACAGATAAAGTTAACACATAAAACGTTAATAATAAAACGAGAAAAAACGCTTTGCAAGCCATCTTACTAAGAAAACTAAAGCTGAGAAAAGACTTAAAAATCTATAAAAATACTTTCTAAAACTTAGCACTAACTAAACTTAATTCCAAAACATGCTGGTATGCTGTTTTGAATTTTTTTTTTTAATTTTGCTCTTGGATTGCATATGGCGTAAGTGCAAATAAGACGGTGAAACACAGAAAAAGAAATGGGTTAGCTGGAGTGAGCGCTACAGCAGACTGGTAGACTGCGACATCTTTGAGAGGGTAAAAGCCTTAACAAACACTTTTGGGCTACAGTTAAAATCTGAAATCTTTCAGATTTTTAAAATTCACGTTTTATTCCTTTAATATTTATTTGGCATCTATTATTTTCTTTATTTGTTTTTTATTACTAATTTTTTACATTCCAAATTTTATCTTTAAATGAGTTTTAATCTGAGCCTTCCTTCAGAGAGTCTACCACTTTTGGTTGATATTAATTCCTTATAGTTTAACCAAATTCCCGAGTGCAAATTAAATACAACAGATGTGAAGGTAATGAAAATGCGATAGCTTCTTATCGATAATAAAAATGCTTGCTATATTTTTTTCATATAATTTAGTACAGCTCTTCGGAATTGCACGTGTAGTAAATATGATGTGTAGGTATTTATGAAATGGTGCAATATGGGGCATTAACAGCAGTGCTATTTGATACCCCTTTATGTAGACTCTCTGTTTTTGGGGAAAAGTTTCGTTTCATTCGAACTCAGTTAAAATTTTAGATAAGTAATAATCAGTTAAAATTTTAGAATAATTCAAACAGAGCCGTAAGTAACAACTGAGATATATTGCTAGCTATTCTGATTTTACTCAGTCTAAAATTTTCATGAACGAAAAATTAAGCAGACTAAAATTTGCGACATACTACTACAAAAAACTTCATTACTGTAGGGAACCGCCTATCTAAACTGGGCATTCCAGTTAATTTTATTAAAACTCAATTACCATTAAATTATAACTTAGCATTGATCTGGTTTAGCTGTTAACATTATTCTTATATCGTTCAAGAAAATGATCCGGATAATACATTCTTAGTAACTAATCCCAGCTAAACCATAACCGTAATAACGATCAATCACATTTCTGTCAGATTCTCTTTCTTATTTCAAGCTAATTTGAGTTCTTAAAAGAGTGTGCTTTTCCTTCGAAGAAAGGAATTCGATAAAAATATGTAACTAAAATATTAATGTTACTAGTCATAAATAAAACTAGACGGAATATGCTTCTAATAAACACTACAAAAGCCAGATCGAGATTGTTAAGTAATACACTATTCTTGACTTAATAATCAAAGAAAATCAGAACAATCTCCTACTAAAAAGTGTTCTTCACTTAAATTCGATTTGTTTAAAACTACGTAAAAGCATCATATACATGTTCAGATTCTTCAAAATTTTCATTTTTTTAGCGAAATGTAGAGAACAACTGCTGCAGGCAATCTCCTAATTCTCTTCTGAAATGTAAGTTGGAAATATGTCAAAACATAGGAAATGATAATCAGATTAATATTTTTCGAAAATACAGTCATGCATTATGTTCTCAAAGAAACGTTTCGTACTTTAATTATTTTTAACAGGAGATTGAAATAATCAAAACAAAGTCTTTGCATAATGATAAAAACGTGTATTTGAAAAAATAATATAATTTTATTGTTTAGTAACTATAATTTATTATAGCGTTATCAAGGTGAATCTCTGAAAAATATAATTTATTTTAATATTAACGAAGTCACTATTCAAGTTATGATATTCAAGTTGTCTATTTCTATTATGAAATGAATAAACATTTTTTTTTTGTTTTCAAAATGTTTGATACTTCATGCTTAACACTCAAGTGAACATACTTTTGTTTATTTACAGGACTTTATAATTTAGATATAAATTTTAAAAATATATTGGGAAGTAATTTTCATGATCTGAGGTATTTTTCGAACGGTAATTAGCTCTCGCTTCTACATTTAAATCCAGAATCCGCATACCCCTTATTTTTTTTCGCATTGCGCTCTTTGTTCTTCCTTTTTAAAATATTTTCAGTTTCCGGAATATAAAATAAAGACAGATTTTTTTGTTTTCTTAGGCATTTCACATATTTTCTTATTTTTAAATACTTTGACATCATACAGAAATTCACTCATGTCCGTAAATTAAGGATAATGCCAGCTCCGACAAATAAGAGTTCAGAAACAAAACAAACGTAACTTATTCATAAAGCCCATCTATTAAACAAAAGATAAAGAACAAAAAAGTTGGTGTATGTATGATACTACTCATAAAATCTACGATTTTTGCTCCCGGGAGCAGTTACAAAAAATTTCTCCCTTACAAAACTTAATATTACATGGTTGGTATGATGGTGAATACATTGTATGCCTCCCAGACGATGGAATGCAGTTCGTACAACGCCTAGGCATACTGAATATCAAATTACCAAACTCATCATCAGGAAGATTATTCCACTTAACAAGTGTTGTGTAGCAAATTTTCATGTAACACTTAATTATTTAAGTTTGACTTAAGATTAATTTTCATTATTCTAAATTTATGCTACACAACGTTATTTTATTTAATATCTTGTATTTATATTTGCTTTGGTTTAATTTTAATTAGTGGTTTTGGTACTTTAAGATTTGTACGTCTCTTCCACTGGTTACTCGTAAACGCGTTGAAACAGACAATGGAATTAGGTGCTTTCGTAGGTAATAAACTTGATTTAAAATTACTTAACTTAGGTTGATTCTCATTTAACTTATATCATTGGATGCAGAAAAATTAGCCTTTTAATTTAAGAGTACTTTCAAGTCTCTAGCTTAAACAGTTTTTAAGTTACAGTTAATTATTCAACGAATTTTTGCACTTCGAGTATTTTTTTTGGTTGAGGGGGAAAGGATTGAAAAGCGTCACTTTTGCAGTTGATTTCCAAGCCTTTGCTTAGGAATTTTTGTCCGTTGCCTAGGTTTGCTGGTTTTCCCACGCCTACGTCGAATTCTTGGTTCTTCTTTTGGCGGGCTTGGCGAGATTCGGAATTTTGTTCCAGTTCAACTCCTCGATTTTTGGACGATATTAGCAGGGGTTTGTGTGAGGGGTAGAGTTTCAGTTTATTCACCCTTTTGGCGAGTTTTGGCGATATCTAGTGTCCGGACCTGACAAAAAGCGGGTGCAGGTGGGATTGCGAAGCTGTTGGGACGTTTTCGTTTTTGCATTCGGCTGACAAGAAGATAACTTTCTCGGGCGCCTTGGGCATCTTGTTGCTGCAACAGAAAGGATGAATTTGTTTTTTTAACGGGGGGCTTATGGCTCCTGTCACGTCTTACTCCATGGCTTCGGAAATAGTCCTTCAAAAATGTAAATGAAATAATTCTGCAATAGAAAAGGAAATGAAAGAAAATTATATTTCCATGCTTCAACTACCACAGAAATAATGTCCTTCAAAATGGAAAGTAAATATTTCTTCGTCAATTCTACCATCTGATGAAGACTCAGTCCGCTTCTTCAATTTATAAGAACAGAAAAAATCAATAGCCAAGCAACCTGTGTTCCGACCTGAGTTTCCTGATGGCTCTGAAGTTCGTAATACAGAAGGCTGGATGAAACTTCCAAGTTCCTGCGTACTGGGTATTCTTCGAATGTTCGGTGTCCGCCAAGCTGCCGTCGAACCCCCAAATCTCCAGGTTCACATCTTCCGTCAGTTAAGAAGTTTTTCTTTTTGAACTTTAATGTTAACTTAAATTCTTAAAGATTTTTTTTTCATCCAAAATTCTCTGGTTTAATTATTTCTTGAATTTTTTTAAAGATTCTATTATTATCAGAATTTAACTTTTATTTAAATGTTTGCTGTAAAGAATTTTGAAAGGTAGAAAATTTAAATCTTTAATATTTTTGAAGATTTGCTGATTTAACTGAGATCTGAAGAAATTTGTGAGCAGTCTTAAATTGCTCTAGTTAAAGGTATAATTTTTTTTTCCTCTTATGGTGCAATACTATAGGTACTTAACTCTGTACTTCATTATTTGAATTTTCTCTTGTTCTGGGATAAATAAGGTGTAAGAACCTTACAACTGAAAAATGAAATAGAAAATTTTAATTTGTATCTTAACTCATAAAAATAGTTATTACTTAAACAATAGTATTTGAATTGAAGTGGTTACTGTCTAAGATTGCAGTATTTGTGGAAAATATATAAATGTTTAGCTATTTGTTTTCTAAACTAAATAAGGTAGTTCCCGGGGACTAGTATAATTTTATGTTAGTAAATTTGTTTGATATCAGTGTTTTAAGGAAAGTAATAAACTAAGTTAGTATTATTGATTTTATGTGTTTACTTGAATTTCTGATTACACAACATGGTTTCACCAGTAGCAAGGCTCTTCGGGTTGTTGAAACGAAATTTAAAAGGGTACAAACACAACGCAATTCATATTTGTTTAAACTACTAGTATTTTACAGCTTAGTATATAACAACTGGTGCCGTGACTTTTGAACCAATTTTGAGCACTTAATATTTTGGTTGTTTTGAGCCATATTTAAGGGACATTATTAACTTCTTGGGGGTGTTGAACTTGATGCTGGTGATTTTATGTTTGTTTAAGTATTTAACAAGTAACATTTATTTTAAGTATTGCTATTTTTTCTTCCATCTGTCTAGACTTGATACTAAAACCCAATCAGTTAAACGGTTACAGTAACACGTCTATGCAGTGGTCGTATTTTGGTGATATACACATTTACCTTTTATTTTCTTGTGAGGGTGTATAACAGATGTGCACTTTTGTTTTGACACATTTTTATGGACTCTAATGCTCACAACACAAACAGCTACACAGAACTGCTGTTGTTATTATGTGTTAGTATCTAAGTGCTACACAATTTGATTACTGTTTACACAAAAATTCATTGTATAACAGATGTGTATTTTCTCAAAAATGTATGGACTCCAATGTTAACAACATTAACACTTACACTGTTTATTAGTTTAAAGTACTATTGTTATTTCTGTGTTTATATTAGTGTTAGTGTTCACCTGTGAGTCACAGATTAGGTTACCATTTTATCTTAGTGATTGCATTATTGTGAGTAACATATAGTTCAGTATGCCTAGAAAGAGAGTTCCTGCTAGTAGTAGTTTTTTTAGTATGGAGGAGGATCGAGAAGTCCAGGGTATGTCAGTTTTTGGGTCAGATCCTTTGGAATCTGTTCCTGTTTTTACAGGCGCAGACAGTGGAACTAGTTTAAGTGACTTCTTGGATAGGATAGACCTAATAGCCACTCATGTAGGCTGGTCAGATAAAGACAAATTGACTGTAATTAGAGTCAAGGTTGCAGGTGAGGCTGCTGATTTCATAAGAAACAACCCTAGGTTGAAAAGAGAAACCAGTCTAGAATATATTGTAAATGCCTTAAAGGAACGATTTACTTCTGTGCACAACTTGCACTCTAACATACGTGCTCTTATCCAGGCTTTTCAGAAGCCACACGAATCAGTAAGGCAGTTTGCTGCCCGTATAGAGGCACTTTCGTACAAAACTGTACCTGTAGAAAGAAATAGTGACCCTGCAGCTGAAGCTCAAAGGCAGGATTTATTACTGTCTGTATTTATTGAAGGTTTACAGCTTCATTTGAGACGATTACTGTTACCGCAGAATCATAAAACATTTACAGCTGCTAAACAACATGCCATTATCGAGGAAGATATGTGGGCTAAGAGCCATGCTAGTTGTGATTTTCCAACAGCTGAGGTTAGGGCAGTGCATGCGGCTAAGCCAGCACTTGAAAACGCTAGTACACCACCATCCGTACATACTTCAGAGCTCACTACAGCTATTAAGCTCCAGCAGGAAAATATAGCTCAGCTAACCAAAATGATGGGTTCACTTCAAACTCAAGTTCAGAGTTTACTATCACAGAGTACTCATACCAGACCCATTCAGCCCCGTTGTTACAGATGCAACAGAATTGGGCATATTAGTAGGGATTGCTACGTAAACATTGTGCCTAACCAGCACTCTAGACAGGGTCAACAGAGACTTAGAAGTAATCAGACAGCTAGGCGTAATCCCAACAACACCACACCAGCTGTTTCGAGTAACTCAAATACCACAAGTGTGACTAATAATGCTTTGAATCCCCAAGCTCCAAGCTTTAATTTAAACTAATTCAGGGTGGGGAGAAACCAGACTCCGTTTCGTCTCCTAAGGCCCTTTTGGAGGTACCATCCGTGTTTATTGTTTCCACAAGTGAGGCGTCTTTGCCTATAGTAGAAGGTTCTATATTGGGGAATAAAGTTAAGTTTTTATTGGATTCAGGAGCAACTGTGAACATCATAGAATCTAAATATATTAATTGTTTTGGCAATAAAATCTCACTGGACACCTGCAATATTTATTTGAAAGGAATAGCAGCAGAAAAGTTAAAAGTAACTAAAAAAGTCAGTTTAGTTGTAGAATTCCAGCAACAATATTTTGAAACTGAATTTTTGATATCTGACACACCTCTTTCGTCTCAGTATGGTGCTTTATTGGGAACTAAATTTCTGGTAGACAACAACATGCATTTGGATTTTTGTACTTCACAACTGTTAGGACCAAATGTAATTTTAAAGTGGAATCTAAGTCAGCCTAGTGCTATGAACTGTAATACACCTTCTAGTTCAGCTTCTCAGTCATTTTGTTACTCTGTAACCAAACATAAGTTACCACCTTTTTCTGAGAACATTATTAAGCTTACTACTCACTCTCTTAATTTTAATGCTAATACTGTTTTGATTGAACCTTTAATGGAACATGCACAAAGTAAATTTGCCATAGCCAGATCAGTTAATCAAACTTCTCAGTCTCAAGAATTTTATGTCAAAATTGCTAATTTTTCACCAGACATTCTGCACATAAACAAAGGAATGAAATTGGCCAGTGCCCAACCTGTGAATGTCATCTCACAAAATTTGGAACATATCAACAATACTACCATTGAAACAGGCGAGGATTTCGAGTCATGGGGTGGTGAATTTGATCTCAAACATTTACCTGAGCAGCAACAACAACAATTATCACACCTTCTCAATCAATATAGTAACATCTTTGCTGCCTCAGTTACTGAATTAACAGGGTGTGACACCATCTTGCATAACATCAACTTACGTGACAATATTCCTGTTAGGCAAAAGCCTTATAAAGTCCCTTACCATCTCAGGGATGAACTCGACAGACAGGTGGCAGAGCTGCTTGAAGCTAACATCATTCAAGAAAGTGACAGCCCTTACAGTGCACCTGTTTTATTTGTTAAAAAGGCTGATAACACCTACCGTTTGGTCACTGACTTCCGTAAGTTGAACGAAAAAACAATCGAAGATAGTTTTCCTCTGCCATCCATGATTGAATTGATAGAACAGTTAGGAGATGCAAATTATTTTTCCACTCTTGATTTAACATCAGGGTTTTTCCAGATGAAAATACATCCGGATGATACCTTCAAAAGTGGTTTTTCTACTCCTTCTGGGCACTATGAGTGGTTACGAACGCCTTTTGGCCTCAGGAATGCACCAAGTTCTTTTCAAAGGCTGATGTCTATCGTTTTGGCAAATCTTTCACCACTAAAAATAGGAATTTACATTGATGATATTGTCATTGCTTCCAAAACTTTTGAGGAACATTTAGAGAAATTAAAGTTAGTTTTTGACAGATTGAAGCAGCACAATTTGAAACTTAAACCTTCGAAATGTCATTTTTTGAAAGAACAAATAACTTACTTAGGCTACAAAGTTACTAAGGGTATTATTCAGCCTGACGATAAGAATCTAAAAGTTATCCAGGGTTTTGTTGCACCTAAAAATAGAAAGGAAGTTAGGCGCTTTTTAGGCCTTATTGGCTTTTACAGAAGGTTCATTCCGAATTTTGCCCAAAAGGCACTCCCTTTAACTCAGTTAACTAAAGATAAGGTTCCCTTTTATTGGTCGAAGGAAGCTCAGCAGGCATTTGATATTCTAAAAGCTGAACTTCTGAATGAACCTATTTTGGCATTACCAAATTTTAATAACCCTTTTTCTCTGTGTACTGATGCATCTAATTATGCACTGGGTGCAGTCTTATGTCAGGAAGATTCAAATGGTTTTCAGCATCCAATATGTTATGCGAGTAGGAAATTGAAAGGTCCTGAAACACGTTACAGTACTGTAGAGAGGGAAATTTTGGCAGTTGTTTGGGCCACAGCTCATTTTAGACAATATCTTCTTGGTAAACCTTTTACAGTGTATTCTGATCAAGCTTCATTATCACATGTTTTAAAACTTAAGGATCCTACTTCTAGAATTGCACGTTGGATTATGGGTTTATCCCAGTTTGATTATAAAATTATTCATAAGCCAGGTAGATTGAATTTAACAGCTGATTACTTATCAAGAGCAGTAAATGTTACACAATTAGTTCAGACTTCCTTTACATCTGAATTGTTGGAATTATTTAAGAAAGAGCAAGCTTCTGATCCTTTTTGCCAGCAAATTTTAATTGATCTTAAGAATAACAAGTCTCCAACGCCTAATTCTCAGATATTTTTTGTAAAGGAAGATATTTTATATTGCAAGTACAAGAAACCCAGTTCACGGTGGCAGAAACAAGATAGGCTAGTTGTTCCTAAAACACTAGTGTCCAGAATCTTGCAGGAACATCATGATTCACCTACGGCTGCACACTCAGGCTATCACAGAACACTTCATCGTGTTCAGAAGTCATTTTTCTGGAAGGGCATGCATAAGCAGATACATAATTACATTCAGTCCTGTCACTCCTGTATCCAGAGGAGGGGTCATAGACCTTCCCATAAGGCTCCCCTTATGAGAATGCCTATGGCTACCCGTCCCATTGAGCGAATTGCGATGGATATAGTGGGTCCCCTTCCAGTTACCCTGGCAGGCAATAAATATATTTTGGTCGTAACTGACTATTTTTCACGTTGGCCTGAGGCTTATCCTTTGCAGGATACCACATCCAGATCCATTATTGAGAAATTGGAACAGTTTATTTCAACTCATGGGGTACCTCAGCACATTGTTACAGATAAGGGTACTAATTTTATTTCTCAAGCTATAATGGAAGTTTATAAGAAATTGGGGGTTACTAAACATACTACTACGAGTTATCACCCACAATCTGATGGTGTAGTTGAGAGGTTGAATGCCACTTTAATTAACTCACTTAGTCACTTAGTGTCACAAACGCAGGAGGATTGGGATAGACATCTGCCTTTTGCCTTATTGGCTCACAGAACTGGTCGTCATAGTGCACTTCAGGAGTGCCCAGCTTTCATTTTATATGGCAGGGATCTTTGTTTGCCTATTGATTTATTATTGCAAACCACTTTTAGAACCTATGATGACACAAACAACTATTCTAAAGATTTAATCTTGAGATTACAAAAGGCTTTTAAAGTAGTAAATCAGAATTTAACGGAGGCTGCAGATAAGCAAGAAATTTCACGTGAAAAGATTTCGCATGATAAGGAGATAAAAGTGGGAGATATGGTGTATTTATACACTCCTGTAGTTCAGCCTGGTATGGCTAGAAAACTCTCCAAGTTGAATCAGGGGCCTTTCAGGGTTATTGAGCAAGTGACTAAAGTCAACTATAAAATTGCGTCCATCTCAAATCCTGCTCAGATTCAGACGATACACGTGGACAGGCTCACGAGAGTTCCTGAGAGAATAAATTTTCCCACGTTACAGAGGGATGACATAATTTCATCGGACAACGTACAGAATTTGTCGCACGATTCACCTTATCATTTAAGGCCAAGGGATGCACATGGTTTCGTGTATAAAAAGTGATTTGCCATGTTCGAAAGTCTGTAATTTGATTTGTATAAAATTCAGTAGTAGTAGTAGTCATTTTATTGGTAATTGTATTCTATGTAGCTAATTTTGTATTACTTAGTATGGTTGTGTAGTATTCTTGGTTTATCTTTGGTCGAGTGTTGCTTTTGGGTTTTTACATGTTTAGGCATGTGAGGTAGTGATCATGTTGTCTTGGAATTTAACCTTCTAGTCTCAATAGCCTGGTTTTTTTTTTTTTGGAGGTTTTTGCAGGGCTGGTCCTTGTGGGTTGTCTCCACTTCTTTAAGTTCAAAATTTTTTGTTTTGGTTGTCCCATTTCTTGGTACCAGGGACTTGTTTAGGTTAGAATTTTGACTTGATGGTTTTCTTCCCACCTTCATGGTGATTGTCTTGTCCTTAGATTATGCAACTCATTTGATTTTTGCCAGGGATTGATTTGTAGTTTAGTTTGCGCTGTACAGTTGCAGTGTTATTCTTTTGCACTCTTTTAATATTGGGGTGCCAGTCGTTAGGGAATTGAAATTATGTGTACTGTTAGGGAGAATTTATGGTTGATACTGTAGGCATTTCCTTACAAACTTTCTTTCGGGTTTGTAGTGTCACTTTTATTTGGTGATTGATTTTGCAGGTAATTAGTAGCCTGTTTGCATTATGTTTTGTGTCAAGCGCTTTTAGCTCTTGATTTGTTTTGGTTTCGAACACCCGTATACTTAGTGGTATTTGTTTATTTACTTTTCACTTTAGTTGTTTATGGGGGGTATCGTGTTGATTACAATTTGTTTACGTTTTTATTTCAGGGCGTGTCACTTGTTGCTTGCCAACACTTTTTGATTGATTTGTATTTAGTTGTACTCCAGGAAGACTTCTTGACCCTCTTACATACAGTTGTTTATATATATATTTTTTTGCTAACCATTTTTTTATGGTAGGATTTGATTATGATGATACCTGGTATCCTTTTCTGTGATTGACAAGTGATTATACCAACACCTTACTTACTACTTCGTATAATTGAACACTTTGTAAACCTTTTTCCATTGACTGTGTGTCGGAAAATTTTTGGCTTGCCAAAAATTTTTCCCCGATCACGGGAGTGATGTTGTGTAGCAAATTTTCATGTAACACTTAATTATTTAAGTTTGACTTAAGATTAATTTTCATTATTCTAAATTTATGCTACACAACGTTATTTTATTTAATATCTTGTATTTATATTTGCTTTGGTTTAATTTTAATTAGTGGTTTTGGTACTTTAAGATTTGTACGTCTCTTCCACTGGTTACTCGTAAACGCGTTGAAACAGACAATGGAATTAGGTGCTTTCGTAGGTAATAAACTTGATTTAAAATTACTTAACTTAGGTTGATTCTCATTTAACTTATATCATTGGATGCAGAAAAATTAGCCTTTTAATTTAAGAGTACTTTCAAGTCTCTAGCTTAAACAGTTTTTAAGTTACAGTTAATTATTCAACGAATTTTTGCACTTCGAGTATTTTTTTTGGTTGAGGGGGAAAGGATTGAAAAGCGTCACTTTTGCAGTTGATTTCCAAGCCTTTGCTTAGGAATTTTTGTCCGTTGCCTAGGTTTGCTGGTTTTCCCACGCCTACGTCGAATTCTTGGTTCTTCTTTTGGCGGGCTTGGCGAGATTCGGAATTTTGTTCCAGTTCAACTCCTCGATTTTTGGACGATATTAGCAGGGGTTTGTGTGAGGGGTAGAGTTTCAGTTTATTCACCCTTTTGGCGAGTTTTGGCGATATCTAGTGTCCGGACCTGACAAAAAGCGGGTGCAGGTGGGATTGCGAAGCTGTTGGGACGTTTTCGTTTTTGCATTCGGCTGACAAGAAGATAACTTTCTCGGGCGCCTTGGGCATCTTGTTGCTGCAACAGAAAGGATGAATTTGTTTTTTTAACGGGGGGCTTATGGCTCCTGTCACGTCTTACTCCATGGCTTCGGAAATAGTCCTTCAAAAATGTAAATGAAATAATTCTGCAATAGAAAAGGAAATGAAAGAAAATTATATTTCCATGCTTCAACTACCACAGAAATAATGTCCTTCAAAATGGAAAGTAAATATTTCTTCGTCAATTCTACCATCTGATGAAGACTCAGTCCGCTTCTTCAATTTATAAGAACAGAAAAAATCAATAGCCAAGCAACCTGTGTTCCGACCTGAGTTTCCTGATGGCTCTGAAGTTCGTAATACAGAAGGCTGGATGAAACTTCCAAGTTCCTGCGTACTGGGTATTCTTCGAATGTTCGGTGTCCGCCAAGCTGCCGTCGAACCCCCAAATCTCCAGGTTCACATCTTCCGTCAGTTAAGAAGTTTTTCTTTTTGAACTTTAATGTTAACTTAAATTCTTAAAGATTTTTTTTTCATCCAAAATTCTCTGGTTTAATTATTTCTTGAATTTTTTTAAAGATTCTATTATTATCAGAATTTAACTTTTATTTAAATGTTTGCTGTAAAGAATTTTGAAAGGTAGAAAATTTAAATCTTTAATATTTTTGAAGATTTGCTGATTTAACTGAGATCTGAAGAAATTTGTGAGCAGTCTTAAATTGCTCTAGTTAAAGGTATAATTTTTTTTTCCTCTTATGGTGCAATACTATAGGTACTTAACTCTGTACTTCATTATTTGAATTTTCTCTTGTTCTGGGATAAATAAGGTGTAAGAACCTTACAACTGAAAAATGAAATAGAAAATTTTAATTTGTATCTTAACTCATAAAAATAGTTATTACTTAAACAATAGTATTTGAATTGAAGTGGTTACTGTCTAAGATTGCAGTATTTGTGGAAAATATATAAATGTTTAGCTATTTGTTTTCTAAACTAAATAAGGTAGTTCCCGGGGACTAGTATAATTTTATGTTAGTAAATTTGTTTGATATCAGTGTTTTAAGGAAAGTAATAAACTAAGTTAGTATTATTGATTTTATGTGTTTACTTGAATTTCTGATTACACAACATGGTTTCACCAGTAGCAAGGCTCTTCGGGTTGTTGAAACGAAATTTAAAAGGGTACAAACACAACGCAATTCATATTTGTTTAAACTACTAGTATTTTACAGCTTAGTATATAACACAAGCAATGCTCCCAAAGTTCAGGTAAATATGTAGAAGGTGCTTGACTACTGCAGTTTGTCGGCCAAGCACTTCTTACACATACTCTATCGGATTAAAGACAGGTGAGAATGCTGGTTATTTCATATGGGGGATATCCTCAGACTAATGCAATCCTTTACAATGTTACAATGTTTGCACGGTGAGGACGGATGTTGTCATCCATAAACACAAATTCTGAGCCCATGGCACCCTTAAACAATCGTACACGTTGTTCCTATGATGCCCCGATAAATTTCGCCTGTCATGGTTCCGATCTAAATATGCAGACATGTTCTGGAGCCCAGTACAATTCTACGCCAAACGAGCAATCCTGCACCACTGTAACAGTGTCGTTCAATGATGTTACCTTGGTGGTAGCGGGTACCTGGAGTTCTCCATATGAAAGTCCGACGGGAATCAGACTGCAAGCTAAACACGGACTCGTTGGAAAACATCTCACAAGCCTCTTGTGGCGATGTCCATAGTGCATGTTTTTTACACCAGGCTAACCGCTGGCGACAGTGAGTTACCGTGAGAGGAGCAGATCTGAGTGTCCTGCTAGGGCACATAGCTCAATCTGTCCTAAAGTCTGTACATGGTTTACCTTGAAATTGTCATCCCGGTGGCTGAAGATAGCTGAAGAAAAGAGTCTGATTTTGTGCTGCGTCTGCTTCTTTTGGCATTTACTGCCAAATAATGGTCGTCATTCGGGGTTATAACTTGGGGCTGACCTGTACTGAAACGTCTACTTTCATTTCTATCATTCTGGAATCGTTGAAAAAGCCTGGAGGTGACACTTTGGACACTTTGGGCTATTCCAAGTTCTCGGATACTTCCTTCCGAGTATACCCCCATTTCAAGTGGTCGATAATTCTAACACGTCGAAATCATCCGCATGCGTCCTCTGTATCATAACTGTTTTGTTGTGGCACTGAGCGACTTGCAGTACGTTTGTAAAAAATTTTGCTTCTAAGCTACCATTCCTTATATACACGTTTTTGCAAAAAAATCGAAGCATTACGAAGGAAGTGATTGTTTTTGATGAAATTGAATATGTGAATAGCTCATGCACAGCTAATAAAATGATTAAAAAATCATAGTGCCTGCTTACGGCTCACAATCACCCATTGAGTGTTCAAATTAATAGGTTATTCGAACCGCCCCTGGCAGCAATGCATGTTTGAATTCGTCAAGGCAAGGAGTAGTAGAGGTTCCTAATGCACTCCTGCAGCACATTATGCCAGGCATTCATCACTTGTTGCTCTAGATCTTCGATATTTTGTGGTGCTCGAATCTGGCGGCCTACGATGTCCCAAACATGTTCGATTGGTGAAAGGTCTGCTGACTTTGCTGGCCAAGGAGGATTATCAACCGCACGGAGACAGTCCAGAGATATACAAGCGGTATGTGGCCCGGCATTATCGTGTTGGAAAATGGCTCCAGGATGACGTGCCATGAAGAGTAATGCAGCCGGTCGCAGGATGCTGTCAACATAGCATTGTGCTGTTAAAGATGTACGGAAGATGACTAAAGATGACCTGCTGTCATAAGAAATAGCGCTCCATACCATGCGACAACAATGCCTTTGTAAAATAAAGGCTGATTGGGACCGCTGGCCCCGTCCTCTCCAGACACGAACAGGGCGGTCATCTGCTTCAAGAGTCAAGCGGGATTCATCTCTGTACACTATACAATGCCAGTCTGATAGAAACCATGATGAACGGCTGCGACACCACTCCAGCCGACTCCGCCGATGTTGTGGGGTCAAAGGCAAACATCTTAAAGGCCTCTGTGAGCGTAACGTTCCGGAACCATCATTTCGTCGGCAATTTCCTTGTAGAGACCATTGCTGCCAACATCTTTGCACAGCAGTGTCTGTATGCTGCAGGTGGCTGTCTATTGCTCGGTATGACCATCCAGTTTCACGCAACCCTCAATGTGACCACGTTCGAAGTCGTTTAGTTATCTGTGAGGTCTTCGATATCGTCGTAATGGTATCTTTAGTTGCTTCTTCACGGAATTACAATGGCAGCATTTCCGCCTTTGTTACTGGTTTTGTACTTTGCGAATTGCGCATTGGAAATGTGTGCTATGATCGCAATTCCTGTTCATTTGCTTTGAAACTTTGATCATTTGCATGTTCGATAAGATGCTTTTGCATACCAAATTTCTTCACGATCGCAAAACTCCTTCTTGGTGCTTCCATTTTTTTGTAAAAGAGTTTATATTCTCCTCTAAATTCGTCATTGTGCCGAACTATCGGCGTCATCTGACGTCTGTCGGTAATTTGCATATTATTCCTGAAGATATATGCGATAAATAAAGGTGAAATTTTTATTTTAGAGTTCGATTTCCATGTGATTCTGAATTATCCTTTTAATTTATGTGCATGAGTGTATTTTGTGAAGATTAAACATCTGTTGTTAAAAAGTACATCCTTTCAGACATGTGTATTTTGCCCTATTTTATGCGCTTCTAGACAAATAAGTATTTTAGGCAGACACATTTCACAGTTCTAAAGAGAATTCTTGAGAGGGAAAGGTCTGTGTTTGGAAATTCTCTTCAAATGGCCTTAACAACAGACATAAAAATAAAATTTCTGCATCATATAGGGTAAGTATAATGGAAAAATGTGTATGGGTATGTATGTCTGATCTTGGCACTGGGTGGGTTATAGCAAAATATTAACTGAATTTTATAGAGAAATGAAATGAACTCTTAAATTAACACAACATTTCCGAAGGATACAGTAATGAACATATTCATGAGAGATTCGGCATTGGAAAAATATGCATTAAAAATTTCAGTAGCATTTTATGTTGCAAATTAAATTATCACCTTAATTAGCTCTAATTGTTCATTACGACATGATTAATTCTCGATTTTTCTCAAAATATAAGAAATAAAGGAAAATATTATTAAAATTAATATTACTTCGTAACATATTATTTCGTATAAATATAACTGCACAATACGTATATTACTTCGCATTAATATTACTTTGAAATATCTTCGAAGGAATATATTGTTCATCTATAGATATATAGTTACTGCAACAAACACTAAAGACTATTATAAAACCCCATAAGAATCTAATAGTAGAAGAAGGTAGATTAACAGCTTCTAAATTTTCTTTCATTAAAAATACGTAGCTAGTAATAAAATTAAAAAAAAATTGAAAAACTTTTATAACCCAGGTTGAACCACTTGGTGTTGTAAAGACATTAGTATTTTTTTGAAGCAGCAGACATGAAATGAGCAACGCCCTCGCTGGAACTCGAACCTCGGAACTCTCGAATACACATGCTGGCCATTACACCACGTAGGTATGCTAAGAAGGAAGGAGAAATGCCTTATATACTTCTCTTTTTAAAGGGCGACTGGGGATTAGGTTACACAGTCGCCAAATCCTGGGGGCGGAAAATCATCACCGACGACCCTTTTTAGTTTGGGCGCCACTGTAGAGACATTACGTTATTTCGAAGCAGGAAGAAGTGAAAAATAAGCATTGCCCTCGCCGGGACTCGAACATCGGACCACTTGAATATGCGCCAAGTGTATTGACCATTACATCACGGTGGCATGCTAAAAGGCGAGAGAAATGCCTTACAGTGTACAGCGTCTCTAATTGCAGACCATAATTGGGCCTTTTGTGAATGCATTAAAGTTTCATAAAAGCTGCATATCTGCATGTTTCGATGTTAAACTATAATAAAAGAGAATATATCTTTATGGGAAGTTTTTACATAAGAGACAGGAGAAAAATATTGAATGTAAGTAATTAGAAAATTTTACTTTTCCAAATTACCTAAATATGGCGCATCATCATTAATACTTCACATTCCTTGGCTTCCCGAAAATAGAGGTAAACTAGTAAATAACCCATTTTCGTAAATCCAAATGTAGTGGTAGAAACAGATGGGCTTAGCGCAAAATAATTCAGTTCTTCTAAAAAGTAAACTTTTCATTAAATTTCGTTTTTAAGATTAAAATGCAGTCCGTTTGCATTACTTCCCTATTATTTATACCTCAGAAATATCTCTGTATATTGTCTGCCGCTATAACTTAAAAAAATCACACTATGATAAATTTAAGTATGTAGGACTTGAAGAAATACGCAATTCTTTGAAGTCATACCACAAATATTAATTTGTTATAACTTTCGAAATTCAAACACATTTTATAAAACACAGTTTTAAATATATTTTATAAAAATGATACATTTTGTAAAAGGAATTAGTTAAAGAGTATACAAAATTACAGTTTCTTTTAAAACAATTAAATATTTTCTTATTCTTGCACCATTCATGCATAATATTTTTTTATTGTAGCATTTGATACACTGTTTATTGCAGCAATTGATTTCTCCATCCTTTTCTGAAGTGGAATATGTACCTCCAATAAAATAGCAATAGTGAATATAAATATAAATGTGCTAAAAAGTAATCTTACTTGCAAAGTATATTGTTTGTCTGCACAAAGCATATCATTTGTTTCATTGCGTACTACTTAATAAGAGTATTCATATGTTTACGAGTTAATTAGTCACATTCCTTTTTTATAAATTTCAAACTGCAGCATTTTGTAATCATATTAATGAACATACTTCAATTAAACGAGGTATATGTAACATTAATAAAAAAAAGTTTAAGTTACTTTACTAATGATATGGTAGAGGAAATTTCCTAACTTTCCTAGTAATCTCATACTCAGAACGTATGCAGAAAATCAAATGAGTGTAACACTTTGTTTTATTTTTGAAGTCGGTAAAAATTATCTTTTGACGAATTTTACCAATTTTTAAAATAACTGAAATACTGAATGCTTTTATTCTTAGGAAAATATAATAAAAATTAAGAATCTTTAATTCTTTTGGAATCGAAAACTTCATTAATTTCGCTTCGAGCCAATTAAAAGTGTAAATCGTAGCGACTGAAAATTAGATGCCTCAAAAAGATTTAAGCAGACGTTTCATCAGTGATGATAGAGTGGCCGAAGAGAAAACTAATAATAAATAACTCATTTTAAAAAAGTAATACACGAAAGCAGAAGTCAGCATTTGTGATTTATTAATGCCGGGAGATTAATATCTTGGTTGGATGATCAGTGAAAAAAGTAGTTCTCTGAGAAAAGGAAAAAAAGGAGCATTCATTAAGTATTAGATAATGATAGGAAACTACAGATTTATCACTAATATTGAATTATGGAATGGAAAAATGGAATTGGCAGTGTCTTGCTACATATTACACATAATTTGATACATTCGTTTCAGAAGTATGGCTTCATTGTTACTAATTCTGTCTTTGCTTAAATGACAAAATGCAGAAGGTTTATCGGAAATAGCTTTTATTCCAAATCTTCATATAATTAAGTAATTATCAATGTTTTTATAACATTTCTTAAAATTAATTTTATGTATCAATGTATGTACTCCGGCTAAATGAAACAAAAAGGTATAAAAAATCAAGATATAATGATGAAGGAAACAATAATTCGAAAGAGGAATTTGCACAAAGAAAGTAAAATAACTGTTTTCCAAAACCTTTTTCAGCTGAGCCTGCGAAAACGAGATAAGAAGGATCATACATTTATTCTCGAACATGAAACAACCAGCAGTTTACGGCAAAAAATAGGCATATATGTTATACTTTAGTACTACAGATTTTACTTTATTTAGAGCAATTCATGCTGCTACTCTGCTGTTTTTTAACCATAAGTTTATTTGCAACGTTTGCTATAGCATCTAAATTATATTTGAAATTAATAAGGATTATACTTAAAAGAACAAAATACAGTATCAGTTACATATTTTGTAAAACATGAAACAGAAACGTATAGACATAGATATAGATAAAGATATGTAAATATAGAGAAGAAACGAATACAAAGTAACTACCATTTCAAAACATAATCCCCTGTGCGCTGAAAACAACAAGTGGGGATAATAATGCAGTATAAATTAAAATAAATAGTAAGTTTAAAATTCATCCCATATTCAGTTCAAATGTACATAGCAAAAAACAGAAATCCAGAAGCACATTAGTAAACTGCAAGAAAAGGGGGGCAAAACATGTCAAAAACAAAAATGTAATAAGAAATTTACATCTTTTACTACATCGTCATCAGGGTTCTAGTGCAACGAAAGAACTAAATAAATCAGCCCGTTTCTGATCTGCCAAAGACATGACACTTAAAATAACCTCAGAAAAACAATTAAGGTAATCTGTGTCTTTATCAGGCTAACCCCTACAGGCCAAAGTAAGCAATGTAAAATATTACAAAATAGCATCAAACACATAAGCAAATTTTAATAAATTATATTTCTGAGCATACCGAGTTTACAAAACAAAACAAAACATGCAACTATAAGCAATCCAATGTATGAAAAAATAAAAATATATGTAAATTTTGAATCCATATAACTCGGGTTAAAAACTTTTTAAATGTTTTCATAGCAACAAAATCATAAATAAAGAAATTCTAATAATGATAATTTCAGTTTAAGCGGATCGAGTCCAAAAATGTAAAACTGAAATAATCCGACATATGAAAATTGAATTAAACATTATAAATTTAAAAACGAAAATAAAGAGGAGATAGTTCTTAAAATCCGTTACGTTCGAGCAAAAATGTTGAAATGGAAAGATATATATGCGTTTTGTTTGGTAATAAATTACCGCTGCTAAGACTATAATTTGCTAACTAATGGATTTACATAAATTATGAACTATACGTAAACAGATTAATAATAAAATTATTACAGAAAATCCTTCACCAGAATATTAAATATGTTGCAGAAAAATGATGTAAAAATGAATTATTTTGTAAATGTGACAAGGAACAGTCATCGAATTACCTACATCACAAATCCGAAAGTTGTTCAATACTAAACAATATAAATTTAATGGGACACTCAGTGTTAGATATAGATTCGGAGATATAGAAACATAAAGAGATATAAAGACATATTCTCATTCGTTGTCCGAAATTTTAGTTTAATTTATTTCGTAAAAATTTCTTTATTTCGTCATCGAGAAGCATTAAAAATTCATCTGAAGTTCTTACCCTTGGCGGTTATACCGGTTAAGTGCGTGCGGTTCTTTTACAGATTTCTGAACCTAGACATATTAAACTTCTCTTATAAGTAATCCCAATCTACTACTGTAAATATTTCTGAAAGTAAATATATATTTATATATACATAAACCTGAGTAAGAAACATATAATATTGGAAATTTTAAATCCTATACCTAGACGTAACTAGTTAAACATTTAAAACAAATAACGAGATCGGATGAACAGCAGGCTTGAGGCTTTTCAGATTTTCAAAATGTAACCTCTGAAATTTGTAAATCAGTTAAACTGAGCTATCACGTAATGAATTCATAAGTACTAAATGCAGAGTTAAAAACAGAAGTTATAAACTTTATTTCACATTATGACACAGTTTGCCTGTCAATATACGTAATTCAAAATAAAATATTAAATATAACTTGGTAACTGCTCTAGAAAACTTACTGAATTTAATTTTTACAATATTAGACTAAAATTAGACTAAGAATTCTGATAAAAGTCTTCATGTAGAAACCTGCCATATACTTTAACCATTTTAGAGCTATAGAAATGTGATGAAGTATGGGTAGTATAAAAGTCCATACATACACTCGCAAGTTTTTGGCTGTAAAGGATGGCTGAAATCTACACTGGTGTGCAAAAATTAAGGACGAGACGGTTTTTTCAATATAACTTTGTACAAAAGCTTTCCAAATCAACACATTTAATACCGTAAGATACCCAATACGTAAGGACATGAGTAATGTAAGCAACACTTACTAAAAGAGAAATCAGAGGGATAAAAAGAAGCTTTACTGAAAAAGTAGCATGGAGCGCAATGCGACTGAAGGCCGAAACATCCCTGTGATGGGTGTCCAGCAAGAAACATCCGGTCTTTAATAGGGGATATGATCTCCCCTGACTGCTAGGCAGGTTTCACATTATTTGTGCATGCTGGATATGTGGTTGTTAATGAGCTGTTGAGACAGTGCTGCTCGTTCCTCTTGTAGCACCAATCGCAGTTTCGGAATCGTTACTGGCGATGAGTTACGTGCTGCCACGGGTCTCCCTAGTAAGTTCCGTACATGCTTGACCGGATTTAGATCCAGAGACCTTGCCGAACAATCCATGTGTTCAATATCTTCACTCTCCAACAGCTCTTCGACATTAACTGTGCGATGAGGTGGAGCGTTGTCGTCCATGAAGAGGAACTGAGGACCCATAGCCCTTGTGAAAATACACATGTTAGGAAGAAGAACCTCGTTACAATAGCAGTTCCAGGTGACGAACCTCCTTGGGA
The DNA here is from genome assembly GCA_000611955.2 of Stegodyphus mimosarum. NCBI lineage: Eukaryota > Metazoa > Arthropoda > Arachnida > Araneae > Eresidae > Stegodyphus > Stegodyphus mimosarum. The sequence goes on along the minus strand of KK112806.1, from coordinate 72,398 downwards.
GATATGAAGGTCGGTCCGGCTACCAAGCATTATGTCTGCTCGAACGAGAACTCCGCGACCTCCAAAACAGTCCCTTTTGATGATGTCTTTTGATGAACACGCAGTAACTCCATCCCTTTTGATTATTTTTTCAAATATTCTAAGTCATAAGAAATCTTTATATAAATGTTTCAGATATTTGTTCTCAACAGATTTCTATTTGCTTCACCTCTCCTGCGTACTGACGTTTGGAATTGTGACTTCTAGAAGAATATATGAAGTATTATGAGTAAAAAAACAACGTAATCTGGAACTTTTTTTGTAGATTGCAGATTCATGTGTGCATAAATATATCTGCGAAACTCATGATGCAGTTTGAATAAATTATATGAATAAAATATGTGTACATATGGAAGATCTGTTTGTTGAATTTTTGCACTGTGTCGGATGTTTCTTACAAAGAACGGAGAACATGATTATTATTTTTTAAAGTTTTTAAAGCAATTTAGTTAATAAACAATGACTATTTAATTAATTATAAAAATACGCAGCAAATACTGTAAAATATTGATTCTAGGATCTGGATAATTTTTTATTTTAGTCAGATCGTTTAATAAGAATTACACAGTAAATGAAAATACAATCGCACACATGTAGGCTTGAGATAAAGTGTTTTAAGGTTTCCTCGGTTTTTAACCCTTTCATAACCACTGGGACATATATGTCCCACGGCTTGGGTATATTGGTAGTGAAAGGGTTAAATGCAGGGAATTACACGTTTATATGATGGGTTCAGGAATAAACATTACTGAAAGGAGCTCTGTTAATAATAATTATCATTATAAAGTGTTATAAAATTAGTATAATCTAATATATATGAAGAAGAGAGTCTGTGTGTGTGTTTGTTCGCTAATAACTCAGTCACTACTATAGCTATCTTCACTAAACTTTCTACAATTCTTTTCTGGGTCTATGAAATGTTTCGACGTCAACGTTTATCCAAAAAAATTAGCTAAAATCAGAGATATGAATAAAAAATTCTGAAAAACAGTAATTTTCGTCCTTATTTTTCCGAGTGGCAACAGCCTCGTAAACTGGAGATGAAAATCTGCCTTATTTTGAAAGCTGTTGCCACCGCTCGCTTTCAAATTCTAGAGTTTGCTAATAAAAATTTCCCAAGTTTTAGGACGAAATAAAAATAGCATTGCGAAACATTAAATTCCCGATTCCAAAAATTCGTGGGAAGCCATTTCGACTATTCCCATTTTCGTCGGAATCAGTCAAAATAGTTAATTAAAAACTTTGAAAGCGCTAATTTTCGCACTCATTCTTCCGAGTGGTAACAGTCTCACGCGTTGGAGATTAAGTTATAAGGTATATCTCCCACATTCTTAGCGTGCCTTCGTGGTGTAATGGTCAGCACACTGAGCCGGTATTTCAGAGGTCCGTGGTTCGATTCCCGGCGAAGGAATTGCATATTTTTCATGTCTCCTGCTACTAAATAACCAAATGTCTCTACACATTAATTTTCATATCAATCAAATATTTAGGTTTTTGGTCTGTATTGGAGAAGAAAGTTTCAAATTCAAGTTTAAGGTATCTAGTTTAGTGGTCTGCCCATTGTTTCTCTGCATTAGAAAACATCTTCATCAGTCAAGCATTTAGTTTTTAATCTATTACATTTGAGATGTTAGGATTAAATCTAAAATTAGAATATGAAATTTAGTGGTTTACTTATCTTTTCTGTTCCTTAGTATTCATAAGCAGTGAAATATTTAGTTTTCTGAGATATCGCGATTCAGAAGTTAGCTTTAAATCCAGTTGTAGGATGTCTACAACAGGAGGTGAGTCTTTCATTGTTTGCTTTCAGCCTGTGCTGTATTTTAATTTTATCTGTTTTTAGAAAAATAAAATGGCTGAAATACATTGCATCATTTCTGCTCTTAAGGATTATTGTTTTAATATATGTTCAACCATTTTATATATAATTTATAGAATAAAAACAAATCTAAAGCTTTCAGTTTCTCTTTCTGCTACATATTTCTCCTGTTTTTTGCTGAGAAGTTTTCTGGAGGGAAACGAAAGGAAAAATGCAATCACATCAGCAGCGAATGTCTTCTGACTTGAGTGATCGAACACTTGCTGACATTTTATCTTTCTTCCGAAAATTTAACTGCATTCACATTCCACGTTCTTTTTCTTCGATTTTGATTCCCATTCACGAAATATTCTTCTCCACAGCATTTTTGAATTGGCGTGCAGGCTTTCAAACCAAATCTGCAAGACACGTCAATTTAGATCAAAACTACCATATATCTGAGAAATAGAAATTTATGTGCATATGATCACATCTAACTAAATTTATTTATTTTTCCAAGTTTTCATATTAAACTATTTAGCCATTTCCCGTACTTTATTAATAAAATCAGAAAATATATTATACTTTCTTAAATTTTCTTTTTATTCTTTAAGTAGTATTGCTTTGGATATTTTCTACGTAAACAGAATAAAATCAGTAATGCATTTAATTATTAATTTCTAAATATCAAAGTGCTTTACAGAAGTAAATTAAAACGATATAATATAATTCATTAGATTTCAATACGCAGACAAATACATTCAAGACATTTATGCAGGCTCGCGTTCTAATATGTCTTCTACACCAACCTGATGAAACTTGAGTGACTGCTCTGAAACTGAATATGTATATTTAAGTGCAATCTAAATAACTTGCGTAGTGCATCTGCCGCTACGTTATGATATGAGAATAGTCAATTTACATGGTGCTTCGATTACAGACTGTCGAATAGGATACACTAATACTATATTCGTTAGGAATCAAGAATTTTCATTTATTCACTGAAATATTGCTTTTCTTAAGGAACTCCAGATTTTCTCAAACCTCGCTGTCTATTAATTAATTTTATTCTATTTCTGGCCTTATTTATCTCAAACGCTAGTCGCTTTAATTTGTTTATAGCAGTATTACCTTCTTTATGAGTTGTGAAAAAAACAATAAAATATTTCGAATTTATGCGTAGTTCTCAGTGTCGGATAGTTGTTGCAATTTTTATCTTTAAAAAAAAACAACATCAGAAGAAAATCCAATATTTGTAATTTAATATATTTTCCCTTATTCTTTGTTTATTCCAGTTAAATAAGAAATAGGTTTTAAGACATAGTATTAGAAACTGCAATTAGTACATTTGATACTGCTGCATGAGGACATAAATCATTAGTGTGACGCTTTTAAGACTTTGTATCATTTAAATTTTATCCTTCTGCCAAAATAACAAAAGATTGAATATTAATTAACCTTGTCAATCGAAAGATTATTACAGTTAATCAAAGGTTAAATGTATTAAGTCGCCCAGACAGCATAGTGGTTAGAGGAGCCTTCTACGTAAAACAGGGTCCGGGTTCGAATACCGGAGAAGACATGGTTGTTTGTAAATGTATAGTGTCGGTTCGACATTGCGGTACTCTAAATATGCGGAGAGTCTTCTCGTGTCGATTAATGGCAGTGTCGATTAGTGGGAGTGGACAAGGTTATGCTTATTACAAGTTTTAATACAAATTTAGAGTAATAGAAATTTAGAGTAATAGAAATTTATTTAAACGGAAGGGATTTAGAAAAGAATGTCTTATGAAACGGCATTAGTTCGGAAAAAAATGGTTCACGTAGCAGAAATATGTTTTGAAAAATGTTTCTACAAGAAAGATACTGTATTCGCTGAAGGTTTCCTAAACAATAAAGATTCTGCTTACACTGAACAATACAGCATAAATGTAAACTGCATATCGTGTATCGTCTACTGACAGATAATAATATAAAAAAAATATATGTATAAATATTTCATTTTTGAGTTTAGATTTAAAAATACATCTTTAATGAGAATGTTCGGATTTTACAAGAATAAACATATGCACCAAGATTTAGCCAATATTTCAACTGTAATACATCCACAAATCTATAAAATGAAAATTATATATAAATCGAATGCTGTGTATAATAAAAGCCCATTTACAGCTTTCGTTCTACATTTCTAAAACCTGTGCTTAGACATTTTCTGAAGAAGAGAAATGTATGATTTCTTCGGTACGAGTTTTCTTGGAAATGTACTGCCCGCATACACTGTGCTAAGACAAACAAAGGCAGATAACACAAGGTTGTACGTGGGCTCATTTAACGAAGACTGGCGACGGGAAATAAAAGTCTTACACTGATTTATGAATTTGGGACAGCAGCCAGAATAATCGTTTATGGAATCAATGAAGGTAGAAAACCTTTTTCTGGAGAACGATTAATAATTCTTAGACAGATGAAAATACGTTTCTACTTCTACCAGTAAGAAGAAACATAAATAATACTCCATATAGCATGGAATGCGGAAATCTAGTGTAAGAGGATTGTTGGCATGTAATCGTGTTTGCACAGGCTAATTTAAAATAAGATAATTGAATGACACTTGAAATAGAAAAAAAATAAGTTTCATGTAATAAAATCTAGACAAAGGGAAAGAAATACTGTTGCGAAAAATTCGGCGGTTGAGCCTGTATGGAAGCTTTCCGGCATAGCACTAGGGTTGCCATAAAATAGTGTATGGTAGGGTTGCCAGATTGGCGAATTTATCTCCCATTTGGCGACCAAATCGGCGATATCCCATGGTCCAATCGGGAAGCTTCTAGAATAACTTCCTGTCGAGATATTTCTCGAAACGTGTGGAACTTAAAGAAAAGCTATATAAACCCTTGCGTTTCTGAGAGCCAGTGATTGTGAAGCAGTGTGATTTCGAGTGTGATTAAGTGTGAGGTTGTGAGAATAGCTGCTCACTGCGAGTGCTAAGCTACGCGAGAGTTCTGTGAACGGAAAGCGATCGAGATAGTGCTTTGCCGTGAAGCTACCTTTACAGTGTAGCTTGACAGTGTATTGGTGATTGTTCCACGGTGTCTATTATAAGTTTAGTGTTGCCGTGAAGCCACCTTTACAGTTACAGCCTGAAGCTGTGTTGCTGATTGTTTCAGCGTATTTATTGTAGATTTTCGACGCTTTTTAAGGTAATTTTGGAACTGTGCTGTAAATAGTGATTCCTGTAAATAAATTGTGCTTTTTATTGTTCTGCATCGTATTTTCATCGGATACTCTCAAATCCACGAACCCGTATAAACGCAACAATACTTTAAGAAGGATGGTGTTAAATAGTCGAGGAAAAATTAGTATCATTATCTTATTGATTCCAAAGTAAGTTCAAATAAAGATCGGGTTAATATCATGGAATACTCAAGTTTAGAAATAATCTGATGTACTCTAATGAAATGTGAAAACTGGGGACCAAATTATCCTTAAAAAAGAGTAATTTTAAAAACCAGATAAAGCTTATCGGTAATGGAAAATGCTGTATACAACCTAAACTGAAACTGCAGTTTTGGGAGATAATTTAACTAAAAAGCCTGATAATTTAACTAAAAAGGAAAACTTAGTATATGTTAAATAACGGATAGTGCTCAGAAGTCAAAGAAACCTTGACATTTGCATGTATGTCAATAAAATACTTCTTGAAACTTATCAACTTATAGTAAAAATCTTTCGAAAGCCTTTGCAAAACTTCTGTTTTTTCTATTAGAATTAAATTATTCCAGGCCATAAATTAACTAAACCAAATCAAAATTGCTTTAAACTTTTCACTTATATTTGTATTATTTTTCCCCATTATAAGCAAAATAAAAGTATGATGTTTCTTGATATCATTAATGCATTCTTGGGAATTTCTAGGACCCAGTTCCTAACACGTTTTTCTAGGATAGGCCATTTTGTTACTCCTTTATGTAAAACTCATTTACTCTTTGGTGTATTAATTATTTAGATTTCTTTCCTTTCACTCACATATGGAGCTTTCACCTACTGCAAACATCCTTTCTGCATCAAGAATTTTCATTTTCTTTAACAAATTGAATGACATTTGTATTTGAAACTAGCACCGTGTTTGTTTAGTTTGGCACCAGCCGTATTTCTTATTAAAAGTATTACTAGATCTACTGCGTTAAGCAAATGAAATTTACTAAAGAGTTCGATGTTCACTTCAAAATCACGTCTTCAGATGACTACAGAAACAAAAAGCATCTGGCTCCCAATTCCGCAAACTCATTCGCATTAATTTTCATCGGGAGTGCACTATGTCCCACTTTTCTCGAAACTCTGAAATAAAACTCTCTAAAGCATCCCTAAAGCAAATATCTCCTCTAAAGCAAATGTACTCTCTAAAGCATCCCCCCCACAAATATTGTTCCGTTTATCGCTTGTAAATTCAGTACAATATTGTTCAAAAGCGTGGAGAAAATCTTGAAAAAAGTGTCTTCATAAGAAAAGAGTATTGCACATTTATCTCTCAGCTTTCTTTTTTTCAGGAAAGGGGGCGCGTTATACAATGAATGTAGATAAAACAAAAAAATATGTAATTCGAAATTATAGGGGCGAGTTATACGCTGATGAACATTATAGGCTGGAAAATATGGTACATAAAATTGCCGGGTGAATATCACAACCACAATGATGAAATGAAAAGCTGAATATGTGTCCGAAAAAGTAGGTAGGAAGAAATAAAATTATGTGTTGAAATTACAGGCACTTTTAAGTGTCATCCTTCTAACTATGCGGTAAAACCTCGCCAAATTTTTACAACACAAAGACATCGCCAATACATTGCAGTTATTCTCAAATCAGCATATTAAAAGGAGTCGAGGAGAATCGAATCAGTGCTCTGTTAATCAATATTATTTCAGGCATGTCTAATGAAACATCTCTCACATAAAATCAAAATGTTACCATAATCCGGAAAGATTTATATCAACACTCCGTAAACTCGTCTGGATGCAACCCTATTTGCACGATCGGATAGAGCAAATAAACTTTTTAAATGAAAGCGATGTGAATCTTTTATTGCAATTTCTGAATTTTCGGCAAATTTTCAAATAATGCTCGGTTATTTCGACAATTTCAGGGTAATCATTTTAAAATATCAGCAGTTAAAAATGCAATGATTAAGTTGTGATTTTGAGGAATATGAAGAACATATTAGTTCTGCAGACATTCAAACATTCTCTTCTAATCACTTTAATCGCTATCACATAATATCAAGGCATTTTTAATTATGATATCAAAGGAGAAATTTTACGAAAATTTTCCTTTTAAATGTTCACTCGTTCTTTACTTTCAAGATGATTTTCATTACAACTTTATTCATGTATTAGAGGACTAAAATCTGAGTGTTTAAAAAATAATATCAGTTCGTACAAGCAGCACATTTTAGCGACGTATATGGTTTATAAATCTTGCTTTTACTACTTAAGCTCTAAATTTACATGCCGAAAGTACTGATTTTGACATATATCTTAATGTGCGCTAAGATACAGCTTTTGAACTTCACCGATATCTACAAATAACATTTAAGTCCAATTATTTCTTAGTTGATTTAAAATCCATGTTTATAATAAATATCAGCAGTCAATTGGGAATATTGATGAGCTTGCTGGTAAATTACGTTTATTTGATCGCTTCGCTAAAACATAAATCTCATAATCTATTTAAAATATTTTTAAATTACAAATTTCAATAAATTCCACATAATTTTAATTCCAAACGTTTCGTTGCTAATAACAACTGGCAGCCGTGTTCATCCTTGTCAACATCTACCTAGATGCGGCTTGTGCAGGCGCCTAGTGAAACAAACATCTACAGAAGATCGCTATTCGCAGTTCATGAACATTTGATTATAACATTAAATGCACAGGTTAGTAATTCGGGAAACTGATGCAGATTATTATGTGGCCTCACACTATTCCTCAGCGATTTATACTAGATCAAGGAAGCGATTAATATCTGCAACTACTTGCAGCAGTGGTCGACAACTGCCAACTGTAGCACTGGAATAAAGGGAATAGCAGTATTCAATTTAGACTGAGATGAGCAGATGCTAATTCAAATGCATTACCTCTTCGTGCAAGAGCATGCAGGTAGCTAACGAGTTGCGCAGTAATCAGATGATGCAATTTCGGACGATTATTCTTGTCTTGAAATGTGAAACAACCGTACTTTTAAAGCTTTTAAATTTTTAGTGGTGGTTATTTGAAATATTTTTATACATTTTTCTTCGTCAGTTTTTAACTTATTATCATTTAAAGTCGTTATTTTTATACCTGTTATATATTTAATTCACTTTCTGCATTACAAAAATTAGAATTTCAACTAATATGCACTGCATTCAAAAGCAAAATGTTTTCAATGTTAACTAGGTACGTGTCGTGATGCTCCAGTTTGAAAACGAAATGCTAGTCAGAAGAAGTTTTGCATTTGCGAATAAAGGGACACAAATTAAAATAATCCCTTAGCATTAGTTTTATTCATTGTTCTGAGAAAGATGGGACTTCAATTCTGCGGGTTTATGGCCTATGCGATTTTAAACAATCAACAGAACTATATTTTCAAATTTTTACAGGACTAGTTTCGATCTTTTTACCGAACCATCATCATCAATCAACCAAACTCTTAAGTCTTTCGCATAAGAGAAAGCACATAACAAACTCCGACTTTCGGTGCTGAATTAGATAGATAAAAGTAAATTTATTGATGGGAGGATCCATATATCTAGCTTTACGGAAGGCTTCAACGAATCAGCCTATAATTTTATGTAATAACTTTGTTTGACGTCGTAACTATACGCGACCTCTAAAATCCCCCTCAGATTTAGCATGTGAAACTACATTGCACTATTATAGTTTATATTGATTTGGGCAATAAATTGTGCAATTTAAAATTTTATTTTAAACTATTTTGAAATTTATGTATTATTCTGATATGAATTACGCGATGTATGTTTATAGTGGGTGTCCTGAAGGCATAAGAAAGTTTAAGTTTTATCTCACATAAATTAGTTATAGCTCTTTTTCTGTTTTACACATCTCGGCTTGTCGAAGAGTTAGAAGTAACGCTCTCTTAACTTACAGAAGAGATGAAAGCCTCAATGCGTTTTACAGAACAAATGTAACAAATCTGCTAAAATAGCTAATAATTCTATTTTATAATCGAATAATTATTTATCGTAAAAGGAAATTTAATTTATCATATGCATTGATAACTATTTTGAAGAATATTCAGTGATGGTGAATGAAAAGAAATTCGACAAAATGAGAAATCGAGTCATTAATCAAAAAATACCTACCAAAATAGATTTAAAAAGAGATATTATTATTTTACTTTTCCGGTATTCTAAGGTTATGGTAAGCATCATTATATCATAATTCTAATTCACTGCCGTATTTCCATCTTTAGTTTCAAAGGATGTTTCCATAAAATTGCATTATTATTCGTTTGATTTAGTTTTGTAATTTTCGTTTTATGAATGTATTATTGCATAAATCATTTATTAAAAATTTACGTGTTAGCAAAGGGTAAGATATAAAAAATTATCTGCACCTCGTTTCGATGCGGCATTCTAATTCTAAGGTCCGTAACTAAACCTTATTTAATTCTAAGGTCCGTAATTCTAAGGTAACGTAAACTAATATCATTATTTTTTAATTGGCACTCATTCCAATACGCTTCCTTATCGGTCAAAAATTAAGGCGCATTAGCTTCAGTTTGTAGGGTTCCACCCTTTTATTTCACAGTTAAATGTGGGAAACCTCTTACACCGATAAGCGAATAGTCGCTTGAGTGTGTGAACAGAGACATAAGACTCAAGGAGGATTAATTAACCTTTATTTCTCAAAATAAAGATTAACACTGTCGGCTCCTATCTCTGAGTGTACAGCAAAGCCTCCGCTTTGGATTGAACTCAAGTAATAATAATTAAAGATTAACTAATGCTTAACTAAAAAGATATAGCCGAAGCTATCAGGATTCTAAGTAGCTGGCCGCTAAATCTCAATTAAGTAGGTGAGGGCTGGGTCCGGACACCCGGGCGGCTTTCACTGACTATTCGAGTATCGTCCAGATCCCGCAACTGTTCAGAAAAACAGTATTGCAAACAGGGGCGGATGGTGGAAGACAGACGTATTGCGGATTCTTACAATACCAATGCGTATTCTGCAATATATGACAATATACAGATACTTATATCAAAAAGTGGCATTACTATGCTGAATTACCACAGTAGTAATACATCGTTATACATTATACATTAATAGTGCACTATTATAATAGTCGACGTAGGGACAATATATTTTTACATACAATAATAATAATTTCCAAACTCTACAGACATATTGCATATATATTATAAATTAATAATTATAGGCATACATACATTATTTTAATATATACATAACATAAAAGGTGCATTTGATATGTTAAGATATTATACATTAATAGTGCACTTGATATATTAAAACATATAATAATAAAAGTTCCTAAACTCTACAGACATATTGGGGAGCTATACCAGTACCCATTATGCAACTTATAGCTATATACATTGTACATTAATAACACATGCGTTACTTTGGTACATACATAACATAAAAGGTGCATTCAATATATCAATGCATTATTCATAATACATTACGCATTAATAGTTCACTCGCTATATTAATACATACAATAATAAAATTTTCCAAACTCTACAGACATATTACAGAGCAATACCAGTACAGATTGTGCAACTATATAACTATATATTTTGTTATACATGCATACATACATTACATTAATACATACATAACATAAAATGTGCATTCCCCTATTCGATTAGATTGAGCGTTCAAGTTATGCATTAATGTTACATTAACTGATATAAAGGTCACCTCCTCATTTCCCTGGTGCCCAAAATGAGCTTTAATCTAGGACATGTGGAGTGGAGATGCCGACAATCTGGCTCTCAGGAGTGCTTGGATTTCTGCGGTAAGTGAGCTGGGATGATAAGGATTTCTTATTGCATAGATAGCCGAACGGCTGTCGGTGTAAATGCGAAAAGAATTTTGGCTGTTAGCGGCTGCATAAGACAGCGCTTGTTTCTGGGCTGCAGCTTCTGCCTGAGAAACGGAGTTGTTTCGTTTCAGATTACCTTTCCATTTTGCGAGGGTATCCCGTTGCCTCTTGGCAATGAAGCTGCGCAATACCTGGTTGTCAAGCTTCGAGCCATTTGTATACATGCATACTGAATTATCCTCTCCGCCTGCGATGTAATTGGTATGGCATGCACTCCTGTACCATATTCTGCAGGATGAACTAGTCTTTCTCTTCTTTTTTCTTCAAAGTGTGCAGGGATATAATGTTGCCCCCTGTAGGATGACTTCTGTCTTAATAAAGTAACTTGTGTTATCGTTGTCTCTTGTTCCACTTTGATGTGAAGGGGTTTATGTCCGCAAGCACTGCTGTCACCATCGTTGCGGTTGTGCGGTACGCCTTTGTTATTGAAAGTACATATGGTCTTTGTATGCTACTTAGGACCTTCAATTTCCTGGAACTCATTGAAGGTACCAAAACTGCTGCTGCGTACGTTGCTATTTTTTCAATTACCGGGCAGTACAGAATCTTCAAGATGTGCGGTCGGAGACCCCAATCTGCTCCTTGAATCCTCTTTAGTTTTTTGGCAATAGCGTGAATCTTCAGTCTCACCTCCTTTAGGTGCGGGATCAAGGTGAGTGTTTCGTCTCTCGTGAGGCCCAGAAGCCTCAGTTCTCGTACTCTTTTAATTGTGATCCCCGTGAGTTTTATCACTGGATTTCGGATGATCATCTGGCCCAGCTTGTGAATTACTAGGTATTTTGATTTAGTGTCCGAGATTGTAAGGCGCTTGGTACTGCATAATTGTCAAAGAGCTCCACCGTTTCTTTGCTGTTCCACTGAAGCTCATCACGCGTTCTTTCCGCGGACTACGAATGTGGCGTCGTCCGCAAATGCCACCACTTTGGTGTGATCTAGCCACTTTGCGTTGAGTATTGAATTAAACGTGTCAAACGTGACGTTAAACGTCTCAATTAAGTAGGCGAAGCTATCAAGAAGGGCCTGAAGTACGGCCATAGCTTAGAGAGAGACTTAGCCCAAAGGCAAACGCTCGCTAGTCAGAAACTCTGCCCTCTAATGAAGTCAGTGGAACATCGACTTAAATACTACTCTTACGCATTTGCATTAAACGCGTTTCTGAAAATACTTTCTGGTAGGAAATTATAAACTGAAATTAGGACAGAGGGGAAAGTATGACAAACTTTCCAAACTGTGTGTTATAAAGCTGACAAACTGTATGTTATAAACTTGTAAATCTTACTTTTTCCTTACATCTTTCCCTACCAGAATTTAACTACTCCAAGAATAAGGTCTCAAAACGTCTTGTTTAAAAGTGTAAATTCTACAAATACTCCTTTAAACTTCAAACTTTAAACTTCTAAAACTCTACTTTTTGAATCAATTTCATCAACAAACTTTTTCTGCTCAAGGCCAACTTTACAACCTTTACGACCTGGCCTTCTTCTCGACCACCGAAATCAGTTTAAACTCTTCTTTTCCGCCCCTTGGTTCTGCTGCTTTTTACTTCCTAATGCCTTAGATTGATCAGTCTTCCTATTACCTGTTTTTGAACTTTCCCGCTTGCCCTTTTGGCCTTGAGTTTTCTTCTGAGAGTGAAACCTTGAATACTGGCGAAAGTTGCTTGCACGCGCTTTTTCCGCCGTCCGGCTGCTCTGAAATTTTACTGCTAATTTGAATAAGCTTTCTAGTGTTTGCGGTTTTCTGACTTCAAGAAAGTCCTCGATTCACGGGAGCAGACGCGGCAACATGACTTCCATAATTTCCTTGTCGTACCTTTTTCCATATAGTAAATTAAAATTTTCGATCTTCATTAAGATGAAGTTCGTTAATTCGCCGAAGTTGGTTTGATACTTGCTAAACAATTCCGACTCGAGTTTCGCGCGGTCTTTCACAGCTGGGAATGCTTTCAATAGCAATGTTTTAAAATTTTACCAGTTATATGTTTCCGAACTTGGATTTCCCAACAGACTCTTACCAATATTTTTGTATAAACTGAGAGCTTGGCCTTTTATGTTCGTTGTAACGGTGGTAACTCTCTGCAGCTGGTTCACTGGATATAACGTGAAATGCAGGTCCAGCTGTTCCAGGAACGTCATCACGGAACCTTTATCGTCGAATACTGCGTTTGGCTTCCAGGCTGCTCTCATCGTTTCCACGAGGAATCCGAATCGCTCTATAGGGTTTGCTGGAGGTGTAGCCGAAGCTAACTGAAGATATAGCCGAAGCTATTAAGTTTTTCAGTAGTTGGCTCTAAATCTCAATTAAGTAGGCGAAGCTATCAAGAGTCTGAAGTACGGCCGAGCGTAAAAATAACTTAAAGTAACTGTTATAAACTTAGTATAAACATTACAAGTTTATAAATGTTCTCCCTCTGAGAAAGAAAACAAGTAGACATTTTAAGTTTAATATCTTGTTAAAAGGCTTACGCGACATAAATAGCATGAACTCATGAAAAAGACGTGTTTCAATTAGGTATTGATTGCTTAAACCCGCTCATTCATTTATAGGAGGTAATCGAATTACAGATATAAAGTGGCTTATATTAATCACATAACAACAGTTCGGGAATTGTAAGTTACTAAACATACGAAATGCATAAATTGCGGATTTGCCTTAAAGAAAAGGATCAATAAATATTATTACAGCAAAATTCATACTATACATATTATAATTATTCTTCATAAATCATTTTAAAATCAGACTAAATTTTAACATAAATAATAATTTCTCATAAAATTTCTCAAATACTAAGCTTTATAAAAAAAGCTGAAATTCTTAATTTTAAAGAAAGCTCAGATAAAACCAAATTTACAAATTATCAAAAGATATTACGAAAATTTAATAGAAAACAACATTTAACTTCATTTACCCTAATAACAATTTTTTAAATAAAGTCAAAGGTAAAAGATGTTTATTTGCTTTCAATAAACAGTATTTTTGGCTAAGAATTTCAATTAATAAATATTAGTGAAAGATCAATATATTTTCATGGAAGATACTACCATACTCGACGCTACTCACAAATAGAATCAAAAGACTAGTTTTAAAGACCAGTCATCTTCACAAATATGAATTTTTAACTAGGATAGTATGATTTTATTAAATGTAATTACGAAGTTGTAATTGCTTTGCTTAATAGCAAAATTGTATAGAACAGTTTAAAACCTATTCCCCGTTTCTTCATATAATTCATGATTCAGCCTTTCTCCAGATTCTGGAGAAGGACTCAAAAAGACTAATCCATGTGCTCATCCAAGCCTGAAATCTTGCTGACGCTTGATTGAGCGGTTTATTACGTTTTAAAGGAAATAAATAAATTTTCCAATTTTTCTTATCAATTGCGAAAATTGCATTTGAAAAGAAGAATTTAATAAATTTATCGCCATGCTCGTCGGCTTCTGGACACTATATAAATTTGCCTCAAAAAGTAATATTTATAAGTGTTGTGCACTTTTGCATGTCTCTAAAGATCCTTTATTAACAAGAATCTTTGAATTTTAGTTCAAAATTTTAATTTCAATCCAATTTATTCAACAGGGTTTACACACCTTTTTCCTTTTTTACCTCGCTATGATAAACGTTTGGTCTCTTTCTTTCGCATATAAAGACCACTCCATAAAGAATTGGTGCAAAATGCTTACTGCTTCAGAAAGTGGAATAGTACTTTTAAAATGTTAATGGACCGTTATTATACTTATAGTTGAACTTTGCTTTGCAATCCATTAAATCCTGTCATATCATAAATATCACTAAATTAATGTTGAATGCTGCCAGTCATTAAAATTATGTTTTGTAACTACGACTATTATTCTTATTAACGCATACAATCATAAACAGCATTTGAGACTGAAACTGATAGATTTCTAAAGTTGCATTTACTAAAATGATTGCTATAAATTTACACATTAAAAGTTTTTGAATACCGTATTTATTCACATATCATCCATTTATAAATAATTTATCATACGAAAATAGAGAGGAGAAAATTATGCGAGTAATATAATTTTCGAAACAGGCGGTTACAATAAAAAAATGAAAAGTATCCATGAATAAACTACCGGTAACTATCATAATATTATTTTTTAAAAGAATATTGTAATATCAAATAGTAATATTAATATGCAATTCAACACAAAGTAATATTTGATAGAATATATAGTGATATCTAATGAGATATCTTCATTTATACCTCCCTGTACCTGGAATCTCGTCTTCTCATAGTGCTTCCCCTCCTACTTCCTTGTCTTCAAATCATTTAATGCCGCCGTAACTGTTGTTAGTGCTTATGCAACAGCTTGCAAATCGTTGCCATTGCTGCCGTTTAACTTGTCTTTCCACGTGTATTTATCTTCGGAACCGACAAGAGCATTAGATATCTTCGTTGTCTTAAAGATTTTCACTATTATTGCATCATCAATTAGAGACCATACTCCCACGATCCTTGAGAAAATTCATTAATAAAACGAAAGCAATCACTACGTGGACAAATCCATTTTAATATTTAGGTAAGCTTGCTTTGTGAACGTCATGAGGAACGAGGCAATTGAGTGAATACTTAAAACAATTCAGAAGCATATACTTAAAAGGTAGGGGAAAATTATTCGAGGATATATGGTCCCATGGTCTTCGTGATTAAGGAAACAAATGTGAAAGAAATGAATATACAAAGATTAGAATATAAATCAAATTTTAAATATTTTAAATCATCAACAAAACTCCAATAATTCCCAAAACCATATTGGACCCATAAATATAAAGAATAAAAATAATAACACCTTAAAATAATGTTTATTGTTTCCACAGATACCCTACAATCTCCAACCATTTGGCTTAAAAGAAGTTTAAGGCAAAGGAGCAGAAAGTTAGGCTGCTAGTCAGGGTATCATGTATTATCTGTAGGTTCAGATAGACCAAGGAAAATAATTTAAGAATATGCTAGGAAAATAGGTGAAGTTTGCATAGATCTTTCAGTTAGTTTTCAGAAAATGATGCCAAATTGATCAGCTTTAGAAATACATGTAGTACAGGGAAGATCCTTTTCTTTTGTTTCAAGTAAGCGCAATTTCTGCAAGCTGCCATCAGTGAGACCCCTACGACGTGCCTGACTTGGAAAATTACAATACAAACCTCGCAATGCTCGAATTTCGACGAACCATTTCTCCAAAGCCTAAGAAACGTTCGTCTCGATGGTATGAACTATACCATGTTGAAGAATTTGCCGCATAAGGCATTGGTCGCCCTTCTCATTCTTTATAACAGAGTGCGGAAGGGGAACAATTTTCCACAAGAATGGAATCATCTATGTTATTCCCATAGATAAACTCTGTAAATAGAATTCATAGCACGAATATAGATAATAGAAACTCTAAGAATATCTGCAAGTATCGCGTAAGTACTTGCGAATTGTTTTTGTAAAATCCTGGAAAAATATTTGATCTGTCTGATTTATTTTTTTAAACAAAAATATTGCATTCTTTAATGTCAGATGCTTTGAAGAGGTAAATCAGTTGTAGACAATGTACTAAAACCTTTGGTGTGAAATGCTTTTCTTAGGAGAAAACAGTTACAACCTGTTTTCTTTACAGAATGAGTATATAATAAAACATGGATATATGATATTCTCCATAATCTTTATGATAGTTAGCTAGGTAGTAATTTACAACTTTTTATTCAGAGTTTGTAAACGGTATTGCTTTTCAAATTAATTTCTTTCCAAGTACTTTGTCAAAAAGATGACTCAGATTTGCGTATTTGCGTGCTAAGTGTGAAACGTTTTAGCCTAATGATTATATCTGTATTGAAAGAGAATCTTTGTACAGTGAATGATGCATCACACATGGATGAAAAAATTAAATTTTCAGTGTTGTCGACATGGAGGAATTTTGACACACAGTTTTAAAGTGCCCTAAGTAAAATGTTCAGATAAATATGAAGTTTTCAAGAGAAAAAAACTAATTCTGCACTCTTTCAGAGTGACAGAGGCCTATATTCATAAACACAGCTACATTTATAAGATTATATAAGACCAGTTCGGCAAGAGATACAATATCTAGGAGTGTACATTGAAAGCAATCTATTTTATTCCCCACATTTTATACGTTAAGGAAAAATATCTGATCACTATGAACCTCTTAAAACACCTATTGGTGGTGAGCAGACCGTCTTGCTATACTTAGGATTTACAGAACTCTTAAATCAGACGCAAATTAGATTTTGCCTGTGCGTGTATAGATCTCTATGTTTAAATGAGTAGTTAATCTTATTCACCGTAAGCCGTAAGCAATTTTCCGGAGCATTGCGAATGTCTTCTGTGCAGAGCCACTACACAGAATACTTTCAACTATCATTTCAGTTCAGGCTTGTTAAGTTCAATTATCTCTTCCTTATTATTAGAAAATAATATTTGAGAGTGAACATCCTTTTTTCAAGCGCTAACTTCTTACATACATAAAAGGTACGTAAGCAGTACCTAAAACGTATATCTTTTCTAATACTCGCTGGTCGATAAATTGCATGTCAGGGATTAATATCCAATCTGAAAAACATTTTCATTATTCTTTATTGAGATGATACAAGAATTTAACTCCTTCAAGCATTAAAACAATTTAGAACACGAACACAGAGATGTGCATGCAGCTATTGTTTGGAGTGCAAAAATCAGTACAGCTGCTATTTACGCATATTTTTATAGACGAATGAAAAGCTCTTAATCATGATGATGCAAATCATTTTAATCAGAAATCATATTCGAGATCTCAGATTGCACAAGACTTTTGCTATTTTCACATTTGAATTGACTGCTATACACTGTGCTTTTGCTTTCATTCGTTCATAAAGCATCGCCTTAGAAGATGTGTTATGTAAGCAGACTTGCTGAGAACCTTTAATGAATTGGCAAGCTTTCCTTCGGGAAACAGTTTTTCTATGTCAGAACTCCCAAACCTGAATGAAATCTTAAGAGTGCAAGATGTGATACGCTTTAGTGCAGAGTGCGCGGACATGTTGGCATAAAATGGTAAAATGGCAGGAACGTACAGGTACTACGGCAAAGAACAGCAGTGTACAGCAGACCGTTCCATTTCCAAATATAGGATCTGACATCAGACAGGGAGTGCTAAAAAAATGGCGGTTACTTTGTCGTTTGCGAACAAGTATTAAGATACGGAGGGTAAACCACAGAAGTATTGGAGGTTGGAATAAATATATTGAAAATTACACATATTAGTACTTACATTACTCGATTTTGCAGCGCATGCAGATTACTAATTTTTTAATTTTACCAGTAGAGGTTCCATGAGCATATTTTTTACAGTTTTTACACGCCCTCAAAGTATTCAAAATAAAATCAGCACGGCTGATATTCTTATATTCAGTTGTTTCCTTGTAAATTATCCAGGCATTTATCACACCCAAATCAAGAATATTAGAAAAAAAACTTGAACTGGCCAACGGCTGGATGAGAACTTCACTGAGTATTTTCTGGCTATCGGATCCAAAACATCAACTCCGTATTTGGTCGAATTTAAAAAATTCATAATTTTCGGTGTATGTTTTTCATCAGATGGGATTTCTAATGTTGGGTGCATGGTACTCAGGAGCAGGACGTTCTTGTTTTTTTTCACCTTGATAAGACGTAAGCGTTATATTATCTTAGCAATCTTACAAAAACAGAGCTCATCGCTAGCATTTTTGAAAGAATAAAGTACTTCTCTTTTTAAACGATTTATTGTGCCAATGCAGCTTATCCCTGAGTTCCTTATTTCTTTTACTAATTTCAGCGGGTCCATCAAGCGAAAAACTGCGTGTTCACTTACTGTCCAGCGTCTTTTCCCAAATAGGGAAATCCGTTCAGTAAGTATTTTGACTGCACGTTAGTAGTAAGCTAAAATTTAATGCCAAATTTGTCCGGCTTTTCATGCATATACTGAATAAATCGGCATCGGGTCTTCATGGGAAATAATCGTTCATCCACTGTCACATTTTCGCCCCGTTTATGACATTTCAAGCAGTTTTCTGTAAAGGCATTTCAGATATCCGAAACAAGGGCAAATGGATCATTTGGCAGTGTTTGGGCTCTTGATCTAAATTTTTATTTTCTTTCTTGTTTCGTGAACAGGTTCTCCATCAGACGAATAGGATTCATTTGTTTCAGTGGGGACAATGCCGCCCTCGTCGGATAAAGTGAATGTAGCTTCCATATGAAATTCTTCATCAGGGTCACTTTTTGAAGCAGAATTATCATCAGAGAGTCTTTCAAAAACTTTCAGCATCTCTTCCTTCGTTAGGTATTTTCAACCAACGCTTTTACTCGACATGATAAATAGGTCAGAACAAGGAAACTATCGAAATGAATTAAAGTACATTTGTATACGCTGAAAGATAAACTTACTAATACAAGTGAAATGCGCAGACACGTGGCGCGCAAAAATTCTAAACAGGTGTTTTTATTTACCCCTTCTCCCCTCCCCACTCACGCCCGTGCAATATGCAGTCTTCCTTACCAAAAATACAACTGTTTATCTATGAGAAAATCAGAAAAGCTAAAATAGTAATAAAAATATTGAGAAATCTATAATTTTCTGGATACTGTCAAAATGACCGATAGCCGTAATTCTAGGTATAAAGAATAATATTGTCGAAAATAATGAATTAAAATGAACAAAAAAATATCATGCAATATTCGCAAGTTTTCAGAAAAAGTCAAAAAATATCAGAGTTGTAAATAAAGAATTAAAAAATTTTATGTCTAATCATAACGGAGGTACGTTCAAAATGACCGTTTCCGTAATTCTAGTGTTAAGTTAAATTCGTTACTTTTGATTTAAGTAATAAACGTTATCCGTAGTAGTTCGCTATTCTGTAACCACGATCAGCGCCATCTGTTAACTTTCATTTGAGTTAAATAAAAGGGCATCTTGCACTCTTTATCGCTCTCTGTGGTAAGTTACAAGAACTAGCAATAAATCGCTATAGGCTTTAAGAGTTTTCATTCTAATTTATGCTACCAAAGAAGATGAAACTCTATAAGTTAATTTGGTGAGACATTGAGAAATTATATTTTTAAAATTTAATGTATTATTAAAAACAAATTTTTGGCTTTCAAAACATATGCTTATTCATAATATGGAGCAATTTGTAGTCACTTCACAATAATTGACTTAAATTGCTGCTCAGTTAATTGCATATTGCTTCTTTAATGAAAGCTTTTTCATCTGCTATAATGCGCAAATTTAAGCTATTAAACAGCAACATGTGTGCGTTTATACAAAAAATATTGTTGTAATGTCAAATATTTGCTAAAAAAATTAATATACTTTATAAGCAAACTACTGAAATCTTAATGGAATTTTCGCGACTTACGCCATTTTATTTTTGGAATCTTCATGAAACATGGCTGGATGGTACATAACGTGGGAGAGGAGAAAATGCCTTAAAGTAAACGTATCGGAAAATTATCCTGTTTTTATCGTTGTCCCTTTTCATGTAACGCAGTTTATGTAAATTCAAAGATTTTGTTCGTGCTCCAAAATTAATGATCCCCGTTCAGCACGTACGACGAATTTAGATGACATGAAATGAAAAACAAAATAACAAAAAATAAAGGAAATAGGGTAATCAGGGGGGAGAAACTCACATCTTCCAAGCAAGAAATGAAAAAAGACAAGTACAATGAAAATTGCAAAAAATAAAAGAAGACTTATAAGTCGTACTCTTGCTCGAACTTTGACAGGAAAAACAGGAAGAGGCAGCAAGATATGTTGAAAGTATTTTATGTTTGAAAAAAAAGAGGAAATAAAGAATGGTTTGAAGTCAATGTTCCGATATGTTCTTTCCGTACAGTTTATTTATGAAATACAGGAGTATATTATCATCCTTAATGGCTCATTTAAGAAGGATGAAAAAAGATAGCCGTATATGAATAATAAATATATATGCACGAGTAATATAATGGCCTGAGGCTCTGAATTAATTACATTAATTAATTTTTCTTTTTTAACACTTGCGTTTTCTATTCAATGCATAAATTTTCTTCGTTACCAGGGCTTGTAAATAGTTTCTTTTCCAGGACTAAAAAAGTGATCATTAATCTTTATCTAATTAAAAAGTGTGATGAATCTCAGCTTTGCTGAAATTTTCTCATCGCGGTATATCAGTTTCATCGAATGTGGAAATTAACCAAATATATTAATATAATATAACTCCTAAGTACATTTTAGCATAAGTATTAAGAAAGTTGTTAAATTAAGAATTTCTCGTGAAATTTCACATTGTTATTCGCGCATTGCTGTAGCGATCGTTACTTTAAATTTTAGAACTTATTTTATAGTCTCTGTATTTAAATATATTTTTAAAGCTAATATGGAATTCAAATATTCATAAAATTGCAACAGTTTCTTTTACATTTTAAGTGCCATTTCCTCAAATAATAGTCTCCATGCAATTTTTCTTTAATGAAATTGAAAACTCAAACTCTAAAAAATCAAATACAATTCACCTTTGAGAGAAAATGTGGAGTCTCTTCTGTTAAAAGCCTTCTGTAAGGGTGTCAGCTATAACTATATACTATTGAGAAAACTACTGTATCATCTTTCTAGAAGTATTATTTACGAAGTTGTTTTTTTGTCGTGTTGTAACACTAGTGATATTGCAGCATTAAAAGGCATTAAATGGCTGAATGACAAAAATATCTGATACAAGGTGATTCAAACGTAACTGGCAAAAACAAAAGGGTATCAAAGGAGGTTCAAAATTTTTAGATTTTGTGTGGTGAAATGACAGCGTTTTAATAGTACTCAAACGACATAGAGAGAAAATTTTTAAGTACCAGCCTTCCCGTTCCATAGTCCCGGGATAAAATACATTTGAGCGAGCGAACCTATCATCTAGCTATAAATAAGGCTCTAAATGCGAAAGGACAATGACTATTTACGCCAGCAGTTGGCGTTAACTTATTATCTCATCTGCGTCCAATACCTACTCAATGCGTCATTACCGCACAGAAATTCCAATACAATATTCATTCGGTCCCCTCTAACTGCATTTACATTTTTGTTAGATATTTCTGTATGCCATTTAATACGTCACAGAGCCTCCCTGTTGGCACAGTGTTAAGGCAGATAGCTAACTGGCTCTAGAGTTGTACCTTGAATCCATCAGAAGATTATGATATTCGGGTTATGGGAGCATTACTATCATGCCGGATACACACTAGATGATACAGAAATAGAGAAAGAAACGAGAGACCTCCAAATGACATATTTTCCCCGCAACTGGGATGAAGCTAGATTTATTAATGCTATAAAGTGCCCGAAGGTGAAGCCAACAACAGACGCAACCCCCCGTGTTCTTGATCATAAAAAATTCGTGCATTTAATTTGCTGTTACTATCAGGCAGGTAGAAAAAGGGCGTGCTTATAAAAGCGTTAGAAAAATGTAGTTATGATTTAATCACGAGTTGAGTAACTTAAAATATGAAGCAAAAAGTGAGTTCATTACACGGTTTCAAATGCTGGTAGTTAAACATAACCTTCATCTGTGCTTTTTTTGTAAAGCGAAATACCCTAAACGGAAAGGGAATGTAAGACGGAGGGATAGGCAGTTCGTAAGATGAGTTGCTGTTGTCAGTCATATTACTATGAGGAATACTGAGCAGCCGAAGATGATCCTGAAGTTTTAAAGTAACAGACTCTCTTCTATGCAATTTTAGGACTTCAATGTTAATTTTTCTCTTGATGCATGGAGGTATGCTCACAGGAAACGCATTAAGAGGTTCAAATCAAAATTAGCAAAAATGTATATAAAATTAATTGTAGAGTGCAATTTCTTTGTTACTCAATCTAGATTTATTAAACCACTATTATTCGCCTAACAATTTTAGTCCGACCTTTAGCACTGCGCGCAGAATGGAAATAAATTAATGGAAATGGCATAGTGCTATGAGGGGAAGCTAGATTTCTTGATCAAAAGAAAGCATACAGTTTACAATTCTACACTGCAATAACTACATAACTTTGCAAAGGGAGCACTAAGTTTCAATGAAAGAATACGCATCAGCAAGTGTTGAGTTTATATGCCTTTTCTTTCCCTTTTTCTCCATTGATGGGAGATTCATCCGCAGGTTCAATTAGGCCCTCGGCGAGAAATCTATTGCCAAAACTATCTTTAAAAATACGTAGGCCTGATATGCCCCCTGTTTCCTGTCTTTGAGCGCCAGAGCGGGAGATATGTGTCCATTGAAACACAAGTCAATCAACCGACTGAAAGTTCTAACCTTAGGAAATCAGAAAGGGGATATAACTTATTAATATTTTGCTTTGTTTAGAATGTGACTATATTTGCAAGTTTTTAATGTTTAATTGTATGTTGGAGAGGTTCTGTGTCCCCCGCTGATGCCCAACAGGAAAATGTTTGCAGCATGTTTAAGGCCAGTTGTATTTTAGTTATTACAGCAAAGCCAAGCATGGAGACACAAAAGAATGATATGCGCTGACCGAAATAGCATATGATGCCTTGAGCATCTACGAGCAAGCGTTCGGGCTGGAAGTTGCTCTTCTGCGCATTGTATTATACAGTTTACGCAGGCTTTTTCGAAGTTTTTCACATGATGAAGCTAAGAAAATACGTCACCTATTATCATACTCGAGTAACAGAAATAACAATTTTGGTTTATATATTTGCAAAATATTTATATTTTACAAATTGTATATTCCTGCCATGAAGGCTTATGCACAAGATGCGCTCATAACATTTGTCTGGACTAATCAATATTGTTTTAGTTTTCCTTTATCAAATAATTAGCTTAACCTTACTTGTTAACAGATCAACGCCCCTACTTGTCTAACGCCCGTTGAACGTGTCCTAATAGATGTTTCGACTGTGATTCTAAGGACTAAGGTAGAAAGGAATGGCATATAAAGTTATTTTTCTATTACGTCAACATGAAATAGTCCTTGTACATCGTCAAACAGAACCGTCTGTAGATACATCTTGTACCAAGTCCTACATATGTGAACCTAGACAGGAGATTTGAGGACCAGTTTTCATAACATTTTGTGTCTAGAAATCCCTTTCCATTGTGGCTTGAGTTAGTCTATCACTTAAATATCCATAAGCGAGATCGAATAAGTGACATCAAGGCATTCCAAATTTCTATGAATTTATATGATACAGGGTGCACACTAAAGTCGGCTACCACCTATATAACTACCAAACGACTACAGTAATAGTCATAAAAGTAGTGTCTGTGTGTAGTAAAGTGGCAATGTGCTACTAGATGAGAGTGCTCACAGTGTCTCCTTGTGTAAAACGGCGGAATTAGCGTTCCCATTCTAAAACCCGTACACAGATAGGATAAAAAAAAGAATTGCAAAGTTGTAGAGCATCATCAATTTAGTACGAGTAGACACCTCATGGTCATAAATGTCAAGAAAAGAACGTTTTAAATGCGCATTTGTTTGTAATTGCTAACTCTGTGATGTGATGAAACGATCTTAGAAAGAAAAAAGCAACTAGCTATCACAAGATACCTTTATTTTCGATATTCAAACTTCTCTCTGTCAGAATTCATATCAACTGAAATGCACCTCTAAACCCTTTTTAGAACTTCAAGTTACACACGTTGTAGGTTGTCACATTTACACAAGTAACTGCAATAAGTCGTTGAAGGTCCTGCGATACTTGCGTACTGAGTCGCATACACCTGCTGTTTGAGGGATTCCCACAGCAAACTATCTATTGGAATCAGGCAAAGAACCTCTATGTAAAGAAGGAAAGGCTCCATAGACGTAATGTAAACCACTTTGTCTGCAACGCCGCTAGAAAGAAAAGGGAACATTCGCCAAGAGATTTCACGACGGAATCTGTTGGCGAGAATTTCCCCTCTGTGATGTGCCGCTTCTTTGGTACCTAGCTGACATTTTCCCCCTTCGCGACCTGTATAGGAAATTGAGGAACACGGGTTAAGATGAATCGTTCTTTGACTTGTCGCGATAATTTAAACTCAGAAATTATGAAATATTAGGTGAAGTTTCACTTTCACTGGCTGTTTAACTTCCATTGTCCATATCGCTGAAGACTCTTGCTAAACGTAACGGTCAAACCTGTCCAAACCAACTTCGACATTCAGCTTCGAGCTTTGGCTCTTTTTGGCGACAGATATTTCACGCATGCGCAGTTGTTTCCCTTTTCGTTGGAAGGGAGCCACTTCTGCTTCTGCGAAGTTTTCCTTCTTAACAGTACATATTCTTTGAATCAGGTCAGATGACATTGAAGGCCACTCTCTGAAACCGTATTTCCCGAATTTTCGGTTTCCGGTTTTCTCCATCAGGTACTGCTTCGCTCATGAAGAATTGCGCGCAGGGGCACTTTCATGTTGGAATCAAACGTACGTAGTTGAAACAAAAGCAGGTTCTCAACAAAACTGGATATTACATATCGCAGAATTTCTAAATATTGCGCGGCTGATGACGTACTCCAGTGAAATATTTGCACAATTAGTCTGTTATCGTAAATATCAGACCCAGCACTTATCGAAAACTATATTTGGTGTTTAATATCGACCTGAAAATATGTATTTTAAATTACCCGGTAATGGGCCTTCTGCCTATTGTACATTTCATTCTTCGAAACACATGCCTCATGCGTCCATATTATATCTGCCAAGAATGTTGGCTGGACCTCTATGTGATACATGACGAAGTTGTACCATGTGAAATGGCTCTCGGCATCTCTGTTCAGTAATGCCTCATAAGGCCAATAATATGGATAAGCACCTAATTCATTTCGAATTTTCCAAACACGACTTTTTGAAAGGTTATAGTTTTTACGTCTCTCTCTTGTGCTCTAGTTCGGATATGTGAAGGGCGTATGATAACGCAACTTC
Organism: Stegodyphus mimosarum; assembly: GCA_000611955.2. NCBI lineage: Eukaryota > Metazoa > Arthropoda > Arachnida > Araneae > Eresidae > Stegodyphus > Stegodyphus mimosarum. The sequence continues at coordinate 46,518 of KK112806.1, read as the reverse complement.
CGCGTCTACTTTCCACCCTATATTAGCTGGTTTGCCGGCTCAAAGTCATCTAGTCAAGTAGCATGTCCCCTTAAATATTTCACAGCCTTTAGGATGGTTTTGTGCGAAGGATGGGGACATGCAGATGAAAACAAATTGGCTATATAACCTCGCTGCTGATTGTACCTTGCGCCCACATTCACCGTTAAGTTGAACCATCTCACAATAATAATATTTTGAAAATCGTTCCATGATCATCGGTTTCAATATAGAAACCGCAGAAGATATCTATTTTATAACTCTCTCAGGTGAACAGGTGTTACGTTTTATACTCTATTTGCAAAAATTTCGCTCACCAAGCTCCCGTTGATTTGATGCTTTTTGCGACAAGATGGTGGAGCGTCAGCATATAGTCTACTCTGTTTGTAAAGATAATTAAAGGAGGCACACCGCGGAGTTTGAACGATAGATCTCTAGATTGTGAATTACAAGCGATACCAGTGCGCCGCGATGCGGACACCTTTTTCATCCGAAAGATAATCTTTTTGCTCTCGGTTTCCTGATGTCACAGTTTCGGAAATCGTGAAGAAACAAATATGCCTTATCAGCATTCTGGTTTTAGCATCCATATCTACAAGGTGTCTTTTCGTTCTAAATAGAAAATGCTCTACAACTCCGTAATCAACCTTTTCTTCATATCTCGTACCGTTTTCGAGATAGAAAAGCTAATTCCGCTGTTTTGCACCAAGTGGCGCTGTAAACGGTCTCGTCTAGTAGCGCATAGCTACTTTACTATCCCTAGAGACCGCTTGTATGACCGTAGCTGCAGCCATTCGGCAATTAAACGGGCGGTACTGCACTTTAGTAGGAGCCCTGTAAATTGGTTTTCAATCCTTTTTAACACTGTAATTGTGTTTCATATCAACATCAACCTCTGTTAAACTGCACATTTAATATAGAGACTTTACTTCAAGCATCCCCTTCCTGGCTTCTTGACTAAAATACATGTTAGCGTAATGTTAAACTAACTTTCTATGAGGGGTTTCCAAACGGCTGGAGGATTGTCTTCTGAGGTTTCTATCGTGAGGCCAGTTGCGGTTATAATACTCAGGACTATTTTCTTATTTTCTTCCCGTGCACGCCAATGAAGAGTTGCTAGTTATATAAGAGTTATTCTATTATGCACAGGAATAAGTATTGGAATTTGTAGATAAAAAGGACGTCGCTTTATGAGATCCTCTGCTCAAAAGAAGATAATAAGTTAGCACTTTTTTATCACTAATTACCTTTATAATATTTTATACCATGAACACTAGCTAACGATGTTTTTGCCAATTAGAAGTACCACCGTAGTCGCACTGTGAACTATTACAGTTCATTATTCATCATAATGTGATAAACCACTCTAATAATGAAGATGACTTATGGTTACCAACACTTCATCGATATCCGATAAAAACATTTTATTTTTTCTTTCTTTCGTAAAAGAATAATGCGCCCTGATAATTTAAACTGAGTAATGCACAAATACAAAATAGGTTTGAAATTAGGGAAAGTAGTTATTTGTCGACTTTAAATTTAAATTTTAATTAATATGCTTAAAAATACTCAGGGTTATGTACACAATAGATACAAGCTATCAGATTAGTTGCTAAATGTTGATAATAAAATCATAGTAGTATCAGTTTACTATCATTTGAAAAGCTAATTTCATTTAATTATTACTTTCATAATCATTTACTTTGTTTTTATAATATAAAGATTACTTTAATATCATAAGGTAGGACCTAAAAGATTTAAATTTATTATTTACCTGCTACAGTAAGAAAAAAAATTAAAGCGAGAATAGAAAAATGTAAAATAAAATATCTAATTGCAGAAAGTTCCAGAAACCTGAAAGCACTTTATAAAACGAAATATCACATAACAGGCTATTAGTACATTGCGTGCGCTTATGTTCATTAAATGTAACTACAAAAATCCTCTTTTGGTCACATTTAATGGAATTTGTTTATATTTTATAATGCATTGTCAGAGAGCGCATAATTACTAGTTCTATTGTTTCAAACGTATGGGACACCTTGCAGATTAATATTGTATTTATAATGACCAAAATCTATGCAACAAAATCTATGCTTCATTTCGTAGCAAATAACATGTTTAGTCCATTAGTCATTTCTATCAATTTATTATTTTCTAGAATACTTTCTCGGTATGAGGACATTATTAAAAAGTGCTGAAGAGCCTGTGAACTAATGGTTTAAGCGCTAATATTTAGCATTTGTAAAATAAATTATTTTCTTGAAGCTATATTATGTATGATCACACGACATTAAGCGATCATATGTAAGTTCAGCATACCTTTTGTGTGTACTGCGTTGTATTTCATGCTTAAACTAACTCATCATAATTCTTTTTAAATATGTACTCGGTATTATTTCTGCCGCTCTTTCCAAGAAGGAAGTTTGGAATGAAGAACAGAATATACCGAAGCAAACAATTTTCTTCAAATAGTGCAAGATCTTAAGTTATTTCGTTAAAAACATCAGGGTTTGATCTTCCTACAGAAGGTAGCCTTAGTAATTAAGTAATAAAAGTAGCAACAGTAATAAAACCTGCACGAAAAAGCAGTTGCTACATATTATACATTTGTCACATCATTGATACAAGAATACTATCTGTTCTGGAAACTGCTAGGCATTTCATTGGCATCTATAGCAGCAAGTGAATATATGATGACTACGTCTTCAAAGGAATCAACAAGACTCTCGTGTTTTACCTGATTAAGATGCCTTCTAAAAACTAAATCAATAGCGTACGGATCTGAGAAGGTAGCGGGTCAAACAATGCGTCCACTTTGAGAATCGGCTTGGAAATCGCCATCGGCTGAGAAATGTGGTATGCCAGAAATCGCACACTTGAATACTAAAATGTGCTGACGCTCTATAATACTTAAATCACAGTTTCCTGTGGGTACTGTAGGTATGCTCTGCCGAACTTGCTGAAGAAATATATATGCTAATTCTCCCATCGAGGCGATGCGGTTAAAGATACTGCTTAATAATTTTCTGTGAGCCATAGCTGGAAGGAATGCTATCTTTGCTTTGAGAAAAGACAATAAAAAATGTCCATTAGCATAACACATAGCCATGCATTCTGCAATGAAAAGTGTTTGTTCTGGTGAGTTTATGACCTATTAATGTTTATTCCTTTAGCTCTAAAACATCCTGCGCATTAAATAGAATATTACGCCGTTTATTTCGCTAAAAGGAAACACTAAAAATGTAAGCTTATTTTATCGTAATTTTAAGTTACTGTTTTTTAAAAAAAAACATTGTTATTAAAAATTAGCACTGTAGTAAAAAAATTCTTTATTCTCACTCGAATATACATATTACACAGTCCAGTCACATTAATGTGACCATCTGTCAAAAGCCAGAATAACCACCTTTCGCAGAGCGGACTGCTGCGAGACGTGCAGGAAGAGAGTCACATAGGTCCCTGAAGGTGTTCTCTGGGATGTTGAGCCATGCCGACTCTAATGCCGTGGCCAGCTGCGCTAGATTACGCGGTTGAGGATCCATGGCGCGAACAACTCGATCGAGATGGTCCCACAGATGCTCGATTGGGTTTAAGTCAGGTGAGTTTGCTGGCCAGGGGAGGACGGTAAACTCATCCTGGTGCTCTTCGAACCACGCACGTACACTGGCAGCTGTATGGCACCTCGCATTGTCCTGCTGGAAGATGCCATCATCCTGAGGAAAAACAATGCGCATGTAGGGGTGAACATGGTCCGCAAGGACAGATGCGTACTTGTATTGATCCATTGTGCCTTCCACAATGATCAGTGAACCTAGAGAATGCCAGGAAAACATTCCCCAGACCATAATGCTCCCGCCTCCAGCTTGGACCGTTCCGGCAATGGTTGCAGGGTGGTTCCTTTCAGAGGTTTCACGCCTTATACGCCAACGTCCATCTGTCCGATGGAGCATAAAACGCGATTCATCCGAAAACGCAACCTGTCGCCACTCAGTGGACGTCCAGCTGCTGTACTGGCGTGCAAATTCTAGCCTTCGCCGTCGATGAACAGCAGTCAGCATAGGTGCACGAACCAGGCGTCTGCTTCGGAGGCCCAGACGCAGCAATGTTCGCTGAATAGTACTTTGGGAGACACTTTTGGTAGCCCCTTGGTTCATTTTGGTGGTCAGTTGCTCAACGGTAGCCCGTCTATCTGCCCGAACGCATCTCCGCAACCGTCGTTCGCCTCTGTCATCTATGGCCCGTGGTGCACCACATTTGCCACGTCGCTGATTTTGGACAGTCCCATTTTGCCATGCACGGTACACTTTTACCACGGCGGCACGCGAACAGTTCACAAACTCAGCCGTTTCGGAAATGCTTCCACCCTTGGCCCGAAAGCCAATGATCATGCCCTTTTGGAAGTCGGATAAATCGCTTCGTTTCTGCATTACGCCAACGATTGAAATGTTTTCCGAAGCCCTCACACACCCTTTATATACGCTCAACTGCACTGTGCTTCCACCTGCCTTCTGTGATTGGTTATTTAACTCTGACATGGAAAGTACGTGGTGGTCACATTAATGTGACTGGACTGTGTATAAGATAAGAGCGAATTATTCCTTAGCTTAATTTCATCATTTTATTAAAAATTAAAGATGCAAGGAATAACAAACATGAAATGCCGGTTTCTGTAACTCAAGAAAATTAAATTAAGGGCTTTCCATGGATTTATCTTAAGCTCAGAAAATAGTTTTAAACATGTACAAAAAAAGAGGGGTGCAAGAATTTTCTCATAACTCTAAATTAAAAAAGCTTTCCAATTAGCGCATAAAGAGCAAAATCCAATTAAGTAAACTACACAATCAATTTCTATAGTCTTTCCTATACTGCTTTTCCCTATTCATTTAAAATGAATAATCGAAGCGACTCACTTTCCTAAAAATTACTTCCATTTCCTTGCGTTCAATAAAGAGCACTTATTTGAGATTTTTACGTTTACTACTTTTTTAGCAAGGAAGAAAATGGCAAATTGTTAAAGTTTTTGTCTACAAAGACGAATGATATCCAGTTCTGCGTGTTTACTGCAAAAGAAATTGAATGGAGTAAAACTGTATTCCGTTTGTTTGTATTAGAAAGTAGTAAAACTGAACCTTTTTTATAAAGAAACCGTAAGGATGTTATTTAAGTTCAAATGAAAAACTGAAATCAGTGAATTCGAAGGAAGCTATTCATTACCCTTCTTTAAAGTCAGAAAAAATATACCCTTGTTATTTAGCTTTGCTTATATTGCTGTGCTTAGATATCGTATAAATATCGTCATGAAATAATACCAAGCTTGTTTGTTTTCTTACCGCAACGGATGAAGTATTTACGGTATTTACTCGCAGAAAATAATATACAATCCTGGATGATGGATCGTTTTTTCTGTTTTGATGCACTCATTGAAAAACAGAAAATTAAAATTCTGATACCAGGAGGCTTTGCATGCATAATAGAAACTTATGTCGATTTCTACGGATTTTGAAATTAGTTTAAAATAGTGTTTAACGTTTTTTAATGTATTTTTTTTCTCAATTATAAATCTTTCACGTTTTTGCCGTTCAGTACATATTTGCTAGGCAACAATAGTATATATACGCATCAGAAATATCCTTTTTAAACACGAAGTAAGAATTTTAAATAATATCTCTGATTATTTAAATGCATAAAAGCAATGAATGTACTTTTGATCGAGAGGTGCAGAGTTCCAGAAAAATCATTATTAAACAAATTGTAACGAATGTATAATTTTTGCTGCTCTACATGTCATGATGTTATTGCTTTATTTCTAATATTCATAAAATTCATTCAGTCAATCAATAAAAATTCCTGTTGTTCCGAAGAAATTTATTGAACTTTTATTTGATGTTACCTTGAGGCATTACAAACTAATAATGAGTGTAAATAGTAACAAATTAAAAATCTAAACGCCGTGAAAAAATAACCTTTATCCTAGATCCTAGAGAGTAAAAAATCTGAATGTGGGCAACACATGACTTCCTTGTACGGCCTATTAAATTATACGCATTTTTTTCTGCATTTCATTTAAAAGTATTTCCGCGAATTTCATTAGATATAATACTCGTTCAATTAACTCAATTCTCAATTCGTCGCAAGGCAAAAATATATAAAACCTCCAAAAAGTTTCCTTAAATTCGTAGAATACAGAAAAAACATGAAACACAAAATACACTTAAACTTAGACAAAAGAAATGGCAACTAAAATTAGAGTTACTAAAGAAAAAACAAGCAATTCGATCAGCTGTTAGAAAGGCAGATTTTTAGGTGTACAAAAGTGTAAGTTTTTTTTTTTTGGTCCTACTCAGCGGAAAGACACAGAAGTTGGGGCAGAAACTGACAAAACTCACTATTCTACCTAGAGCTTCAAAAGTAAACAAATGGCGGGTTCGTTAGACTTAGTTAAATTGTTGATAATTCTACAACTACTGCATACAGATTGACCAAAGGCTAAAGAACTTTAACCAGAACATAAGACGAACATATTTTAATCACTTTTAAAGCCTAAAAGGCACAATTTACCAACATGTAAAAATAAAACTGAGCTCATCGGACAGGGTAACAGAATGGGTATTACATATGTATATATACTTTGTATATATACTTGGTAAGGCCGATTGCGATCAAAAAGGTAGGTGTGCAACCGCATGCTATAACAGTATCATATACAAAATTTTAACATTCTAAGGTAACTCATTTATGAGTTATCGGAAATAAATACTTACATACTTATGTAAGTACAGACGTCACGAAACAAATCTCTTCTGAATCCATTTTAAATTCATTTTGTCATCCGTTTTGGAAAACAAGAGTCCCTTATTCTGTCCGTACGCATAGATGTCATAGAAAACCATCATTAGAATGAGTTCGAGAGCGGTCAAAATGGATATTTTGTTTGAAATATGACACCCACAATTTTCGAGATTACAAAATTTCCTTTACTGCTTACAAGGAAGTAAAAAATTAAAAAAAAGAAAGAAAAGAAATAAAATGAAGCGAATATTAAGCATTGGTATACCAATATATGTTTAAAGTTCTCTACTCTTATTAAAAGAAACGTTCACGGGAATGCAGTATATTTTTACACAAATTATTTTGCCACGTGGCATTTTGCAGTTTTTATCCTTCATAAGGTATGATTTTCACTTTGATATTTAACAATATAAATTTCTTGTTTACATATTTAAAGATGTTATTCTTAACATCTGCAAATATATGACTAAATATAACTCCAGGTTAATAGTGCAAACAGGTATATAAGGCTTCAATCTATATCATTCAAATGAATGCATATAAAATTATTGTAATACCAATATGTGTTGTCCGTTGTCACTGGTATTATTACCATTATTTTCCTTTGCCCAGTGTTGATATTGTCCATTTTTATGTACTATTCTTAATAATACAGTCCACTATTACTATTCATTACTAGTATTTACAGTTATATATAGTGGAATATTTTTTTAAATCCATAGATAATGGAGTAATAAATAAAGTCTGTAGTTTATGCCTAACTAGTTCAGAGTACTATATACATATACTTGATGTACATAAATTACCACAGTATTTAAAATATTACAGTACTTTCGTTAGTATTCACATAAGGTATGTGTAATACCCATACAGAAATTAATTATTCCATTAGAGACGACTTGCCGCAACTTGCCGACTTGTGTTCTTAAAACTTCATTTCAGAACAGTGGTGAAAATACAAATGTTTCAACGTAAAGGCGGATATGGCACGTATATCGTTGGATTATAGTACTTGTAATGGTTGAATAGTGAATAAAATTATGGATTATTTTACACTTCCTCAGTTTTTAAAAGAAATATCACATTTCCCCAATTACAAGATGCTATTATTTAATTAGTCACATATCCAACTAGCATTGGAAGATCCATCGCTTGAATCCTGGCGAAATCATAGTTGAGTGTTCATGTTTGTTTGTATAGGAAACTTTACAGCCTCCAAAAATTTCATAATTCGGATAATTTATTTAATTGCTTAGCCTGACATCAATTAGTTCTTTCTCGTACACAGATATGAACGTAACCACTGCAACGCAGTGTTATTTCTGCACGATATTTCATATGTTTTCCTAACAATTAGTATTTAATTATTTCTGTTATCGATTATTTTTTATGTGTAGAATATTTACTTACTCCAGAGGCATGGAAATTAGCTAATACAGAAGTTTAGGTATGAACATAAGGGAAAAGTTTCTTATTAGCTTTATTATACTTTTTATTATTCCCTGTTCCTGTAAAGTAAGCCTGAATACGTCTTCCCAAAGCACAGGTAAAAACTATGCATTAGAACGCGGCTGTTTTAGTTTCGCTGAATTTACCGTATGGTGGTTAATGTATAGAGTTTTATAATTGTTAACTATTTATCTTAATATCTTGCAGTTCCTTCATTTGTACTTTCGTCAGCTCGGAGCAAATTAATTAATGTATTCAAGTACAAAATTCTTGTGTTCAGGAAAGAGCCTTTCTAACACCTAGCGCTGATCTTCTTGCTATTACTTCTGTTCAAGAAGTAGTAGCAAAATGGACATTTCTACTTCAAAATTCAATAAAATGATGAATTTAAACTCTTCTCTAAGTTGGAGTAATTTTACTTAGTAGTTTAAAATAGGATGATAAATAATCTGGCCTTCTGTAGGAGTAAAGCAGTTAGCTGTTAGAATAGGTGGTCCGCACAAGTGAAGCAAACCTTTCATCAAAATTTGAGTTACGGAAAACTTCAAAGAAGACCTTTGGCTTTATGTGTCTCTAGGGAATGTTAGTTTTCTAATATTGTAAAGTGTTGTCTATAGATGTAGGCTAAATGTAAATGCAAATGTACAAAATCTGAAACAAATTTTTAAATTTCGAGCATCCTTATGGCAGCTGACAAACTTTAATTAGACTTTTTGCATTCTTTATATTTTAATAGGATTTTGTTTCCTTTGTATTTTAATATAATTTTGGTTTGAAATTTGTAGTAGAGTTCATAGCTATAATATATAAGAGAAGAATGAAACTTGGTTGAGTATTTAGTATTAAAGGAGGGCCAGTAAAAAGAAAAACGTATTGCAGTTTCTAGATGGTTGATTCATCACTCGTTAAGAAACGGATGGTGAATGAAAAGTTTTTCCACAGTATAGTTCTTTTAAATTTCAAAAGCTACTTTGCTTTAGAAATACTTTCAGCACAGTTATAATTACTGTTTGTTTTGGGGTTAGCATATGCATACAATGAATCATTATTTATTCAGCTTTCTATTATTTAAATAAGTTTGGAAATTATACTTATTCAATCGAAAGCATAGCATTTGAGCTTTCAGGCAAAGACTTAGAAATGGAATATGGACCGTTCATTGTTAAAAGACATAAATTTATCCTATATAAATGCGTATGAGCTGGTGATAGAAACATTAAGTACAGATATATTAATTAAAGTTATTTTATTGAATTCTTTCCTTTTTATCTCTTTTCGTTACGAGGTTTGCTCATTCCATAATTTATAAAGATTTTGAGCAGCAAGCAATTTCTCCATAAAGTATAGAATTTTTATAAACCAAAGTATAAGTATTCGGCTTAATTTCACTGCCCTGTTTTTCGAAGAAAGTCTATTCGCGACGCTAAAGCTGTTCTTAATGAGAATAGACTAGATTAACTTTTGTTCTATAAATATGTGTTTAGAATTTTGTCGCAATCTAGAAAAATCTGACTTTATTCAGATTTACTTTGCTGAATTTATTCCTTTAGCGAAAGGAAACTTGTTTTGAATCCAGATCGAGGTTGCTTGGTTATTGTATGTTAATACATTTTTAACTCACAGGTGGTAAAGTATAATGAACTTGATGCATCCTAACTCTGCGTCTGTTTGTTTCTTGGTTAGATACTCTGGTAATGATACTGCACATATAACACGTAACAGTTTATGTTTATGGTATTTGACAAGACTGAAGTATTAGGAAACCACTGCAGTGTTACAAATTTATTTCAAAATATTGTTATTTTAAACATTTTTATACAATTTTAATATTCTTTACTTGTACACTCGGCCTTTTTAAATTTAAAGAATAATGGTGTCAGTAGGCGATCAGAAATCTCTGAAAAGCATGGATTAATAAGTATGGATGTCGTTAAAGATGACAGCCATTAATTATTATTGCAGTATTCGCATCTTTCTCTTTTGGCTCTAGTTCCTTTAGGCAATAATAATAGAAATTAAACCATTAATACTGGTAACTAGAGTAATTTTTGATTTAACAAAAAATAAAATTGTTTTTGTTATGTTCTTTATTACTTTGCTGCTGAAAATCTTTCAAAATGAATCATGTTGTAACATTTAATTTTTTAAAAATACGTTAATGTTAATTATACTGATAAGATAATTAACAATTATCTACTTTATGCCATTTTGAAGTTTAGATTAAATGGAACGAGAAAAATCGTTCTATTTTAAATTAAATTGCCGATATTTAATTTAAAATAGAACTATGCTATGTAGTCAGTATTACTGCAGCTGCGACTGTTTACGTTAAGCAGACGAAATCAATTGGCCCGTGATCAAACTTAACGTCTCCACTTATTTTCTTTCTTCCTTCCTTTTCCTCGAGAACATAAGAAGAAAAATTTAGTACTTGGTTAAGGTTTATTTTTTTGCACTGTTTTTTTTCTTTAATTCCTATCACAATTTCAATTTGGGCGAAGTAAAGATGTTATTTCCAAATGGAACTAAATCCTTCTTCATCTAAGCAATTTTTTATCATGAAAAGTTAAAGCACTTACGTGACAATCTAACATGACCTTTTTCAAAAAATCTTTCGTTTGATTGTACAATAACTACGTTTGTTGAAAAATCATAAATGTTTATTGAACTCGAGCTCAAATTGACAAATGATTTGAATAATTTTATGCTTCAATAGATTTCAAATCCCCAAGATATGCACTGGTTTTCGAAGCTTATGTAAAGTTTATAATTTTGAATTGCTTATTAAATTCCAAGCTTCTTAAGCTTCATTACTTGTAGCAATTTATGAATTCTGTAGTTTCAAATTTAGCGTTTTATTTGTTCATATGTCCTCAGCTACATACATGTTGTGCCTGACCATATGAAGGAGGTAATTATTTCATGTGATTTACTAATAAGATTACTACTGATTTTCATGTGATTTACTAATAATAATTACTTCATGTGATTCACTTACTCATAAGATCTTTTAATATGTGAAGTATCTTACAGCCAATTGAAACTAAAATCAGATGCAATACTGTAAAAATACTAGAACATAATTCTGAAAAACGTGTTAGTTTATTTTGTTGAAAATCCGTGTTCTAATTCAGTACCGTTTCCTGAAAAGAAATGGAAAACATATCCTCTGGTTTCCAAAAATGTAGCTATAAAAAGGTATAAATATTGTTTAGCTACCTTATGGCTCAGTCTACTATATCGCTTCAAAGGCCCGGCAGAAATCAAAGATATTAGTTTATGGTGCGGTGTTCGTCTTACTTTTTTTCATAATGTATTTCTCTTCTGTACTGGTCTCTTCGTCTGGTTGTACCAAATCTAAAGATTAATTAGATATTATGCAGCCAACATTTTCGTCTACCAGGAATAAAAAGCGGAAAAAATTTCTGCCTTACTTCTTATGCACTGGCTAATAATTTTATTTACTATGATAGAACTCACAGTGGCCGTATTCTTATAGGAAAGAATATCTTCTTTTAGGTATTTCTTAAGACATCGGATGGGTTTACTTTAATCATATAGAAACTCACGAATTATGCATGCAGAATTCCTTTATCTTTCCAAAAAGTAAAATCAAATACATTTCTAGTGTCTTTAAACATTCCTTTCATGTTTGACCTAACTGGCCAGATAGGCATAT